>JAVJIF010003379.1:0-234107 GCA_038442645.1 Agave tequilana | reverse complement strand
GACCGACCCGGTCGACCGTAGTTGTCAGAAATTCTGACAGACTCCAACAGCTCTATTTTCTGACAGATTTTTTTTGTTGGGATTTCACCCCAACGAATCCTTTAAGCTGTGTAGTTTGTTTTTCATCCACTATAAATAGTGGGTCATTTCAACATGATAAGATACAAGATTTATATGATTTGACAAGAGTTTTTAAGCAAGAAATATTTCCAAGCTAAATCCTTAGTTTTTCTTTAGAAAAGATTTTCTCTCCAAGCCAAAAACTCCCTACACCTTTTGAAGCAATCCTCTACTTCTCACTAGTCTTTTGCACTACACAATCCCAAGTATTCATCTTCTTCATATTGGTTATAGGATTGTGCAAGTGAGCTTTTTGATCAAGTGTGATCAAGTTTTTCTTCAATTGAGAAGTTGTAGAGGCATCAGCCTCAATCAAGCGAGTGTGCTTCATAGTTTTGCAGCGACACCGAGAGATAGGACAAGTGTGTCCTTGTATTGGAGATCCAGTGGGATCAACAATAGTGGAAATCCTTCAAGTGTGAAGGCGGGGACGTAGAGCGTGGCTCGAACCTCAGAAACATATCCTCGTGTTTGCGTTTGCTCAAATTTCTCTAAACTCAATCTCTTTATTACTTGCCTTATTTATTGCTTTTATCTTGCAAGCATTTTAATTTGAGCATATTGTTAAGTAGATTTTAAATTCCGCATTATTGTCATATTTCATATAGCCATCACCTATTCACCCCCCCTAGGTGATTTCAGGTAGAGTGTCTTCTTTGCTATCAGATCATAGTAGAAGCGGAGAGACCCTTGTCGAATAGAAGCTGCTTCTTTAGGATCATCCAGTAATATGTTGTGCAAAGCATAGTCAATGAAGGAAACCGTCAATCTCTTGGTTCGAAATCTATTGAAGTTACATAGACTTCATTAGTTTCCAACACATGTTTAGGACACACAAGGTGTCGAGTAGCCACTGTAAGACGATACGTTGTGTCGATTGGTAAGGTCATTGTAGCTGCTAGCACAAGCAAAGCATCTGCCTTAGTGTTTTTGAAGCGACACATGACCGATGTAAAAGTCATCGAATGAATTAGCCATTTCGATGACTTTATGGTGATCAGGTATCAAGTCCTTGTGCCGAACTTCGTATTCACTTTTAACCTGATTGACAATCAGTTTTGTATCACCATAAGCTTCGAGATAGTGTACCCCTATTTCATGGGCGAGTGAAGGCCGATGAGTAGAGTATTATATTCTGCCACATTGTTGCAACAAGGTTCCGTCAATGAAAATTCCTGAGGAAGGACATGATTTTGTGGTGAGATAAATACGACCCCCACACCCGCAATTATCTTGCCTTTAGGGCCTGTTCTTAATGCTCCATCAAAAAATATGTGCCACACTTCCTCCTCTGAAATCATATTAGATTCGAAAAACTCATCTGTAATATCCTCATGAAGCTTTAAGCTTTCCGAAATTGGATGAGCGGTCAGAAAGTCCGCAAGGGCTTGACCCTTGACTGCTTTTTGAGGGATGAAGAGCATGTTGTACTGAGACAGGAGGATGGCCCACTTAGCTAACCTCGAATTGAGCGATCCCGGTTTTGTCATGAGGATACGTAAGGCATTAACTCTAGAAATGACATCTATAGTTTGGCCAACTAAGTAATGTCGCGTCTTTTGGATGATAAAGACAAGAGCTAGACATTCTTTCTCAATAGGATTATACTAGGACTCAGCTCTGTTCAGAGTCTTGTTCAGACAGTATATGGCCTGTTCGTGGCCGTCATCATTCTTTTGAGCAAGAAGAGCACAAGAGAATGGTCCATAGCTTTTACATAAAGAAGGACTAGTTTTCCAGATGTGGGAGCCACTAGGACTGGAGGTTCAGTGAGGTATCTTTTGATATCCTCGAAGCTTCCTGACAGGCTTTATCCCATACAAAAGAAACACGCTTTTTCATAAGCGGGGTGAATGGTTGACAACGACCCGAGAGATTTGCGATGAATCTTTTGATATAGGCCAACCTACCTTGCAGACCCCTGAGCTCTTTGAGATTCTTTGGTGGATGCATGCTCTGAATAACCTTGACCATGTCTGGGTCAAGATGAATTCCTTTAACGTGACAATGAATCCCAGAAACTTGGCACTTGAAACTCTCAAGAAGGACTTTGTTGGGTTCATTTTCAGCTGATGGGCTCGCATTATATCGAACATTATTTTTAGGTTACGAAGATGATCATTCTTATCGCGACTTTTGACAGCAATGTCATCGACATAGCATTCTACCATTTTTTGGAGGTGGGTATGAAAATTGTACTTATTGCACGTTGATAAGTTGCTCTCACATTTTTTAATCCAAAGGGCATCACAGTATAGTAGTATACCCCCAATGGTGTCCCGAATGAAGCATGCCTTTCATTCTTTGGGTACATCTTGATTTGATTGTACCCTGAGAAACCATCCATAAAAGATATTCTCTCAAAACCACAGGTATTGTCAATCATGACGTCAGTGATGGGTAATGGGAACTCGTCTTTAGAGCAAGCTGCATTGAGATCACGGTAGTCAATGTATATCCAGATTTTTTTCATTCTTTTTAAGAACGGAAACAATGTTAGCAACTCAATCCGGATGTTGCTCCTTCCGTATGAAACCACATGCAATGAGTTTATGGACTTCAGCTTTAATAGCTTCCATAATGTCAGGGCGAAACTGTCAATATTGTTGTTACACTGGCTTGAAGTCAGACTTAATATTCAAACAATGCATGGCTATTTGCGGATCAAGGCCGGGCATATTTTATAATTCCTTGCAAAAACATCGATATACTCTCGTACGAGTGCTATCAACTCTTCTCTTTCTGTAAGTGATAAACTTTCACTTATAGAGATGGGTTTAGCGTGATCCTGACTACCTAGATTAACCTGAATTACCCTATCCTCAATGGGTGGTTCACGTTGTTAGAATCGCTTTTCCCACTAGAGGTCGAGTTGCTGAGCCCATGGTTCAACATCAAATGTTTCAATAGCTTCCTCATGCTCCAATTGATCGATCGAAGTCATATTGACGGAGAGATTCTTGAAAAGCATCCCCGTACTAACATCTAACTCCCACTCAGATGAGGAGGCAGAATGTGACAGGATAGATTCATTGTCTTCGGATTGAGGCGGAGTAGGAGGTGTAACATATCCCAAGCCCCTGTGTGTTTTATCATAGTAATTTGCTGGCTTCCCTTTTGGCACGAAATTTCATAGAAAATTGTGTCGTCCTTTTTTGAAGTTCAAACCTTTCCCATGCTGTAGATTGTACCCCATTTTTCGCATCATAAGGTGTGTTGACCGTGCATAATGAAAAAATTGCGGGGGTTCTGAGTCTGAACTTAAATCTGTGACTGCAGACATTCGAAGTTAGGCCCTACCGAATACTATTGGCGATTGACTCCTTTTGGATGGAGGGATCACAAAAACAAACCCTTCTCCATACTCTACAGGCGTACTTGTCATGCTTGGTACATGCAAAGGCATGTGCAGGGAGCCATTGTCGATAGATTCAAATAGTTCAACACTCTCAGGATAATCAAAAGTAACATTCTCATTAATTACCCATTCATCATCATCCCCAATGGGATTATTACATTGAGGATCATTAAGATATGCTACAATTAGTTCACAAGCAAAAGCAGCTGGCGTGTCTTCCTCTGACTCCGAATATGCTTCATTGCCACTATCGGCATCTTCAAGCAACGGTTCTTTTGATACTTTATTAGCTTCCTGATAAAGGAGAGCATCAGTAAAGTAAATTTTCACCCCTTTGAATGGTTATTTTTCAGCGAATACCGTTCATACTATTGCATTGTCTTCTACATACTTGAAGCACTGGTGCAGAGTAGAAGGAACGATCCAGTTAGCATGAATCCAAGGCCGTCCAAGCAATAAGTTGTATGACGTGTCAGCGTAATGACGTAACACGTTACTTTTGATTTCAGGTCTCCAATTCGACAACGGAGCCAAATCTTTCCCAGTGGGTGACTACTTCCTGCATTAAAACTGTACATCATAGTAGTTGTTGCGGATAACCGGTAAAGCGGTATCCCAGGGAAGTAGAGAAGCCTTTTGAGAATAATGTTGAGTGTGGCCCTTGGATCAACCTATAGCCTTTCGATGCACGTCGAGCCGATGTATCCAGTATAGTACAAAGGTCGATCATGTTTATTGTCCTTGAGGAGCATGTCCTCAGCGGTAAAAGTGATAGCAGGTACTTTTGACTGTACATGATGACATTTAGAACACAAGGGTTGACTGTCATCTTTAGGGGTCTCTAGCATATGTGTCAGAAATGATTCTGAATTAGCCAGTGTGTCCCTGAGTGCCTTTCTTATCTCTTTTGAGAGACAAAGCAGCTCGTGCATGGTGATCCAAGCTAGAATATTGGCCTGTTGTGCCAGTATATCAAAGCGAAAAGGAATGTCAAGTCCCAGGCCTGAAGGTCTCTTCAAGACGCGGTCCAACCAGACTTCTTTCTGCTTTTCTTTTCCTGGACTCAGGACTGAAGCTGGAACAGGTACTTCTACTGACGTCGTTGGCTGTTGTGTCTCGTCAGTAACTTTCTCATACTGTCTTAAGTATGATTTTCCAGACCGAGTACCTGTTGGTTGAGTTGCATCAGACTGTGCCGTGAAAGTATGCTTCTCATTTTTAGAATCGCTGAGAGAAGTTGTTGTTACGTCATCGTCATATGGTAAAACATAGACAACATTGCAGGATTTTCCCTTTGACTTGGGCTTCTTTGAATCCTATTATTTATCTTGGGCAAGATCTGGGTGCACCCACATGATTTCCCCGGTCTTCAATGTCAGGGGAATAAGACCTTTAGCCTCCTACTGCTTAGTTGAAGGATTATTTATCTCCAATCATGCCTTAGGGATTGGAGGAGATCCATCAGGGACTGTGACTTTTGGCAAAGTGCCGAACTCAAGAGTCACCACGTTTGCGGTGACTTTCTTTTTTTCTGATTTTAAAGTCAGAACTCCGGCATCGACCAAAGTCTGAATTTTGTCCTTGAGGACAAAATATTTGTTGGTAGGATGATGAACCATCCTATGAAAGAGGCAATAATTGGGATCGCTTGTGCGTCTCACTTCGTTAGGGCATCGAGCCTCTGACAGCTTCAACTTGTTCCCTTTTGGAGCAAATTGAATATTGTAACCACCTACTCATCTTTGAAGGAGTATTATTTCGAAGGAAACTTGAACTCCTGATTGATGACGCCGCTCCTCTTGGTCTTCGAAGAAGTATCTCCCGATAACTCCACGGATATAGTCTCTTTCCCCTTAGCTTGGGAAGATTGCGTCATCTCGCCGCATCCTTTGTTGTTCATACCCCATTTTCCTTTGGGCATGGACGGCTCAAACTTTTTAGCCGACTTCTCAGATATTTCAGCTTGCGCAACCAATTCTTTTCAGGTATAGGCTTTGACAGCTTCCATGTGAATCTTCACTTGGTGCAGGAAGTTATGTCTACATGTCTGCAACAACATAGGCCATGACATCCCTGCTGGACACATCAGAGATAAGTTTCTGAATTGTTCAATGTAATCACGGACGGATTCTCATTTTTTCTGCACTGTGGAGAGAAGTTTATCTATGGTCACCTCAGTGTCATCCTCGTAGAAACAAGAGAGGAACCGAGTTTCTAAATCGATCCAGGAATTGATGGAGTCTGGTGGAAGGCTTCTGAACCAGTTGAACGCTACTCCTTTGAGAGTACCAATAAACAATCTGGCCATAATAGCATCATTATCTATGACAGTACCTATCTCAGATCGAAAATAATAAATATGCTGGTTTGGCGAGCTTTTACAATCATACTTATGTAATGTAGGTGGCATAAATTTTGGCGGGTATGGCACTGAATCTCATTCAAGTGGATAAGGACGAGTCATGCCTGCCTTCTTCAATTCATCCCTCTGAGTTTGGGATACGATCTGAGCTTGAATGCCTTTAAGAACTTCAGCATTGATGGAAGAGCTTTTCTTTGACTTCTCAGTCTTAGGTTGTTCATCATCATTATGCTCCTCATTATGATTGCTTTTGATATCATTATTATTCCGGTTGGTGAGGAGTTGAGCTAGCATTTGTTGGATGTTGTCCAAGGCTTCTTGCTGGGCCTTGGAGGTCTGCTCTTGAGCTTTCATCCGTCGGCGGAGGTCATCATTGTTGTTATTGGCCATATGAACCGAACCTCTACCTGTTTGCACTGAGCTGATCATTGCTGAAGAGGCATATCCATTAGCTTCTCCCTCATCGTCAGACCATTGGAATAGACTTTTCAATGGTTCAGGTGACATTACCCCAGTTGAAGAGGATGGTTGCTCATAGTTATAGGGTATCGCTACCCTAGATCTTGTGCCTCGAACACACCTTCCTGTCCTACTAAGACTTGGCCCAAGTCAGGGCTATAGTCTGAGTCTGAAGAACTAAACGAAGGAGAATTAGTATCCCGTCGCCCTCATCTGCTCCTGAGCGGTTCACGTCCCCTTCCTATCATGTTGACGGATGCAGAGGGTAAATCTGACAAATTTATGGTTTGCTCTTTTTTTGATGCTTGACAGGAGCTTGAATTGATAGTTGGTCGAAAATCGACTGTCGGATTGGAAGAGTGGCGGGCACTAGTCCTAGTCGGTAATGGACTGAATGGACCATCACCAACTGACATCCTACTTGTTCACAGCAAGAGGGAGAGGTATTGAGTAGTTCTAACTTCCGTTTGTTAGTTAAGAACTCTCGTAGATCGGTGTTAACCAATTTTACACGATCTTGCTTGGAGACTTGAAGAGATTGTTCAGGCTGGAGACCTCTAGTCTTGAGGTTTCTGTTTTTAGGTGATTTGAAAATCACCTTATCAACTTCATTTGGCAGAGTTATAGGTGTAGCTCTGCCATCAGGCGCGAGCTTAGCACCGGAAGATTTTGGGAGCGAAGTCGTGGTGACTTCGCATTTACCACACAGTGGTGCTGGGCGCGAGGTCTGGTGACTTCGCTTTTAGCATGCAGTGGTGCTCCGTTCCTTGCCTTCCTTGCCTTGTTGCGAAGGCATTTAGCACTAGAGAGTGCTTTACTTCTAGCCTCGCGGCTAAGAATTTTGTTAGCACCCCTAGGTACTGGCGCTGTGTTATCAACGCCATCAGTATTTAGGGACACTCCCTTAACTTCGCCCATAGGGGCGAAGTTGGCACTAGGAACCAGTGTTCTCGGGTTGGGCGAAGATAGTAGAAGTCCTTGCCCTTGTGGTTCAAAATCAGCCTTGCGACAAGCATGAGTAATGCTGCCAAAATTTAAAGGCATCTTGCCTTTGTCTTCGCGTGAGGCGCGAAGTTGTATCGCAGCTTCGCCTAAAGCTTCTCGCGGAGCTTTCTGTCTCGCCTTCCATACCCGCTTGGTCTGAGTAGTTTTAGGTCTACCGGGAACCTGTTGGGCTTCGCGTGAGACGCCTTTAGTCTCGGTTGAGACTGAGGGGAGTTGGAGCGAGGTTCGCCCACTTGTACCCGCAGTTGTTAAAGCCTTGGGTAATTTCTGCCCTGTAGCCACTGGAGCTTTGGCTACAGAGACCTTCCTGCGCTTTCGTGCGTGGAGTATTAGACTCCCCCCAGAGAGTAGTTCTTTGAAGTTTTTCTTGGTCAAAGTGAAAGACCAAGTTTTGATGATGACGGGCTCAGGATTCTGACCGTTGCATTGCGACATTATCTCCTTGTTGCGGAAGAATACCTTGTTCCCCAGCGGAGTCGCCATCTTGTTTTCCTTTGAAAATTGATTTGGGAAAACTTACAAAAAAGAGATCGAGGAGCTAAATTACCAGTAATTAAAAGAAAATTACAGGTAGATCCCCTCTGAGATTCTGAAGAAGTATGCTGGTAGGAATCTGATCAGCACGCGATCACTTTATCCCCTGGACGATGCAATCAGTCAGGTGGTCAAGTTGCCTCCTTGATAGAATTTTCTTCTCGCTTGGTTCCAAAAATCTATAAAAAGTAGAAGGCGTGTTGGAATCCTGAATGAAAGAGAACAAACTCTCTGAGATTTTGGAAGTAAACTGAGGCTTTGGACGCAAGAGGGCAAGAAAACACTTATGCTAGAAATCTCTTCTTACTCTTTCCAAAATTTTCCAGCCAAAATCTTCTCATCCCTTCTTGTCTCTGTAAGGGACTATTTATAGTCAAGATGGGGTGTAACTCCCCCTTAAATTCAGCAAGACTGAATCAGACTTTAGCTTCGCGCGAGGCTACAGATGACCTTGGCGCGAAGTTAACTATGAGCTTCCCACCCAGCTAGTGAGTTCGTGCGAACTACCATTAGCCAAAGTGGCTTAATTGTCTCCACTTAATGTGGGACGAAGTGGGCGGGTGTAACCGCCCACTTAAAGTGGCATTAATCCCACTAATTTAGTGGAGTTGACCCATTAATCCCTCGTGGGATTTTGAAACGGTCAATTAATGACCTGGTAAAGCTCGTTGCGGAGCTAAGTGAAAAGCTGTCTCCAAGAGAAGTTACCTTGAAAGCTTTATACGAAGCTAGGACTTAGCTTATAGCGAAGCTGAATCATTCTTCCTTCCAGCGAAGCTAGGGACGAAGTCTCTAGTGAAGCTAGAAATTCAACTCGGAGAAGAGCTTGACTATTCCTTCTTCTAGCGAAGTTGGGAATGAAGCTTCTAGCGAAGCTCTAAGATAAGCCGTTGGTGGGGCTGATGGAGCTTCACATGAAGCTAGTGGCTTCAGCCTTTTAGCAGCCCTTGGCTCTCTGCGAGGCTGTATATTTGACCAGATCTGGCTTCATAGACTTGCTTTAGCTTCCTCACAGGCAACTTTGGCTTCGCTGCCTGCCTTACTGAATCAGTAGAGTCCAAGTTGATACCTTGTCCCTCAGAGGTGAACTCGAACTGATCACCAGCTTGTTTGCGACTCATCTTTTGTAAATATCGATAAGTTAGACGATGTTCAGACCGGTTGAAGAGAAGTCTGAGAGTTTTGTCTTTTTAGAGCGTCAACAGTTGCGGCACCGAGTGATCTTGCAAGATTATGCATGGTGAAAATCCTTCATTGCGGTGAATGCGGGAACGTAGAGCAAGTTGCTCGAACTTCAAAATAAATATCACGTGTTTACTATTTCTCCTCTCTCTTTCTTATATATACTCACTCTTATTTATATCTTGCATAATTATACTTACTTATCTATGCTTGATATTGTTTGTTTTTACTCTAAAATCAAGAAAACAATTGTCCACATCAACTCTTATTTCAAGAAGAAACGTGAGGAGAAGTTTAGAGCCCTTCACGGGGTATAAGACGTCATTTCTTGGTTCTGAGTTTAACATTATTTATGTGCTCATATTTGTTTATTGTGTTATTGTGTTGTTAGTTAAGTTTTTAATTCTGCATTTGATTAGCATATCGCCTATTACCCCCTCTAGGTAATTTCACCTTCTTGTTTTCATGCTTGACCGTGAGCCTGACCTAACAACCACCGCCACCTGTAACTTGTATTGCTGCTCGAGTGCCTGCACTAGCGCCATCCAACTCACGAACGAGCCCAGCCATCCACTGCCGACGTGCTTGCGCACTGCCAGAGCACCGCCACCCTTCCCCTTCATTTTTTTCTTCTCCTTCTCTCTCCTTCTCCTTCTTCTCTTCTTCTTCTTCTTTTCTTCTTCTCCTTCTTTCATGTTCTTCACCTGAATCATACTCTTCTTCTTCCTCCCCTTCAACTACCATACACCATCACAACACCATCATTATCATCTTCCCTCTCCTCTATTTCTCTCCCCTTTCTTTCTTTTCTCTCCCAGCAGACCCGCCGGCCAATCGCCGCCTCCGACCATAGTCATCGCGCCAGCAGGGCCGTCGCCTTCTCCCCTCGCCGACGCCACTAACGCGGCCACCAACCCCCCGCTGCCTCCTCTTTTTTCTTCTCTTCATCATCACAACCCAACCATTCGACAGCTGAGGGCATTTTTTTAGAATTTGAATCTTTTGAAGAGATCAAATTGGACTTTTCTTCTTCTAATTTAGATATTTATGCTTGATGAGTTTGGGTTTATATTTGGGCCTTAGGTCTTGACCTAATAAGAGAACTTGAGAGACCAATTAATCCATCTATATCTATGTACCTTGGAGTTTTGAGTTCATTTTCTATAGGATTGAGATTGTGGAGAGAGAGAGAGAAGGAGCTTGAGATTATTTCTCTTGGTGCAAAATTAGTAAGGAGGAACTTCTCATCAAGAATCTGTTATCTAGATCATCTCTCTTAGCTTGTAAGGCAAGTTCACCCCTCTTGGTTGTGTTCTTCTCATGTTCTTGATGCTTATGATTTATACCATGATTAAAAATGTGACTTTTAGCATGTTAAAGCATTTAGATTTAAGTAAGTTTATAGTATGTTCATGCTTTAATTGCTATGTAGTATTAAAAAGAATTTGAAGTAAATTGCATGAGTAAAAACATGATTTTTATTAGATATACAAACATGATAATTAAAAATATGATTTTTAGTTTGTTAATATGTTTAGAATCATGTAGGTTTATTATATGCTCATCACTTGATTAAGACTTTACCCCCACATAAGTTTAAAGTAAATCACATGTATGAAAATATGATTTTATGAGATCCAGGTAAGAGATGATCAGAAATATGACTTTTAACTTGATAATGTACTTAAATTTAATTGAGTTTATATATTATATTCATTAAGTGATAGGTAACTTGAAATTATATAAGTTTGGGTTGATTTGCATGTAAAAATATATAATTTTTATATGATTTAGGATTGTAGTGAATAAAAATAGAATTTGTATCATGTTAGAGTTCGTGCTAGAATCTCTCCCTAGATCCCGATGATTTGCTTGAGCCTCGTGTGTTGTTTGAAAATCACCTAGAGGGGGGTGAATAGGTGATAATGCTAATCAATGGAAAAATTAAAAATTAAGATGTAACAATCACCCAACAAGATTCACAAGATGAATGAAAGCAAGTAATAAGTGCAAGAATGTAAACCAACGCAAACACAAGGATATGTTATCGAGGTTCGAGCACCCAGCTCTACTTCCCCGCCTTCCCCAGAAGGATTCTAGCTACTTCCACTATCACAAAGAAATCACAATTACACCGGAGTACCCAACTCCACAATCTCAAGTACAAGTAATTTCTGAGTAGTCAAAAGACCACAAACTCTCTCTTTCAAATGTCTCTTCCCTTACAAAAGGTCCTTAGAGAACAATGAGTAGGAATGAAGCTCTTGTGTGTAAAGGGAAAAGAAAATGAAATCAGAGAATTCTTGAAAACACTTCAGAAAATGAGAGAGAATTCAGCACAAAAATCAAGAAACCAAGCTCTTTTGAATGCCTTAAACTTTTGAATTTTTCTTGTAATAATTGTTGTAAACAATCTCTCCCCAAACACCCTATTTATAGGAGAGGGCTAGGGTTTAGGGATAAAACATAATTAGGATTAATCAGAGAGTATTAAGTTTGAAATATATCCCTTAAACTAATTTTAAACACAAAAAGACAAAATTTAAAACAGCCCAGAAAATAGCCGTTTACTGTTCAACGGCTAGTCCGGTCGACCGGTCCGGTCGACCGCTAGTTCAAAGAAAACGACCGTTGCCGGCTACGGTCGACCGGCCCGGTCGACCGAAACAGAGACTAAGGACTTACAGTCAGGCTCGTCCCGGTCGACCGTCCCGGTCGACCGTGAGACATGCACACTGATACGTGCATTGCCAGAACTACGGTCGACTCGGACTGTCGACCGGCAAAACCTGACACAGGCACGGTCGACCGGGGCGGTCGACCGGCTCAGGCCAAAAATCATTTTTCAGACAAAATTTTGAGGAGATAAAAATTTTATCAGAAGATGTTTTAAATAGTAATTAGTTTAAAACATAAGCATGGATATATAGGCAGAGGATTTGTATCAAACTATTTTTTGTATAATTTATATGAAATAAACTTAGAAATAGGATGTGCGCAAAAACGTGTGTGTTAGAGCTTCAAACCTATTCACTATTCTTTAACAAAACTCTAAACTAAAAATAAATCTAATTAAGTCTCTTGAGCAATCTTGAGCCATGCAATGCCTTGCTAGAGCCTTCTCTTCTATGTTCCTTCCTTGATGTGCAAAAAGCCTTCTTTGCTTCATGAACCTAGAATTTCTTGCAATAGCTAAGTAATGGCCTCCAAACTATGGTACAAACCTGAAACTTATCTCAACAAACTAATTAGTACCATATAGCTCCTATTTGTTTTGTTATCATCAAAACTCTAAACAAATGGAGAGTGTAACCTTATGGGCCAACAATCTCCCCCTTTTTGATGATGACAAAACAAATAGGCTATAAATAAAAATATAGGGGAGGAGAAAGCTCCCCCTCAAATTATGCTATCATAAAAGCAATGTAAGGTGCAAGCAAAAACCATCAAACAAAAACACATGATTAAGGATCATGAAATATGCTAGCAAAATACTTAAAACAAGAATTCATAAAACACATAACAAGAATTCATGAAACACATAAAAACATAAAAACACATATAAGCTCATATGGAACCAAAACCATATAAACTTATATTTCTATCATAAAAACTCATTCTCCCCCTTTTTGTCATACATCAAAAAGGGTTATGAAAACATTTTTATTCAATAACACAAACATTAAGTTCACCACAAATGAAGGAAAATCTAGCAAAATCAAGTGGTTTAGTGAAAATATCGGCTAGTTGCAAATCCGTAGAAACATAATCAATATCTATATCTCCTTTCTCAAAATGATCTCTAAGAAAGTGATATCTAATCTCAATGTGCTTGGTCTTACTATGTTGATTTGCATTCTTTGTCATATGTATAGTACTAGTATTATCACAAAATATTTTTATATGGTCAAAATGCAAATCATAATCAAGGAGAGTTTATTTCATCCAAAGGACTTGTGCACAACAAGCCCCCGCGGCAACATACTCCGCCTCGGCGGTTGAGAGAGCTACGGAATTTTGTTTCCTAGAGGACCATGAAACAAGACAATTACCAAGAAATTGACATGTCCCACTAGTACTCTTTCTATCTACTCTACAACCCTCATAGTCGGCATCCGAATAACTTGTCATTGAGAAATCTCCGGTTTTCGGATACCATAGACCCATTCCAATCGTTCCCTTAATATAACGAATAATGCGTTTTACCGCAATAAGATGGGACTCTTTAGGACACGATTGAAATCTAGCACAAAGACACACACTAAACATGATATCCGGCCTACTTGCCGTTAAATATAAAAGACTTCCTATCATGCTTCTATATAATTTAATATCAACATCTTTACCTTGGTCATCTTTATCAAGCTTGGTTGTAGTTGTCATGGGAGTGTTGCAAGTCTTTGAGCCTTCAAGTCCAAACTTCTTTACGAGTTCCTTTGCGTACTTGGCTTGACTTATGAACGTCCCGTTTTGCAATTGCTTGATTTGGAGTCCAAGGAAGAAATTGAGCTCACCCATTGAAGACATTTCAAATTCAAGTTGCATGACCTTTCAAAATCCTTGCATAAAAGCTCATTAGTAGAACCAAAAATTATATCATCAACATAAATTTGCACAATTAAAATGTCATTATCAACATGCTTAGTGAATAGTGTTGTATCTACTTTGCCTTTAATAAAATCATTCGAAATGAGAAAACTAGAAAGCCTTTCATACCAAGCTCTTGGAGCTTGTTTCAATCCATACAAAGCTTTATCAAGTTTAAAAACAAAATCGGGATGAACATGATCAACAAAACCGGGAGGTTGAGCAACATAAACTTCTTCATTTATAAAACCATTCAAAAATGCACTTTTCACATCCATTTGAAAAAGTTTAAAATTTTTGAAAGATGCAAAAGCTAGTGTCATCCGTATGGCTTCAAGCCGTGCTACGGGTGCAAAGGTCTCCTCAAAGTCAATTCTCTCAACTTGAGTGTAATCTTGGGCCACTAACCTAGCTTTATTCCTAATGACATTTCCAGACTCATCCATCTTGTTTCTAAAGATCCACTTAGTACCAATTATTGGTCTATCGTGGGGCTTAGGAACAAGGTGCCAAACTTGGTTGCGCTCAAATTGATTGAGTTCCTCTTGCATGGCTAGCAACCAATATGAGTCCGCCTCGGCTTCGAGGATGCTTTTGGGTTCAAAATGAGAAATGAAAGCAAAGTTACCACATAGGTCATGGAGTTTGGAGCGAGTTGTTACCCCTTTAGATGCATCACCTAAGATGAGCTCCTTGGGATGATTTGTAGCGTATCTCCAAGCTTTAGGAAGCGGTTGAGAGCTTTCCTCTTTATCCTCTTGAACATCACCAATTGATTCTTGCTTATCTTCTTGAGCGGGTGAGTCCTTCAAGGATAGTCTCTCCATGTCTTCATCTAATGGTTCAATCTCTACAACATTCTCAACAACCACATTGATTCTTCAAATTTAACATGCATGGATTCTTCAATGGTAAGTGAAGATCTATTGAATACTCTATAAGTTTTACTAGTTGTAGAATATCCAACAAAGATTGCTTCATAAGCCTTAGCATCAAATTTACCCAAGTTATCTTTAGTGTTCAAAACAAAACACTTGCATCCAAAAACTTTGAAATATGAAACATTAGGTTTTCTAGAGTGATACATTTCAAAAGATGTTTTGGAAGAATTTTTACATAAATAAATACGGTTTGATATATAGCATGCGGTGTTTACGGCCTCGGCCCATAGATAATGAGGGAGGTCATACTCACTTATCATTGTCCTAGCCATCTCTTGAAGTGTTCTATTTTTCCTTTCTACAACTCCATTTTGTTGTGGAGTTCTAGGACAAGACATTTCATGCTTAATTCCCTTTTCATCACAATAAGTCATGAAGAGTTGGTTAACAAACTCACCACCTCTATCACTCCTTATTTTCAAAATCGGAAAACCTTTTTCTTTTTCAACCCTTTTCGAAAAATTTTGAAATGAGAGAAAGTTTGATCTTTGTGTTCCAAGAAGAAAACCCAAGTGAAACAGGAAAAATCATCAACTAAAACAAATGCAAATCTACTACCATTTAAGCTCTTAGTTTTAGTAGGTCCAAAAAGATCCATATGAATTAATTCTAAAGGCCTAGTTGACATGATATCCTTGATTGGTTTGAAGGAAGACTTGGTTTGTTTCCCAAGTTGGCACGCACCACAAATGCGGTCTTTCTCAAACTTCAAGTATGGTATACCCTTCACCAATTCCTTTGAATTAATCCTAGAAAGATGGTCAAAAGATGTATGTCCTAATCTTCTATGCCAAAGCCAAGAATTTTCATCAAAAGCATTCAAGCATTTAGTAGAACAATCTAAATTAAGCATGTCAATGATATAAACATTATTGTCACGAAAACCGGTAAGAATACAAACATCGGATTTAACATCAAAAATCTTGCAAGAAGAATCATCAAAAACAATTTTAAGTCCACGGTCACAAAGTTGACTAATGCTAAGCAAATTATGTTTTAAACCATCAACTAAAACAACATTCTCTATAATAGGAGATGCACCAATTTGAATGTTACCTATTCCGATGATAGTTCTTTGGAGTCATCCCTGAAGGTGACGGAGCCACCTTCCATGTACCTTGATAGGGTTGTGCAGTTGTTGATATCCCACGTCATGTGTCTTGAACAACCACTATCAAGGTACCACCGCTCCCTACGTCTTGGAGCCTTGGTGTGTACCTACATCAAATAATTTAGGTCTTGATTTTGGTACCCACATTTTCTTGGGTCCTAAAGAGTTAGTTTCATTAACCCAAACAAGATTATTGGTCCTATTTACTTGGTCATAACAAAATTTAGCCAAATGTCCATTCTTACCACAATAAGTGCATCTATACACTCTACCATATTTAAAAGCATAGTGAGTGTGTGATTTGTGAGCATGAGAATTGTGAACATGGAAGATTTAGCATGAGAAGTGTTATGTGTAGTGTGAGCATGAGGAATCTTAGCATGAGAGGCGTGCTTTTAGAAAACATGTCCTCAAGTTTCTTTGTGTTAAAAGCACAATCATTTAAAACTTTTTCAAATCATTTATTTTAGATTTAAAAGAAGAAATTTCATTTTCATCAATCATAGGAGATTTTGCCTTACAAGAAATCTTGTAGGCACTAAATTCTTCTTGAATAGAAATGAGATTAGAAGAAAGATCATCTTTTTCTTTAGAAACCATAGCAAGTTGATTTTTAAGAAAAGCAACTTCCTTTTGCAATTTTAAGCATTCAAGTTTCTTTTTATCATAAGTTTCGGAAAGTTCAACAAAGCATGTACAAGAACTTCCTTACTTAATTCATCATCTTCATCATCAAGAGATTGAGAGGTTACCTTTGGAGTGTTTGCCATGAAACACATGTTTGCCGTATCCACCTCTTCTTCGGACTCGCTTTCCGAATCCCACGTTGCCTTGTATGCTTTCTTTTCCTCCGGCTTCTTTGGCTTGAAGGAGGAAGTCATCTTCTTCTTGAACTCCGGGCAATCCACCATGATATGTCCGGGTTTGCGGCAATTGTAGCAAATGATCCTTCTCTCCTCTTTGCCTTCAAATTTTCTCCGGAAGTTGAGCTTGTTCTTCCGGTACAACCTCTTGACGTTCCGCACAAGTAGAGTTAGCTCCTCATCTTCTTCTTCGTCTTCTTCATCGTCATCATTGGTGGATGAAGTCTTGAAGGCTATGGATTTCTTCTTTGAAGTAGTGGCCTCTTCTCTTGCCTTCTTCTCCATCTCATAGGTCTTTAGGTTCCCAATGAGACTAATGAGGTCCATCTCGTCCTTGTCGTTCAATTCTTTTAAGGTGGTGGCCTTTATCTCCCATGAAGACGGAAGAGCCCGAATCACTTTCCGCACCTTTTGATCGTTAGAGATGTCATCACCTAAGGAAGAAAGACCATTAGTGATTTTAGTAAATCTTGTAATCATACTATCAATAGACTCATAATCAATCATTTTAAATGACTCATATTGGGACCTCAAGAGATCTATCTTAGCTCTCTTGACTTGTGAAGTCCCTTCGTGTGTGACCAATAAATGTTGCCAAATCTCATAGGCGGATTGGCAATGAATTACCCGTGTAAGGTCATCCTCATTCAAGGCGGTTAATAGGGAGTTTTGGGCCTTGGAGTTAGCCTCATATTCTCTAAAGTTGAAGTCGGTCCAAGTGCTCTCATCACTATTGGGTGCTACATAGGTTTGGTCAAGGACTTGGCCACTAGGCTACCCAAAGATTGCAAAATATAGTCATCCTAACCTTCCAAATAGGAAAATTAAGTCCATCAAATTTAGGAGGGGTTTTAATGTTATCGGCCATGTTTACTAGTGTATGAAAGTATGAATGAAAATGTTGATTAGCAAATTTTAAGGATCTCTCTATGGATGTTAAGCCAAACCTAGAGTCCAAGCTCTGATACCAATTGAAAATCACCTAGAGGGGGGGTGAATAGGTGATAATGCTAATCAATGGAAAAATTAAAAATTAAGATGTAACAATCACCCAACAAGATTCACAAGATGAATGAAAGCAAGTAATAAGTGCAAGAATGTAAACCAAACGCAAACACAAGGATATGTTATCGAGGTTCGAGCACCCAGCTCTACTTCCCCGCCTTCCCCAGAAGGATTCTAGATACTTCCACTATCACAAAGAAATCACAATTACACCGGAGTACCCAACTCCACAATCTCAAGTACAAGCAATTTCTGAGTAGTCAAAAGACCACAAACTCTCTCTTTCAAATGTCTCTTCCCTTACAAAAGGTCCTTAGAGAATAATGAGTGGGAATGAAGCTCTTGTGTGTAAAGAGAAAAGAAAATGAAATCAGAGAATTCTTGAAAACACTTCAGAAAATGAGAGAGAATTTCAGCACAAAAACAAAGAAACCAAGCTCTTTTGAATGCCTTAAACTTTTGAATTTTTCTTGTAATAATTGTTGTAAACAATCTCTCCCCAAACACCCCTATTTATAGGAGAGGGCTAGGGTTTAGGGATAAAACATAATTAGGATTAATCAGAGAGTATTAAGTTTGAAATATATCCCTTAAACTAATTTTAAACACAAAAAGACAAAATTTAAAGCAGCCCAGAAAATAGCCGTTTACTGTTCAACGGCTAGTCCGGTCGACCGGTCCGGTCGACCGCTAGTTCAAAGAAAACGACCGTTGCCGGCTACGGTCGACCGGCCCGGTCGACCGAAACAAACAGAGACTAAGGACTTACAGTCAGGCTCGTCCCGGTCGACCGTCCCGGTCGACCGTGAGACATGCACACTGATACGTGCATTGCCAGAACTACGGTCGACTCGGACTGTCGACCGGCAAAACCTGACACAGGCACGGTCGACCGGGGCGGTCGACCGGCTCAGGCCAAAAATCATTTTTCAGACAAAATTTTGAGGAGATAAAAATTTATCAGAAGATGTTTTAAATAGTAATTAGTTTAAAACATAAGCATGGATATATAGGCAGAGGATTTGTATCAAACTATTTTTTGTATAATTTATATGAAATAAACTTAGAAATAGGATGTGTGCAAAAACGTGTGTGTTAGAGCTTCAAACCTATTCACTATTCTTTAACAAAACTCTAAACTAAAAATAAATCTAATTAAGTCTCTTGAGAGCAATCTTGAGCCATGCAATGCCTTGCTAGAGCCTTCTCTTCTATGTTCCTTTCTTGATGTGCAAAAAGCCTTCTTTGCTTCATGAACCTAGAATTTCTTGCAATAGCTAAGCAATGGCCTCCAAACTATGGTACAAACCTGAAACTTATCTCAATAAACTAATTAGTACCATATAGCTCCTATTTGTTTTGTTATCATCAAAACTCTAAACAAATGGAGAGTGTAACCTTATGGGCCAACATTGTTTTGGATCGATATCGATCTATAACAATAGACGAGAAACTAATAGTTATTATAAAATGAGTTATTTGTTCCTCAGTGTGATATGGGTTCTCATGTTATGATTTTCCGTGTGGTGTGTATACCAAAAATGGTATGAACATGATTATATGACATTTCGATGTGTATATGTTCATTTATAGTATTCAAATGTGAATAATGGGAATACGAATGGTGTACATGTTTGTGTTATATTCATTCGTGGATGGGGATTGACATTGGTATATGTAGTTGTGTTATTTTCATTCATGGATGGGGAGATTGCGAATGGTATATATAGTTATGTTATATTCATTCGTGGATGGGGGAATTGCGAATGGTATACGTGGTTGTGTTATATTCATTCTGGATAAGGGGATTGTGAATGGTATATGTGGTTGTGTTATATTCATTCGTGGAGGGCGATTGCAAATGGCATACGTGTTTTTGATATAAAATGAATGAAAGATTGTTTTATTATTCATGAGATTCATTTCATTTGATAAATATTATCATTATTATCTATTAGTTGTGTGATGTTGCAAATTGGCAGGTGCACAAATCGTTTGCAAGTAATAAAGTGATGAACAGAGTATCGAACCCACGGGGATTGTTATCTTATTAAGTACCAAAGGTATATTAACTAAAGTTTTATTTGAAAGAAAGATAGAAATAGATGAGTAAAATAATTAAGAAAGATATTGGCTATGATAGGCAATTAATTTCAACAATAAATAATCTGAATTAATAAGTTGATTGTGTTAGTACTATCTACTACTCATGTTAACAATTGAAAGTCCTTATTTTAACTAATATTCTCTCTCGAGAAATATTAATTCTAACCTCTAATGTAAGAACCTATAATCTCTCAATCTAGTAGATTTACAAGTTAAATGAAGTATTAAGTATGATGGATCTTTCTATAAGATTGCAACTTTTACATGTCAACTTATCAAGTTGAGGTTTTTATTCCTATGAAGTGTTGCTAAATATCTTCTCTCGGTCTCAAACCTAACTATCCATATAATTGTGCGCATCAATTAATAACATGAAGAATGGAAATAAAGACTTAACATGTATAGAATCTAACATGAAGAACAGAGTAGTAATATAGAACTAACACAAAGCAACAATCCTAAATTTTTATAATAATTGCGTACATCAACGCCCTTACTTTGGAGATTTAGTTTATGATAAAGAAATTGCAAAGCAAAATAATAAATATGGTTTCTATCTTCATATAGTAAATTAGAATAGAAGGAGAATAATAACACAAATTTAGAGATTACGTCTAATCCTTATTTGTCTCTTCTCCTTCGATCTTCTTCTTCAACGCACCAAAATTCTTTCTCCAAAAATAAGAATTTTATATAAGAAAGAGAAACTAAAACCTAAATTACAAAGCTTATTGCTATATTTTGATATATAATTACAAGAGATTTCAACCCTTTATATAGACCTCGGAACCAATTACAATAAGAATAACAATAGAACTTCTAATCTAACTTAAACTTGGTGTGGGAATTTAATTCTGAATTGAACTGCGGCCACCTGACGTTGATTACTAAAAATGACTCATCAAATGATTGAACTGGAAAAAGTTATCAACATAAGAATTGTAACTCATTCAAGTCTTATTTCTAGATAATTTTGAATCACTAAATTTGAATTTCTGTAACTAAAGTTATAATCAAAATACTAAAAGGTGTTTAGTCTGAATCTGTGTCTAAATCTGTTTCTGCTCTCTGTTTGAACAGTGGACGGTTACTCGGCCGAAATTTCAGCTGACCAGCCAAATTTTGGCTGGATTTGACCTCAAATTTTGAGAGATACTTTCCCATATCTTATAGACTGTTTTGGCAAGTCAATTAGGTCTCTGGATGTCTCGATCTTAAAATATATTATTGCAATCATCTCTTTAACATCGATTTTCTGCTTTTTCATCTCTTTTCTCTAATTGTGCTCTCGACCTAATTTTTGCATAAACGTAAAAAAATATACCAACAGAACATTAAAGATGTAACAAAAGAGGTATAAAAGTGGCATAAAATATAGATAACAATCACAACTATCATTGTGTATAATGTATCACGCACAGACACATTCACATGATTATACACAATCATGTTACGTATTAATTCTACTACTATACCATGTGTTCATTTATTTGTTTTCTTTATATTTCATAATACTTTTTGTTTGTTTTCTCGACCTAGTACCAAGTCAGCCTCAGGATCATGGTCGGAGGAAAACCTTTGTGGGTTGATTTGCTGGCTAGACGCCAGTTGATTTACATCTTTTCAGATCTTTCATAGGGCATCCAGAAAGGGACTGAGTGATGGAGGCTGGAGTAGTCGTTGTCTTTATTTTGATAGGTAGATAAAGTGCTCCATAGAGAGTCATTCATTTTATATGCTTGTTCCCATGTTGATGTATGTATCTGCATCCCTATGTTGGGACCCATTGTATATATGACTTGAAACCTTTACCCCTAGTGGGATTTCTTTTATATATGTCATGTCGTTTCTATGTTCTTTCCATATGTTGATATATCTGTTATTATTTTCTCTTTAGTATATTTGAACTGCCTGAGTTATATATCATATTATAATGCCTCAGAAGTTCATACCCAGACTGCAGCTGGTATGGGAAACTTCGGGTCGTTACAACCACCATGGCTGCCTCTCCTCTTCTTCCTTCTCTCTTTCACCGACCAGACCACCATCAGCCTCCTCCTTCCTCTCCTCGAACTTGCCCGTCTTGTCATCACGAGCATCGTCGTGAGCCACCAGCCTGAGCAACTCCTGCTTTCTTTTCCTTCTTCTCTCTTTTATCTTTCTTTTCTATCCTTTCTCGCTATTCTCCATTGTCGTCGTCGATCACCGTCGACCCTGCCCAACTTGTCGCTGTTGTCGTGTCGCCAGGCGGCGGCGCCACGCCACAATTTCCCCTGTTGCTGTTACTTCTTTCTTTCTTCTTTCTTTTCTTTTTATGTTGGATCAGCTCCCACCAAAACACAAAACTTGACCCGACTCACAAATACAATCATTAATTCATTTGGGTTTGGGTTATAGAGCTTGGCACAATAGTGACCCGACCCGTTCCAATAGTAAACCCAGATCCAATCTCTGTAGTAGACACGAACCCGACCCAATAGAATCGGTGTAGACCCATTAAAAGTTATTTAAACCCGTTAAGTATCAAATTTATGTTTTCGGGCGATATCTCGTCCATCCGAAGTCCGATTTAATTTATTGTACAAATAATTTACCCTATATTGTTCATGTATATAATTATTATAAATATTTTAAGTAAATAATTATTAACTTTTAAAAATATATTGTTTCAATTAGTACCTTTCTAGAATTATGGAAATTACCAAATGATTACTGAATTGACGATTCTCAGATTCTTGCCAGATAACCTTTCTTTACGGAGCTAATCTTGGTATGGTTCTTGGGGGTATTTAAAGTCATTATATAGTTCTTGATGGTGCTTAGTATCAATTTTTAGTTATTGATGGTGCTTGTAGCTCTTTTGGGGATATTGATAGTTTTACCTAATCAATTTTAGTTCCCGATGATTTCAGTGATAGGTTCAGTATTTGTGTCTCATATCTAAAAGTTATCTTGCTCCCTTGCTTATTATCAAGTGATTAATGCACTCAGTAGGTGAAATGGTAGGAAGTATCGACAGAGGAAAACTATCAGTGTGGTGGAAGGATGTAAGGATGGTCTAGCATAAGGAACTTCTAGTGTTATTAGACTAGCACGGGGACTGCTAGTGTAATGAAATGGTGGACTGGAACAGGAAAACTTCCAGTGTAGTGTAGTGGGGTGCGTGTGTGTGTGTGTGTGAATGTACTGAGAATCAGGGAAGCGATCGGATCCCCTTCTCCTAGGAGAAGAAGGATGATATACACCTGACATGGATGCAGGCGTGGAGGCGAAATTAACGTTGGTTGTAACTACACGGTCTACACATGTTGGATTTATTGTAACAGTCATGATCACTAGTGCTGATTAGTTGGGATTACATGTTGGGAAATTTACTGTCATATATAATCGTCTGCTTTAATATAAGGCCGTTACATGTCTTCAACGTGGGGAGAATGGTGTTGTGTAACGGTAGCAGGAGATTTTTGTGGGCTGTTGTTGAGAGCTTTAGGCTAGGGGTTGGAGATTTTGGAAGATGAAAGACCTCAAGAAGATCTTAGAGTGGTGGAAGGCGACTTTGGGATGGAAGGGATAACCTCGAAAGGTTAGATGAGGCGGTTGCTGTCTTCAGGAAAGCTGAGATGACTTTGAGAAAGTTGGATATGGCAGAAGCTGTCTTTGGGAAAGTTGAATGTGGCAGAGGCTCCGGGTTAGACTGAGAGAGTTGCAGACTTCTTAGGGGAGATGCTTGGTAGCTGAGACATATGTCATCATCCTGATAAAGGTCAAATTTTGACCACTACAGATTCACCATGCTTCCCTACTTCTCGGAGTCTACAGAAGAGAACGTCGAGAAGCGAAAAATACTCGGGTGGATGCTTTGAAATTCATCATGAAGCTTGTGCAACGAGTCTCTTTGGACTGTTGTGGATCTTCTGGAATTAATTTTCTATTACACAGCTGGATGACAGTTGTCACATCGGACAATTGGAAGACTGTGCCTCGCGCTCTTCGAATCTTGTGTCATCATGACTGGGATGGTAGGGCTTTATAGTTTGGTTGCGACAGTTGATCTTCTGCTTTTATTGTTGACTGAAAATCTCGGGATAATGGTGTATAGATTGGAGGGATTAGATTTGGATCATTTGTATTTCTTTTTCAAAAAGTTGTATACACAGAGATGTAAAAAGGATTTGGATTATTCTTGTCAGATGTAATCAAATATATTTAATAGAATGGATCCGAAATGGAAAGATTTTTTGAAATAGAAATGTGTATATATATTTCTGAAATTGAAATGGCTGGTTGGATCATGCCTGGTTTATTTTTATCATTGGCTTTTTTGAACTTGATATGACTATGCCTCTTTGGAGTGTTAATCCCTATCTCTAGTATGGTTGGTTAGATATGAAGTGATTTGACGAATTTTGTGATGTTGTTTCTGAGTGAGGGAGATCCCATTAGCGAAATCTGCAAACTTCGGAGGGTTTTAGGAGGAGGAAATTCCGGCAACAGAGTAGGAAATCCGAGTGAGAGACACTCTCACAATGGAGGGTTTTGATCTCCCGTAGGCTAACCGAGATGGAGCCTGTAGGCTGGTGCTCGCGTTCTCGATTTTGAGTGGGCGGCACTCTCATAACGGGACATACAAGCATTTCGATTTGATGGGGGACACTCCCATCAAAAGGGGAAGGAGGATGCACACACAAGCATGCAATCAATTGTAAATGTAATAAAAGTAAAGATACATGTAATAGGGTGGATTAATAAAATTATGTAAACTTGGATTTGAATAGCACGAAACCGGTACGTTGAGAGAATAATTCAAACAAGGAAACCCCCATTATATACCCTAGGCCTCTTGCAGTTATAGGCTAAATATACATAATCTATGTTAATCCTAGACAACAGTAATGCAGAGATATGCAAGGACTATGTTATTGGAATAAAAGTGGTTTACGTTCAGATAATACCTAGACGATTATATCTTTTCAGAGTGTTTAATCTGTATCTCCGGTAGGTTGGTTGGTTTGGAGTATTTTGACACGCCTGTGATGTTATCTCCGAATGAGAGTAATATCATCAATGGTGCCCGCAAACTCGGTAGCATTCTGAAGTGGGGGTGTGACGTATCGATAAATTTGATGCGTCAACTCTGAGTGGGGGTAGGACCCATCAGCGAAGTGACGATCTGAGTCTCCAAGAGGGGGAAGTTCCAGCAACCGAGCTAGATTCATGATTACTTCAGAGTGGGGGGATCCTATCAATGGAATTGTGAACTTAGTAAGGACTTGAAGTGGGGGCATGAACAATCGACAAATTGGATGCATCGACTCCAAATGGGGGTAGAACCTATAGTAGAGTGGCAATCCAGATCTCCAGTGGGAGACACTCCCACAACGGAGGTTTCAACTGCCTGTGGACTAATCGAGAGGGGGCCGTGGAGGCTGGTGTTTGCGTTGCTGCCTCCGAGTGGTGGACACTCCTACTTCGAGACGTACAAGCGTCAAGAACTGATGGGGGACACTCCCATCAATATGGCAGGGACTCCGAGCGAGTGACACTCCCACAACGTAGGTTTCAATTGCTTGTGGGCTAATCGAGAGGGGCTCTGTAGGCTGGTGCTTGCATTGCCGCCTCCGAGTGGGGGCACTCCCACTTTTGGACGTACTAGCGTCAGGGACTGATGGGGGACACTCCCATTAGCATGACAAGAAAACGATCAGGAGTAAAAACACATTTTATTTTATTGATTTAAAATAAAATACATGAGATTTAAAAGAAATAAAAGAGTGTTATTGGTTGAGATATTTCTTGTCTTTGAAGGAGGAATTGGGTTACTCAATTGCTTTGTACTAAGTAATTGCATGATGTGGCTCGATAAGAGGTGGAGCGCTTGGTTGTCCTGTACTGGTCGCTGCTTGAGATACGAGAACGTACTCCTTGAGGAAGCCTTGGTGGACAAGTTATTTCAAGTACCACTAGATACTTCTGTAATGGGCGATCTTTGTATTCCTTACTTTCATGGAAGGAACGATACTCTCCCGCTCCGGGAAATATGGGGTCATGTTGGATCGGCTTTAGGCATTTTATCCATGGTTGGTCCTTGATGGCATTAAAGATGTCGTAGATAGGGAGCCCCAGTAGGGTGAAGTGTTGCTTCGCTCTAAAGGCTCGGAGTAGATCTGAGGAGAGAATTAGGAGCACTTGCTTGTTGAAGGCAAGTTGCCCCTGGTTCTAGTCACCGACATGGGTCAGAGTCTAGCGCTGCGTGCTCATCCTCTCTCCATCGTTGCTGCATTTGAGAGAGTGGTTGATTGAACTCTTCATGGCTTCCTCCAATTGAATGTAGGACTGAGATCGGGATAGGATTTCACACATTTGAGTGACGTTATTCTTCAGCAAGTGCTTGTGCAGTGGATGGGAGATCTACAGCCCATTAATGAATGCGAGTGCAGAGACATTCTCATTACAGTTGGGAACCTTCATAAGCTGGCTTTGGAAGTATCCGATGTAGGACTTGAGTCTATCTCACTGCCTCATCTTAACAAAGAGGAGGCGTGGTTGTTCTTCTTAGCCTCCCGATGAGAGGCTTACTAAGTGAGGAACATTTCGGTTACCTCCTCGAAGTTTTGGAGAGAATTGGATGTCAGGGAGTAAAACCAATCCGAGACCACGCTTTTTAAGTTGGACGAAAAGGTTAAGCACATGATCGAATCATTGCGGGAGTAGAGCACCGCTTATCCCAAAAATGCGTAATGTGTTGTATCGGGTCACTTACTCTGGAGTAGTAGTCGAAGGTTAGAGTTTAGAACTTTCTTGGGAACTGACACTCAATTTCTTTGGAGAGAGGGGAGTCAGAGACTTTAGCAGCTGAAAGTGTTGATCGACTATTGAGCTGCAACTTAGCCTGCTCGATCCGTCTTTGGATTAACTCATCAAGGACTCAAATGCCGAGAGATTCTTCAATTCTAGGCTCGCTTTCCGACCTTGTCGGTGCCTGGAGGGCAGCAATTTTGGGCCTGGAGTTGTTCGTTGAGCCGCCTCAACCCCTCCTGTTCATGGATGATATTCTCGCGGTCGAGTGCCTCCCACTCTCAATCGTGATCTGACTCAGCTTGCTGCTCCTTCATGTCGGCAAGCATCTGAAGGATTTGGTCTTCGTACTACGGTGGGGGTGCTCGGACGTTGGTGGCTGCTCCCTGAGGTGAGGAGGAGTCAATGTCCTCGGTAGTATGCGGCTGATCGACAGCAGGGGGTCATGCCTCCAATAGCACTGATGGTCTTGCCCTTTGATAGGACGCCGTTGTGGGTGATGATTTATTTTCTCGGGGCCATCGACGCCATAGAAGAGGCTTTTTGAGGAAGGCTTGGGTTGGATAAGAAGGAAACCTTGAATGTGGACTCAGATCTCAATGAAAGTACCAATTTATGGTGAAAAAACTGGCTTACCATAAGTCATACTCACCACAAGCGAAGTTGGATGCGCTCCCCGGGTAATATCTATCAGAACACATATAAAAAATACTTTTCAGGTTAGGAGCACTTGTGTGGTGCTAGCCTAATACCCTCAGGCGTGATAATTAGTAGGCAGAATGGTAGGAAGGACAGGCAGAAGAAAAATGCCAGTGTGATGGAAGGGTGGACTAGTACGAGAAACTGCTAGTGTGATTATTGGACTAGCATGAGAAACTGCTAGTGTAATGAAATTGTGGACTGGAATAGAGAAACTTTCAGTGGTGGTATATCTGTGTGTATGCACTGAGGATTAAGGAAGTGATCGATCCCCTTCTCCTAGGAGAAGAGGGATCATATGTACTTGACATGAATGCTGGTGTGGTGACGCATGGTTGTAACTGCATGATCTGCACATGCTAGATTTATTGTAATGACCGTGATCACTGGCGCTGATTAGTCGGTATTGCATGCCACGAATCTATTTCCATGTATAATCACCCGCTTTAATGTAGGGGAGTTACACGTTTTAAATGTGGGGAGGATGGTGCTGTATAACGGTATGCGAAGATTTCGCTGGGCTGTTGTTGAGAGCTTCGGGCTTAGAGATGAAGATTTTTGGAGCGGGAAAGACCTTGGGAAGATCTTGGAGTGGGAGAAGGTGGCTTTGGGATGGAAGGGATGACCTCGAGAAGGTTGGATGCGACGGAGATTGTCTTCGGGAAAGTTGGATGTGGCGAAGCTGACTTTGGGAAAGTTCAATGTGGCGGAGGCTCTGGGTTGGACTTCTTGGGGAAGGTGCTTGGTAGTTGGGACACATGTCATCATCCTGATGCGGGTCAAAGTTTGACCACTACAAACAACAAAAGTCAATTTCTTAGAAACATAGACTACATAAAACTCTGTAAAAAATTGCATGTTTTACATTCAAAATATGCCATTAGAACACTTGTAAGTTCTTTTTGCATTATTTAACCCGTCGTGTAGCGAAGATACTTTTTAATACCTTACAAACTCCGAGAATTATACTTCAGATATTTGTTCTTGCGAAATACTGGAGGAGAGAAATTGTAATAAAATAGTTGTGTGCAGACTAGAAAGCTTGTTCTGCTAAAAGTACATATATGTATTTTGGACCATTACCAAAAAGGGAAAAAAGGGGTAAAAAGTCAAAAAGAAGAAAGTGTGGTTCTCATTCCACTATTTAACCAAATAATGAAAAACCGATCTCTAATCATACTCATTCATTGAAGTCGGTTAAAGTCCTCCGTGAGGGAACATAACTCTGTCCTCAACTTATTTATGCCGCGAGAGTTAGAGTTTCCCTTCAATTTGTTTCAGAGTGTGGATAAAGGAACCCACAGAATTGAACAATGCACCCAACATATCAAGGCACCCATCCAATTTGATTAGGGCCCACCAATATTTCAAAATACCCAAATTACCCCCATCTTTCTTCCTCCCTCCAGCCTCCTCCTCCCCTTTTCTCCTTCCCCACCACCGTCCATCGCCCCTTCCCCGGCGTCCTCGCCCTCGTCCCCCTCCACCACCCTTGACCCCCCGCCCCCTCCCCCTCCCCCTCCCCCTCCTCTCCTTCTCCCCTGCGATCTTTTGTTCGGCCGATGTCCGGCTGAACAGATATAGATCTGATTGGCTGTTCGGCCACGTCCGATCGGACAGAAATCAGGGGGAGGGGGAACGAGGAGGGGGAGGGGAGCTGGCGGAGAGAGGGGGAGGGAGAGCGGGGAAGGAGGGGAGCACCAGCGGGGGGCTTGCCACCGATTGCCGAGAAAGAAGGAGAAGGATATTTTAGACTTTTCCACGAGAGTAGCTGTGTCCAAGAAAAATAATGGCACACTTGTAAATAGGTTTGAGCATGGTTTGGTTTGGTTCATGTTTTGAATTTTTTTCAAACTGAACCAAACCGTTCAGGGCTGAACCGAACAAAAATCAAACCGATTGAAGGACAAAGCAAAGCAAACCGAACCGAAATTTTCGGTTTGGTTTGCTTCGGTTCCGAATCGAAACAGCCCAGACAGCTTCTTGATATCATTCTGCGAATTAACATCCAAATCCCACATTGAATCTTTCTGCCGAAATAACAAGAATTTTGCGATATAATATTATTAGTGATGGCCTTCATGCAACTCATTTGTTTCTGTGCAAAATTGACGCCCTCAACATGAAATCAAACCCAGTATTTGACTTTAAGTACCTTGTCAAATATCTTAATAAGTTTCTAAATTAGTCACTAACTTAATCGTCATACAAGGTTAGCAATAGACATAAACAATGAGTAAATTTATGGTGGCAATAGCATAATCTCAGTTTCATAATCTCTGCAGTGTTTTCAAATTTGAGCTACTAATATTTACGACACGTACATTCAAACTAAATTCAGACATAATGAGCTTAGTGGGGATTGCATCGCAGTTGCAAATGGCAATCAGCTCGCCGGAGAAAGCAACGATGTGAAATAGTACTGATATTCGAGACCGAGAAATGCTTCATTCACTAGTAGTTGTGTTGGAAAAACTTCATTCACTAAACATCGAATCGGTTTGGGTTGAATTTACTTAAACCTGAAACCTGAATCGAGAACCGATTTCCTTCGAAATCTGGACCGAACTGGACCGATGTTGATAGAAATCAAACCGAACCAACCGGATAAACCCGATACGTTCAGCACGATCGATTCGGCCGGTTTAAAACAACTTATATGCTCGCCTCTACTTGTAAATCTTCAGTGGGTGCCGTAATCAATTCTGTGTGTTCCTTTTTATCCCCACTCCTTGTTTCATCGTATTCTCTTTCTTCTCCCCCCTTTTGTCTCTTCTCTCTTCCGTTTCGAAGAGCACGAGGATCTGTTGAAATTGATCCCGACGAGGTAAAATTTTCCCTTTCAAGAGGTGTCCCTTTTTAGGGTTTCTTGTGAGATTGTTTAAAACCCTGGGTCCTCGGTTTATCCATTAGGATTTCTTCTAGCAATTTAACGTTTATTGGTGACCTTGTCCCATAAATTCCATCTTTTCATCTAATTGGAACCCTTTTCACCTGCTATGATCTCTTTGTGGGCTCGGGATCGGGCTTCTGTTCCTGAGAAGAATTCCTAATTGGAACCGTGTCACTAATTAATTTTGGATTTCTTATTTCCCTCTAGGGTTTACGAGCCCTTATTTCAAGTTGTACTGCAGTTTTGTATTTTAATTTTACAATTTTGAACTCATGCGCATGAGATTTATTAGTGTGAGGTTTATGAAAGGTCACTTTTTGATCTTGGGAGGATGTGAAACTCTAATTGGAAGGCTTCTTTTCAAGTTTGCACAATAGTATTGGGTTAATGATAAGATCAAATATCTCTATATGTATATATTTATGGCTCTATTGTTAAATGAGATTAGCTTAGTTGTTAAGTCCTCTTCTGATGGGAGCTTTAAAAAAATGCAGTCGTCGTGCCTTTGATTTACACCAGAGATCTGCCATGGAGCAAAAGGCAGACCCTAGCCTTTTTGTTAATGATGGCTCCTTTATGGAAAGGTTTAGACAGCTTCAACAAGAGAAGGAAGCAGAGGCGGTGGCATCCAATGAGCCTAAATCCACTGTGTCAGCTGGCCCCTCAACCCACGTGAAGCCTACTATCATTGCCAACAAGAGGCCTCGGGAGATTAAAGCCAACGACGGAAAGAAACTTAGCCCTGCTTCCTCCAATGGCAAACTGGCCTTCAGCTTGAAGCAGAAGTCAAAGGTTGTGACACCCACAGTAAATTTAGGTGAAGATGATGAGGAAGAAAGAGGGGAGCCCAGAACTGGGAGTAGCAATGAATCAGCAAAGAGGCAGAAGTTGGGGGCATCGGATGTTTCTCAGCCATCATTGCAGCAGGAGGGTGTTGGTAATTACTATTTTTTTTTTTTTGTTTTGTTTCTGTTCTCTTAGACTGAAAGTGGCAGGGCTGCTCTTTATCTGGGAAATTGCTCATTTTTTTCGTAACCTAGAAACTTTTTGAATTGCAAGTTTTTGAATGATACCAAGGTTCTAAATATCGGATATCGGGATCGTATCGGATGGAGGTTTTTCATATTGGATATCGGATATTGGGGGAGATATCAGGGATAAGCGCGCATATCGGGCGTGCATATCAGACACTATATATAATGAAATATTGATAACTAAAAGCTGGTTTAGAGTCATAAGTATCATCTACCTAAAAAAATGATGGAATATGTTTACAATGACAGTAAAAAACAATGTACATTTGTACGCAGTGGTGCAATAAAAAAACAATGTACATTTGTACGCAGTGGTGCAATAAATAAGTTATTTCGTATCGGGCGATATATCAGCCAATATCAGGCAATTTATCGGGGGATATTTCAAATATCGGCCGTTTTTCGTTGCAAACGATATGGCGAACGATTCCTCATATCGTATCAGTAGCATGCAAAAAAGGAGATATTGGACGATATCTCGGCCGACTCGGCCGATATTTAAAACAGGGAATGATACTTGGATAGAAAATGAATATCGAATACTATGTTTAGCATGTTTCAGACTACTTTTTTTTCCCTGAACCGTTTCATATATGATTGGTAATATTTCTGTAAGCACTCACTGGAGGGTTGAATATATGAAATTTGTTTTTTTATGCATTGCAATGCTGCTATGCACTGATTTATCATCTTCTTATGTTTATGTATATTGTGGTGGGAAATTCCGTGGGGAGTTATCCACGCATCAAATTGTATAGATTAATGGATGAATTTTAGAGATCAAACTAGAGAAGACGCGTAAATTTACGTGAGAACTCGAAATTAAAAAACCACGGTGCAAGAGAGGGAGTTCCATTATAATTCAGAAAAAATTACAATGGTGTCTGTCTGGTCTGACGCGCTAGGGTTTCTGGGGTTGAATGATCGTTCCCCATCTCGTTGGAGGGGGTTTACTATTTATACAAGTGAGTGTTTTTAGATAAGGTTACAGAGTTTTCATCTGAACATTTATTCTATCTCAACTGCTTATTTTGGAGGCTGTTGGAGCTGAACATCCTTATTTAAATTGGTAGAGTGTATTTGTCTTTATCCAATGGGGTTCGTTGAGCTGCCAATGTGGTTGATCCACGGTTCAAAGACTCGGCCGAGTCGGAGACGAGTCGACCGAGTCGTATCCGTCTCGGCCCGCTCCGAGACGAGTCCGAGTCACGAGTCGGCCGACTCAACTCAGAGGAGACCGACTTAGCCGAGAATCGGAGTTGACTCGGTCGACTCAGCATTATGATGATGATTTTGTACCTCATCGCAATTCAATGTGGAAATAACTATATTAGCATGTATTTATGAATGTAGTTTGTGCAATTTACTATATGTGCGTGTATTTTGATATGCTTCTACCGACGACGCGTGTATTTATACTTTCACTTTATGTTTAGTGTGCTAGGTGATATATTTTGGACATGTAATACATGAATGTGGATATCTACATTTTTTTTAAGATTTATCGTGATTTTTTTAGAATTTTTTGAACTTTCTATGTAGCGTTTTGCGCGTATCACCCGATACCGATCCGAGTCGCCGAGACCGATCCGTCTCAGTGCCCGCCGAGTCGGCTGCCGAGACCGTGACTGTGAACCATGGGTTGATCTGCTCCTGAGCTGTAACCACCGGATTCAAATGAAGATTTGGCTTGGAGATAAGGGTACTTATAGCCGACTCTATCTCTATCCTTTGGCTGCTTGAACTGTTCTGCTCGGAGTTTAGATGAGATTATGACTCTTCTTCAGAGATTCTGAAAATGGCTACATGTTCGCGATCGTCCAAGGGCTGGACGGGACACGTTTCATGATCTCGAGGGGGTCGGAAACTGACCACTACAGGTGCTCTATCTGTTTCCCTCTCTTTAGCAGGAGGTCGGGAACTCTCTCCCGAGAGTTATGTGCTCCTGGAGACTCTGAGAGTAAAGGAGGGGAGCAGACTCCTTGAGCGTAGACTCAGGCTATCAATGTCGCTTCAGTTTGTCTTTTTATGTTGCGCCTCTGTAGGCTGGCAGAGATTTAAATGCACGTCCCATCGGCTGTTGCGTTGGTTAGATAATCGTCGCTTTTTGAAGGGGCATTACGCTCTAGGTTGACGTGGCGAATCAATTACGACGGTTCGTATCCGATCCATTGTGTCACGTGTAGGCTTCTGATCAAGCGACCGCACAAGATTTGAGGGTTAATATCATCTCTTTCTCAAACCCTGGGCGTTATCTAGAAATTCCAAAGTTCCTCAGCCTCTCGTCTTCTTGGGGATTGAAATTTTAAACGGTAGACACTTGGGCTTCCTTCCATCTATAAATAGGGTGGAAATTTGAGGGGGAATTTGTGCTTTTCCTTGAAAACTCCTTGCTCTCAAAATTTCGCATTGTTGATGGGCGGTGATGTCTTCTTTCTTCTTTGTCCGATATAGGCTGAGCATCAAGCAGTCATTGTGGGCAAGCTTCGTCTTTCAGGAGACTTTTTGAGGGATAGTCGTCAGGGTAGGACCTGATATAGGCTGTCCCGAGTAACTGTCAGGGTAGGACCTGATGTAGGCTTTTGATTTACTCGGGTAGCCGTTAGGGTGATGATCCGATATAGGCTGAGTTTCAAGCAGCCATTATGGGCGAGCCTCCGTTTTTTTAGGAGATCCCCGAGTGGTAGCTATCAGGGTAGGGCTCGATATAGGCTGTTTCTCGAGTAGCTGTCAGGGTAAGACCCGATATAGGCTGTTGATGTGTTATCGTACTCGGAGAGGGCATAGAACATCAAAATAAGAGAACTTGCATAATCTTTTCATTAGATATTACATGATTCTACACATAGTATCGTTTCAAGTGAAAAGAGTTCCATTGCTTCTTGATGGGCTTCCCGTCCCAAGTTATACAATGAGTAAGCGCTTTAGTCGATATACTTAGCCGCGTATCTCCGACCTCCGGAACTTCCTCTTGGTCGCGGACAAACTTTTCAAGGTACCCACATTGAATTAGATCCCTGAGGTGCCTTTTGAGAGCCCAGCAATGCAGGGTAGCGTGCCTCCAACTGTCATGGAAAGGACAATGTCTTGCTTCTAGGAGATCTGGGTCGTGCTTGCTTGGCTTGGGGAGTCTCACCTAGGGTTGATGCTTCATGACGTGAAGGATCTGATCAATCGATAACTTCAGGGGAGTGAAGACTGAGTCGTTTTTGGTCTTCATTGCTGCCGGAAATGTTTTTTCTTCTTCTTGCGTGTTGGGGCGTGATGCCCCCTCGTTCGCTTTCGTGAGGGACAAGGCTCTGTGGCTATCTGGATCCTCATGTGGTGAGGTTGCTTGGGAGCGCTTTTGGTTTAACTTGAAATGTAAGTCGGTCAGAGCTGAGAGATGTCGATGGACTTCGGAGGACGTGTTCACTTGGGTTTCCCTGGCGCTCAACTCAATAACTTATTGTTGAGCTTCTTGAAGGGTTTTTATCTGCGCGAGTAGCTGGCGGTTGATTTGCATTACTGCTTCTTGCTCGCTCTCGGCGGTGTCGCGATGGATGGCTATCAGTTCCGGCTTGCGGTCTGTCTAGGCTCACTGTTCATTCAGCTGTCATCGCAAGTCGGTCACTTGCTAGATAAGCTGTCCTCGAGAGTGTTGACAACTCGAGTTCGTGAGAGGTGTTAACGTCATGGTGGTTAATGCTCTTGGGCGTCATGGTTGTTTGAAACCTTTTTTGAGGATGTGAAAGAGTATGGGACTGTGAGATTTAGATTGTGGACTCAAAGCTCTCAACGAAAGCACCAAATGCGGTGGGTAATTCTCGGGGGAGTTATCCATGCAAAAAATTGTATAAATCGATGGATGAATTTTAAAGATCAAACCAGAGAAGACATGCAGATTTACCGGGAAACCTGAAAGGGAAAATCACAGTGCAAGAGAGAGGTTTTCAATATAATTCAGAGAAAATTACAATGGTGACTGCCCTAGTTTCATGCGCTAGAGTTTCTGGGATTGAATGATCGTCCCCTATCTCGTTGGAGGGGGTTTACTATTTATACAAGTGGGTGTCTTTAGATAAGGTTACAGAGTTCTCATCTATCCTAACATCTATCCTATCTCAACTGTTTATCTTGGAGGCAGTTGGAGCTGAACATCCTTATTTGAATTGGTAGAGCTCGTATTTGTCTTTATCCAGTGGGATCCGTTCAGTTGCCAATGTGGTTGATCTACTCCCGAGCTGTTATCGCCAGATTCAAATGAAGATTTGGCTTGGAGATAGGGCTACTTGTAACCGATTCTATTCTATCCTTTGGTTGCTCGAACTTCTCGGAGTTTAGATGAGATTAGGACTCTTCTTCAGAGATTCTAGAAATGGCCACATATCACACGATCGTCCAAGGGCTGGATGGACTCGTGTCGTGATCTCGTAGAGGTCGGAAACTGAGCACTACATATATGTAATTGTGTATTCTGCTGCATGTGACAACTGGGTTTTGTTATCTCTAACTTCACATAGAGCCTCCATCCATCCATACATGCCCCTTTAAACTGACATGGATGGAGGATACTGCGTGAATCCTACATGGCTCTTGCATGTTGTTTGGAAAAAAAATAACTATTGCTGTATAATGATAACTTTGGAATTCGGGTTAGAATGCAAGTATCTTTTGAACATTCATGAAAGTTGATTAATTGCAACAAAGCGTCTTATCTCACTTACACAAATCGTCATTTATGTTTGAAATGATAAATTTGCTGATATCTTGCGATTATTGCCGTTGTGGTAGGTTTAGTGCTTTAGTTTTTTGTTCTTTTTTGAAACTCAACTAGATTTACTGTCTGTTTGCATGTAGCATGTAGGTTTTAGTGAAGCTGGATAGTCGTTTCATGAAAATGGGGCTGTGGCAACCTTTTATTTTGTTCTAATTTTTTTGCAAAATATAATTTTTCAGATGTTATGAATGATTGTTTTTCTAAGCCAGGTCCTACAGAAGTTATTGGACAAGTTATCAAACACTCTTTTCAGTTCTAACTTTCAGGTTTCATCCTAGATGATTTTCATAATATAGGAAACCAAGTAGACTTTCTGAAGAACTATAAGCCTGTAACATGTAGGTGGACTATGGATATTGCTGTGCTGCATACAAGTTACAAAGAACAGTCAATTGTTTCATTTTTCATCCACGATGCCCCCCTTTTGTCCCCTATAACCTCAACAAAGGGGAAAACAAAGAAGCAGATTGTGCGCCTTTTTTCTCTGTTTTCTTTGTGTGTGTGTGTTTTTTTTCTTTTCTTTTCTTTTCTTTTTTGGTTGGGGGGGGGGGGGGGGGGAGGATGCATTGTTGTTGAGGACACCACAGTCCACCACAAATTAAAGGGAAAAAAAAACTTATTTTGGAGGTTAACTCTCCTTGTCTTCTCTTATCATTTTTGATCAGGGTGTTGGCCTTTTGGTTTCTATGTTCTTTTTTGTTTTATGTATTTATGCTGTTCATAAACTTGTGAGCATCCTTTAAACTGATATTCATCTTTGTGTATACACTTCATTAAACAAGAGTGGTACATGCTATCTGAAGTACTTATGAATCTTCACTCATGGAAATTTGGTGCTATGTTGAAATGCAAGGGAGCAATTCTAGCCATCGGCAAATGCACGTGATACTGTTAGTGTACTACTAAATAATTTCTTCACCAGCATTCTTTTCAGCTTTGGGCTGTTTTTTGCTTCATTACAATGAACAATTAGGGTGATCAGTAAAAAGACATTCTTGAAAGTTCTTTGTTTCATGAATGCAGCTTATATCTTATTTCTCCATCGTTCATGTTGGACAGAGATGTTGATTGAAAGAATTGGAAAATGTGGCACGCCTGCTACAACAGTAATTTGCATTCCCTAGTCCATGCTCTTGATATTAATCAATTCTTTAAGTGACATGCAGCACCACCTCCCCCAAGCGATCCTGCAGTCAGAAACATTGCAGACAGGTTAGCTAGTTTTGTTGCAAAACACGGGAGGCAGATTGAGCACGTTACACGACAAAAGAATCCAGGGGATACTCCTTTCAAGTAAGGATGCTTTTACTCTTTAACCGTTCACACTGCATGCAATTTTTTCTTGTAATTTTGCAGCGAAATATTTTCCTCCAGTTTCAACCTTAGCAGTATGTTGTTAATTTCTGCCTTTTTTTGCTTTTTCTATAATAGAAATATATTGCCTATAAATCATGGAGAAACAATGCTCACAGAAAACAAACCATGTTACATGTTTTATAGCGAACTTGTTACCGTATGTTAGAAGTTTGCTGTCATAGCTGGTGCATTCCAATCAATCTTGCAGCATTTGCTGCATTTATATCCAGTCTAGGATGAACACTAATGGGTATGCACCAGCTACAATAGGTTAGCTAGTTGTGTTGCGAAACATGGGAAGCTGATTGAACATGTTACATGACAAAAGAATCCAGGGGATACCCCTTTCATGAATGGATGCTTTTACTCTTTAACCATTCACATTGCATGCAAATTTTTTCTTGTAAATTTGTAGTTCTTCTGGTTGTTATAGTCTCCTCCACTTTCGACTTCAGCAATATGTTGTTAATTTCTGCCTTTTTTTTTTTGTTTTTTCTATAGTGAAATATAATGCCTATAAATCACGGAGAAACAATGCTCATAGAAAACAAATCATATTACATATTCTAAAGAGAACTTGTTACCATATGTTGGAAGTTGTGCTGTCATAGCTGGTGCATTCCAATATTTCTTGCAGTATTTGCTACAGTCTATATCCAATCTAGGATGTACACTAGTGGCTATGTATGCCTATACTGTGTTGATTGCGGAGAGTTGTCTACACCATCATTTATTTGAATTATCTAATTGCATCTGAACTTCTTCTCTTCTTGTGCTCTGGGTCTGGGGTTAGCACTGAATGTTATTTCACAAATGGTTTTGCTTGGATGGATTTTCTATAATTGTTTCAAATTTTCTTTAGGTTTTTATTTGATACTAGCTGTTCAGACTACAAATATTACGAGCATCAGCTTCTTGAAGAGGAGAAGGCCCTTGCAGAGGCCAAAGGTTCTCAGGCAACTAATGCTTGTGAGTAGATCCAGACCTATCTCTTGTTCTTCTGTTTTCTGTTAGGTTTCATTGACTTCAAGATTAAAGCAGAATGGTGGATCTAGTTACTTGTGCTAGTAGTCATCAAAAGAAAAAGGTTCTTAGCAACTTGATAACTAACTCCAGTATTTCTAGCAGTTACTACAAGCAGTACAAGTTCTAGATCATCAAGCATGTGTCAAAGGAATCCTAGTCAGCAGCATTCTAGTTACCAGACACCTGCATCAGCTTTATATTCATCAACTGAAGAGACTAGGCCTTGCACTGCTTCAGCGGGGAGCTCAACACATGGTATGTCTTCCCTTCCTGTTTCGACAGATTTTTGGAGAGTCTTGCGATCTCGCTGCAGATAAATTAGGCTATACAATTGTTGTGCAACTCTTACTGCCACTTGCTTCCTTATGGATATGTTTTGTTCTGCTTTTGCTTGTAGATGAGTTCTTTTAAAGAAGTAAAGAACAACATATCAAAATCCTTCTTTATAAAATTACTTTCATGCAGCTAAGGTGCTTGGTACCTTTGAAATTTGGAGGTTGCATGCAGAAGCCAGATCTGCATGCATGCCTGGGTAGGTGCAGGCTATGCACGGACACGGGACACGGACACGGGATACGGCAAAATCCAAAACATTAGGATACGGGGACACGTCAAGTGATATTTTTTTATTATATATAGATAAATTTGTAATATATAAATCAATAAAATATCAATAAAGAGAGGAGCAGAGAGAGAGAAGAGAGCAGAGAGAGAGGGCAGATCGAGAGAGAGACAGAGAGAGCCTACCTTCACGACAAGACCACCACGGCACCACCACGAGATGAGACCACCACCACAACGAGAGAGAGCTTACCATCACAGTACCACCACGGGATCAGACTACTTGATGCACGAGGAAACCTCAATGTTACATATGAACTTTAATGGAGCCAGTCTTCCATTTGATGTCCTAACATTGAATTTCAACGGTCAAGATTTGACTCTATTTTAGAAGTAGCCAAGCCTCTCTCTCTCTCTGTGTGTGTGTGTGTGTGTGTGTGTGTGTGTGTGTGAGAGAGAGAGAGAGAGAGAGAGAGAGAGAGAGAGAGAGAGAGAGAGAGAGATTACCAGAAATGGATGTAAAATTTGTGGATGTCATGAGTGGGTCCTTAACTCAAGAATAATTTGTATGCATCCCATTGCAGCTCAAGTTCCTTAGCAACTGTGGTGCATGTTAAACTGCAAACATTTTTTTGTCTCTGTGGAGTATGCTTGACTTGAATCATTCTTGGTCCTTGTGATTCATGTTATTAAACAGAGCGTTCTGAAGCTCCTTTTTGTCTTTCTAAGAAAAACATTATGGTTATTCATATCTATTGAGTTTTTGCTTCATTGGAGTAATCCTAGTTCTGCTTCTATGACTATTCTACAGATGCCATGACTAAATAATCCTTCTCTGTTGAAAACTAAATAAAAGATATTTCATGTCTTTATAATTTCTCAAGGTTTGTGCTTGAGGAAAAACTGTCAAACCATTCCTCAGGACAGTGGAAAGAAGTTTTGGCCTTCAAATGCTCATGATATATGAAAATTGTGACTTGCAGGTGAATCTAGCGGGCCTCCTGCTTCAGATCTGATAGCCATGATGGAATACTACATGAAAAGAGCTGCACAGGAAGAAAGAAAGAGGCCACCTAAACAGTCGAAAGATGAAATGCCGCCACCTGCTTCTCTTCAAGGTACATTTCTAAGCGATCGTACTTTCATTGTTTACTCTCATATAAAGACTTGGAACATATTTGTTTATTGAAGGTTCATGATGCAAGCTCTCTCCCCTAATTTGCTATTGTCCCAAATATTTATTTTTTTGGATATAGTTGAAAGATGGTAGCACTCTAAATTAGGAGGAATCTCAAAATTTCATTTTTTTGAGTCTTTTGCAGCTTATGCGAAGAAGGGTCATCACATGGGTGATTACATACCACCCGAAGAGCTTGAGAAGTTTTTGGCATCATGCAACGATGCAGCTTCACAAAAAGCTGCTCGAGAAGCTGCAGAGAGAGCCAGAATTCAGGCTGACAATATTGGGCACAAGCTTTTATCCAAATGGGATGGAGAGAAGGTAAGATTCTTATGGTATTCAAAGTGTAATCGAAGTTGTGAAGTAACTCATTTCCTACCTAGTTATGGTGCAAGTGGATGTAAGCTAGACGTAGACCTCTCTATACCTCGATTTCTAGCCATTTAATTGTCACTTCGGCTGGGCATGGGTGCATTAAGTGTGAAAATTATTTAAAAATGGTGAAGAGAAGGTCCACCATTCCCAAGTGGCAATGTTTTCACAGAAGAAATAGCTCAAACTCTCTTCACAAAGAAGAAAATTCTCACTCTTGCATCCTTGTATCACTTCAGAATAATTTCTTTTGAAATTATGCGGCAAGTTTCTGCTTAATAAAGTAATCTTTTTTTTTCTTGAGGAGTCTGGTTAACCAAGCTAGCGCTATTGAAGAAGTCAGCATGATGAAATTTTTTTCACACTTTTTTTTGTCAAGATGATTTAGTTTCATGTGATTTTCCGCTTGGTAGCAAGTACTTATTTGGTCTAAGATGCAGGCCTAATTTTTCCGTGACTCAACTACCAAATTGGAGTAAGAAAGTCACTGTAACAGAATAACCAAAGTTTCCTGTTATTCTGTAGGCACAGATTGGACAGTTCACAAATTTTCTTATTCATAGAGATTATCTCCCAAATCAAATTTAAATGGGGAAACTTCATTTTGGCAGGAAACACCGAAAAATCCCCGTTATTCTCTAGAATACTAACCCTTGCATTCTCAAAGCTTCTTATTCATAAGCATCTCATATTGTGATCGTCCAGGTCTTGTCCTGCTGTCCTATCAAAACTTTAGTGGTGGGGCCAACTATTCCGTGAAGAAGTTTTCATGAAAGGATTGACTGTAGTTGTCATTTTTAAGCTTTCTGCTTGAGGCCAGTCTTCATATTTTGATTCCAGATCATTGTTTGAGGCCATAGAACCTACAAAGACTATTGGTATTTTTGAATGCTAATGAAATATTATGATTTTTCTTTGTTCTTTATTTTCTATCAACTCATGTTGATTGCAGGAGAGGGGCTTGGCAGTGGCAAAAGCGGGCGCGCAGACCCAGTAATCTTTCCTTAGACCCTCCCCCCTCAGGTATGTATAAATATATGTAGATAAAATAAAATATTTAATAATACTTTCAATTTTCTTTTTTTATACATAAATCGTAGAATCTAAGACTCCTTACACTCATTCTCACTCTCACTTTTTTTTTATCAGTGAGCTAAACCTCTCAGTCATACCATTTTCAACTTTCCGTGTTAAAAACTAACAAGTAAAGTAATATTTTCAACTTTTAGTGTATAAAAATTATATAAATAACGAAAAAGTTGACGAGAGACACGTCATCTCTTAACTATTTATTACGGCATGTCTTCCGTCAATCCATTCTTTAGAAACTTTCTTCAAACTCTAATTCTAGTGGCATGTTCTCAAACAAGTTCACCAAAATCATCATCATTTATTAGATTTTCATACTCGTGTGTGAAATCCGCAACTAGTATAGTCATAGACCTTGCCAAGCAATAGAATTTAGGATTTTGAACCTTCCCATCCTACCACTTTGGCAATGACCGAACTACTTCCCACATAATTTGTCTATTAATTTTAAGTACACATCATGATTTATCTCTACCACCGTCCTATTTGCAAATTGTGACAATCAACAAAATGGTTAATCTTAAGAAGTGGATTTATCAACAGATCCACACTGGAGGGAATAGAACAGAAGGGACTCTCTCTCAAGGATTGAACAAGACTGCAGACTGAATTGAATCGTACAAACATTCCAAGACATGCCCCCGTTCTTCTTGTGCTATGGATTGCCCCCGGTGGCGTTAAAAGAGAGAGCTTCTTTTTGACTAGGGAAGAGAATGAACGTATTCGTGGATCCTCATTGAACATGTCCAATAAAAAATTTTCTATAAAAATATGAATTTTCTCAATTTCTTATAGAAAATTTTCTATTGGACATGTCCAATGAGAACCCGTAAATACATCCATTTTCATCCCTACTTCGGACAGAAGGGGACCACCGTATTCTAGGAAGTAGTAATAATCTGCTGCAAAACATACAAAGCAAGGAAAAATCTCAATCTGATCAACTTGCACAAAATATTGTTCGCAGTTAGTACCAGTGTCACAAATGGGAATGGGCTCTAAGATAGGAGTCACAAGCAACCTCGAGTCAATAGGAAAGCATGCAAAGCTTTAGGACATAAATACATAGGCCCTAAAACTTGTTGGATGGACCACGGACGAGTTAAGAAATGAGAGGATACCAAACTTTAATCAAACACAATTGAAAACATCAAACTTTCAAACAAAAATTGGTCTAATTCTCACAATTAGGAGGTCGTCAACTTTTCAAAAACACAATCAATTCATGTTTTGATCGGCTATTTACACACAATCATTGGACATATTCAACCAAAACAAATATCCAATATCAACAAATAACAAATATTTTCCTAACACATTCTGGCTTATTTTTATTGCTTGACAGACAGACATGTACTGAAATCAGGGTGCCTCTGGGACGCATCAGCACAGAAATCATTTTTTTCCCAAATTATGAGCTAAACAATAGCCATAACAGGGTTCGTAACATGATGACCAATGAACTCAAAACAATATGAGAAACTTTTACTCAATAGCCAATTTCAAATCAAGCAACCAACGTCTCACTGTTATGTTGTTAAGTTTAAAATTTTCAAACTTGGTTGAAAATTCAATCCATAACAGCAATAAACTATTGTGATAAAGGCTTCGCAGAAAGCATTTGAAACTAAAGAATGCCTGCATGAATCTTAAACAGCTTAAATGCATAATGGCGATATAAAAAGGTAGCAGAAAAACTGGACTGCATAAAATTTTAAAGTGTAACAAGCTAAAAGACACTCTCTCCTCGATAGAAGGCAGCTGAAGGTACAAACACCAGAAATTCACAATTACATTCTGCCAAAATGTCACATAAGCACAGACCAGCTCCAAAAATAAGAAACGCATGTCCACAGTTCGCCAATAGGGTTTCTTCCTGGGAAAAACAGATACAAACCAAATAAATATGTCTACAAAGATATCAAAGTGAAGTTTTGTTTGACATGTTCACATTCAAGTTTCTATATTTCTATCTCTTAACAAGTGATGTGTAATTTGTAACAAGCAAAGACCCTGCCAAGTAACATCCACCGGTATGGTATCATGATTAGGTGGACAGAGTAAATCAGGAATCCCTTACCTTGGAGAGGCATCAATGTCGAGCTAGTAGTATGCTTTTCGAGGATTGTTCTGCATTGATAGAGCAGCAGATTATAAGAACGAGTGATGTGTTTGTATCATTCAATTACTTGAACAGATAAATAACATTCGTAGGAGTGCGATGTGATATTGTATCATCGGGATAGATAACTATGTATACAAATTGAACGTATGTTTGACGTGTTTTGTGTAAGTTATATGATACACGTGGATGACACGTGCCGCGAGCATACAAGATGAATTCGCGCATAAATTAAAAATAAGTGAGTATGCTATTACTAGAAAAGTTGGACCTTCTCACCGAACATATGGATAATGGTTCAATTACTCGTTCTGATATATCGTTCTTCTCTTGTTATCGCTTTTCCCTTGTTCATTTTATCCATCCATGCTTGCTGTAGTTGTTTAAGAAGTATATGCTCCTTACTTGTGTTTTCTTTCCTTGATACTCTTTTGACTCTCTCTCACTGAGCTGTTTAGCTCACCCCCTTCCAGTTTCATATTTTCAGGTCACGAGGAGACTGAGGCCAAGCATATCTTGGACACTTGCTAAGAATTTCTTAAGAATGAGAGTATTGAATAATGTTCATTGTAGATAATTCTTATTGTATATATTCATAACATTATTAGATGTGTATTATATTCAAGTAGTAGATTGTTGGATGGATGGTATAGAAAGGAACTTACTTCTGATATTCAGGATAAGTCAGATATGATAGCATTGCCATATTTTATGGAGGCCGAGAGAGGTACTCTCGGGCATATGTCATTGTATTTTCATAAGTAGGCGATGTCAAGCCGAAAATTATTATTTGGAGAATAAGTTGATCAGTGTGAGCCGTAACACTATTATGATTGCGTGGATGACTGCTGAGTTTAGTTTATGTGATTGGATTGAGAATAAGTAGGCTGATGTTGGCCGAAATTATTGTGAGTTGAAATGTATATTTGGGAATATCAGTATTTCCAAAGGAGGTGTTGCCGAAATTTTAAGGATTAGATATGATTATGATGTCTACTTGTTTATAAGAGTGTTATCTTAATTGAGGATTTAAGAAATCTGGGACCGTTACAGGAAGAGTGACAATAGCTCGTATCATAGAGTACGCATGTATTAGGGTACATGTAGCAGTATGGTGTAACCACGCTCATATCAGTGTACATGTAGCAGTAGTGTGGGACCATAATAGTTATCCATGCAGTGACAATGTCTATCGATCCTTGACTTGATCATCTATCACTTATACTCAAACTACCATAATACAGATTCTTAGTACAATGTTTTTGGAAGGAACATTTCTAGTGCTTAGCCCATAATGACGATTTCGTAATTAAAATAATTACTCACTACTGTCTTAAACATGAATAAATAAATATATTTTGAAAAGAAAAACACTCACAAACTAGCCATGGAAAGATAGCTCTCTTTCCCACGATCGCAACGGATCCAAAATCGTCCAAATCGGAGTCTGAATGCTCCCGATATCGTCCGAATACTAAAAATCAGTAAAATAGGTTAAATATGCAAATAAAATTATTAAATGCAAATACTAAAAGGTAGTGGGGGGTTTTATGCAAAATTACCTTTATTGGGTTGGATACGGGTACGGGTTAACGGGTTATTGGGTGAACAGGTAAACGGGTTTAGGGGGATTATGAGTAATTGGGTTTTGAATTGGGTTCACACCCATTAATGGGATGTGAACCCAAACCTGATGCAGCAACAGCAGCAGCAGTTGCTGCTGCTGCGCGGGCAAGCCAGCCGACCTTGCTGGCCGGCGGCGAGGGGGGCCCCGCCGGCGGCGGTCCCGGCCGCCGGCGGCGCGGCCGTCTGTCCGGCCGGGAGAGGGGATGAGAGGAGAGAGAGAGAGAGAAAGAGTGTGAGAGAGAGAGAAGAAAGAAGCTGGAGAAGAAGAAAGAAAGTAGGGGGTCACGGCGGTGGCGCCGGCCGGGGGCGCGGCGGCGCCTGGCCGGGAACGCCGGCCACCAGTGGCGCGACGGCTTGCCGGCAGCCGTCTGGCTTTTCAGACGAAGAACAGAGAGGGTGAGGGGGAGAGTGATAGTGAGAGAGAGAGAGAGAGAGAGGAGAAAGAGAGAAATAGAGAGAGAGAGGAAGAGAAGAGAGAGAGAGAGGGGTTTTGTCTCCCTAATTAGAGAGAGTGAGAGAAATAGAGAGAGGGAGGAGGGAAAGGCGGTGGGAAGAAGGCGCTGGAAAAAGAAAACTCCAGAGAAGAGAAGAAGTGGAAAGAAAAAGAAAGAAAAAGAAAAAGGAATTAAATAATTAATTTAATATTATTTAATTTGGTCCAAATGTTGACTAGTCCCGAACGGTGTCCAAAAATTACAAAAATTGAGAATATTACCCTGAGACGTAATATGAAAACGGTTTGAAGAAATTCTGTCTGGTTTGCAAATTAAAAATCCTGAAATATATTGCCGGTACCGGGCGACACCAGTTTGGCCAGATTTTTCATAAATTCAGAAAATTCTCCAAAAATACCCTAACATAGATAATACAATTCTAAGACACCTGGTGAAAGCAGATTCTAAATATACAACTCCGTTTGTGAAATAAAAGCCGTAAGGCCAATTATCGGTATCGGTCGACACCGACTACGGCGATTTTTCAAAATAATCCAGAAAAAATTTCAGGAAATTCTGAAAAATCTAAAATATTAGAAAATGATATTTGACACTGCAATCGGCTCAATCTGACTAGCAGAAAGGTCAAATCAACATTCTACGTTGTATCGTGTACTGATACTGTGATACGTACATCAGGGATCAGGGGTTACACTCCTTACGGCTTGGAGCCTTGGTGCATACGTATATCAATTAACAAAGGGGTTAACTTTCTTACCCAAATTTTCTTAGGTCCTATAGTGTTAGTCTTTCGAACCCAAACATGATCATTAAGAGCATTAATTTATCATAATAAAGCTTAGCCAAGTGACTATTTTGACCATGATCAGGATAAAACCAGCACTTGAAAATGTGTGTTTTATGAAATCAATATAAAAGTGTGTGCTAATGTTCCCTCGATACTCTGTTATAGCATATATGTTATACGGGTCGAATCCACAAGGACAGAAGGTAATAGAAGTATTAACAGTTTGTTCTCACGTTGTATCTTAACAGTTTCTTTTTTGTTAAAGAAATAGAAAAAGGAAAAGAAAAGAAATCTAGGTGGAGAAGGCGATGAAAATGGTGATAAGAAAATAAATAAGAAGTGGTTGTAAATCGGTGAAAACAAAATAAGAGAGATAAAAAAATGAAATAATAAGAGGTTTTGGAAAATAGTTTTAGGGAAAAAAAAAGAAAAGAAGAAATAGAAGAGATAGGTGATGAAATAAAAATGGTATTTTTATGTTGAAGAAATGGGTTGAAAACAAGATAAATGAGAAGAAGATTCATGGCAACTAATGTTCGGGGTGAAATCGCGCACGAAAAGTGTGTGTTTGAAATCACGAGTTAAAAGTGCGTGTTTTGGCTTCTTCGATACTTCCGTTATAACATAGAGGCTAAATGGGTCGAATCCACCAGGACGGGAAGCGATAGAAGCTTTACCGGTCTATTCACGTGTATGTTAACGGTTCTTCTATGTTTTAAAGAATGAAAAGGAAAAAAAATGAAAGAGAAAAATACGATGAAACACGAAGATGTGGGAACATAGAAGAGAAGGTATTTGTGAATTTTGAAATTATTTCTAAAACAAAGTAAAAATGAAAGAAAACTCATGGCTACTAACTACTAATGACTCCACTAACCATGCTAACCTCTTAGTGATAGTTGTCACACATGTATCCTTCGCCATCACTAGTCCTTGATTCAAGAGCGTTTCAAAGTATGACCCATAAGATAACTCATCACATTCAAACTCAACAAACAAGTGCAAACTACACTTAAACCATCAAAACTAAATAAGAGCAAACATGGAATAAAGTAATGTTAGCTTGTTAGAGAGTTAGGATGTTGGACTGTTAGAATTCTTCATCGTGAGCCATCAACGGCTCTTGCAAGAGCAAGGCCAAGTAGAGACTATTAGATTCATGTGGATTATCAAGTAAGAAGTTAGTAAGTTAGTGGTTAGTATTTAGTTGCCATGAGAAGAAAATTAGCTAAACATGTAAAACGAGTTAGAGAGAAGAAAAATAAATAGAGATAAAGAGAGAACCTTTCATAGAGTGTCACCCTCTATTACAAGCATTCTTGCTTTCATCCTATGTACTACTCTCTTCCTTATTACACGATCTATAAGAATTGAAAAATACAAAAAAAGGAAGAAGAAGAGCAACTAACCTAAACTACCCAAAAAACTACTTCAATACTCTCCTCCCAGCTCTTCTCCCTGGAAATATTCTCAACACTAGGTATTTATAGGCAAAACAGGGCATCACGAGAACTGTACGGAGTCGTGCGTCGAGTTTCGACGCATGACTCCACAATATGGTCACGAAAACGTGGCCATACTATGGCCAGGCGCGCAGCACTAGGGCGTGGCTTTTGTACTGGAGGTATGGGTAATGTATTGACTTCTGATTTCTTATTTTCTGCTCCCTGCAGTAGCAGAATGAGCTTTCAAAGTCAATGGCTCTATTAGGATCTAAAAATTATCAAATAAATAGAATTTTTGATCTTATTCTTCATCCCACACCATGGACCTAGGAACACAAGAAAATCATTATTTAGCAGAATTTTATAAAAAAATATGTGTGAAAGTGTGGTATGAAATATGCAATATTGGAGACTAATCATACTCCCACACTTATCTTTTGCTCGTCCCAATCAAAACAGAAAAACTTACTAAGAAGATTATTACACCACTTTCGCAGGTGACGCGATTGCACTGAGCGTGTGCAACAAACTGTTAAACCTCTAGGTTTTCCTTAGAGGAGGACTTTTGTCTCTTGAGGGTTTTCAGCGGATTACACCCACAAAATCTATAAAGAAAAAAAAAAAATGTTAGTATTTTAAAAACGCATTTTGAAATAGAAAAAAATGTTGAAATATTTTTGCTAAAATTTAAGTGATCCAAGGTCACAAGTTAACCAGAAATTATTCTTCCTTAAACTAAGTTTAAATGCAAAATCTTGTTATAAATTAAATGTACGAATTTAAAATTGAATCAATTCTTTGATCTTTCATAAAACTCTTAGAAAAATATACACTTTGTGAACTACGATGATTCTTTGAATGTCGACTCTAACTTTCATACCATTTATTTATATTATTATTTTTTTCTTAGTTTTCTTAAACTTTCTAGCTTATCCAGGTAGTGAGCCTTTTGCCGGTTACTTCAAAACCTGATGGTTTTAAGAAACCAGGTGAGAAAATATCTCTTGGGCTTAAGGACTCGAGTAAAGAAGGCCACTAAACTAAAGGGATTAGTTTGTTTTTGTCCACTATTTTAAGCGTAAATAATCATGCTTTCTGAGACATAACTACCCAACCTTAATAAGTGATTTTATCATCATTTTATATATATATATATCTATATATATTATGGCATTTTTTATGACATTTTAAGTCTTTGTTTCAATCTCAAAAAATTGTGTAAGTGTGAAGTGCATATATCTAAGGCAAAAAATTCAAGTTCAAATTATCTTTTCAATCTTACTTTTTTATTCTAAAATTTATACAAGATCTATTATTTTGACTCAGTTTAAGAATTCATAATTTTAGGATAATTTCTAAGATCCTCTTAACTTACTTAAAAATAAATCAAAACTATTTCTCTTATTTCAAAAAATTTTGTAAAAAGAAAAGAAAAAAATATCTATATAAAAGAAAAATCTAAAATTTTTCTAAAAAGAAGTGTAAAAGAAAGAAAATTTAAAACTAACTATATTAGTAAATCCTCCCCCAAACTTATCTCATGCATTGTCCTCAATGTAACGTGAATGTGTATTTGCATGAAACAAAATAGGGAAGAAAAAATTACCTCAGGGTGGTGGTTCCGGTGGGGGTCTGATTGGCTCACGAAATGCGGCCCAAATCATATATTATGGAATTCGCATGAACCACCAGTAACCTTTCGAATATAACCCATAAAAATAATGATGAAGTGAATGGTCTTATTTAAAAAATTATCCCCACCCAATTTCTAATTTTTAAAATAATTCTTGTGTTATTTTGTTCAACACCTTTGTCCAACAATGAGGTGTGATTTTGAGAGATGATTGATTTGGACTCAAATGAAACAGGAACAAACACCGATATTGACTCAGGAATTTGACTCAGATCAAGTCGAGATTCAAAAGTAGGATCAAAATTGGTTCAAAAATGGGATCCAAACCAAAGAATTGATGTTCACACACTGTCCCATCAATGAAGTATGATCATAAAATATTAGTGATTCAATTTCATGGTGTACTGGAACATGATTCAATGTTGACTCCGAAATAGAGAAAAAAATCTGATAAAGATACCGGAGTCATTATTGAGTCAAAAAGTGAAATGGAAATACCAACTTGAAGTTCAGGATCACTTTCATGTTTAATTTTAATTTTAGGAAAGGGATAACTTGCCAAAATGTCAATGTGATTTTCAAAACTCAGAGTTTGGTCAAGTTCAAATGGGTGTGCTGAAATTGAATCTTGGTTTCTAAAACAACATGATTCTTGGGTCAAATCGATAGAGTTAGAGATATAAGAATTGGTCAAAAGTTGACGAAAAAGACTTTCCTCATTCTCATTGATCAATTCACTTATTATTGAGTCTAACCTATTGATAGGTTGGGTAACAGAATTTTGAGTCTGAATCATGTCTTTCATACTCCTTGCAATTGGCTCTTCTTGAAAAGGTGAGTATGAAAGTTGGTTCTGAAAAGTATGGTGAAGTCGTGAGTCCATCATATTTTGTGATTGTTGCTCGGACTCACGCAAGAGTTCCATATTCATTTTCAGGATGGATGGTTGTTCATTTTGAATTAGTGCGACTAGAAAAGATTAGTATAACTCTTGAAATTTTGGTTGAGATGATGAGTCCAACATATTTTGAAATTGTTGAGCTGTTTCACAAAAGACTTCCAAACTCTTTTCTAACTCAAATTTTTCTTTAATTAGATGTTCTAGAAAAGGAGTATATGAAGTTTGATGTGGGAAGGATTACGAATTGAGCAAATTTTGAATTTGTTGTTGAGACTCAAGCATGGCTTTTATACTCCTTTTCAAAACAGATTTTTCTTCACAGGGTGGTTCTAAAAAAGGAGTATAGTAAGCAAAATCGGTAAATGAATATTGCGAAAATTATGGATAAGGTGGTTGAAAATTTGACTCTGGGGAGGTGAATCCCCATGAACTCTGTGAAGAGTAGAAATTATTTTAAAAATTTTGGTTATAGGATTGGGGATATGGGTTATATTGAGTCGGATAATCCCAGTCCGGCCTATATGGTTGGTTCATGTTATATAAAGCCGGGTCAGAGTTATCTAAGTCAGATGAGGTCGAAGTAAAAAATGGATTCATTTGGTTGAAAGTTTTTTGATTATATTCCATTTTATCATAATGATCACAAAAAAAGAAAAATCAATCAATCAAACAAACAACCATGGAAAAAGAAAAATATAAAAACAAGCCTATACTAGGGTTGACCTAGACCTAAACGACTCTTAACTGGTTAGAATGTCCAGGGGGTATATTGTAGGAATTTGACCATAAGTTAATCGGCCAAATAGGAGCAATATCAGTGGGAGGTATTCGCACTGAAGTAACGAGCCTAATTATGCCAAACCACTGTTCTTCGAGGTTTCGCCTCTCAATCCCTAACTTTTGACACCGATTTGACAAGAATCAAATTCTAACAACTTTTTCTTAGCTCAATCTCTTAAATGAGTCCGAGATGTCCCTAGGGGCCAACGTCTAACAAATTTTATTTAGGCGTGGGTTATGTGGAGGAGGTGATTTTTGAGCGAAGGGAAGGTAATGACTTCCCCACCTTATGTTGTATTGGGATTTACCCTTACTTCTCGATTCGTGTAAGTGTGCATTATAGACAACAATGAACACAAAAAAGCGAGTAAATCACTCAAGTGTTTGTCCTAAACTATACACAATGCAATATGTACACCTCTGTCAAGATCACAACAACAGAAGAACAAAATACAGTATATTGGAATTGAAATCGACACGTTCCTAGATGCAAATGTCTAAATCATTTTAAAGCATCCAATTTCTTTATTTTAGTTATTAAAATTATTACAGTGCATAGGTAATTTAAACAGAAACTAACAGCAGAATATAGCAATATACAAGAATTTACCCAATTACACAAAAGCAAGTGCGGACTTCGCAATACTAAAATTTAACCTGCACACCCAAAATAAAGAAGAAAAGTTAATAAAAATGTGAAATCAAATCATTTTCGTCCCTGTAAATGGCGCCAAAATTTGATCGAGATAAAATCGCATATGAAAAGTGTGTGTTTGAAATCACGAGTTAAAAGTGTGTGCTTTGGCTTCCTCGATACTTCCGTTATAGCGTAGAGGCTAAACGTGTCGAATCCACAGGGACGAAAAGCGATAAAGGCTTTACCGGTCCATTCACGTGTGTGTTAACAGTTCTTCTATGTTTTAAAGAATAAAAAAGAAAACAAAGAATGAAGAGAAGAGAACGATGAAACACGAAGAAGTGGGAACATAGAAGAAAAGGTATTTGTTATTTTTGAAATTATTTCTAAAAGTAAAAATGAAAGAAAACTCATGGCTACTAACTACTAATGGCTCTATTAATTATGCTAACCTCTTAGTGATAGTTGCCTCATATATAACCTTGGCCATTACTAGTGCTTGGTTCAAGAGCATTTCAAAGCATGACCCATAAAATAACTCATCACATCCACACTCAACAAACAAGTGCAAGTTACACTTAAACTATCAAAACTAAATAAGAGCAAGCATGAAATAAAGTAATGTTAACTTGTTAGAGAGTTAGGATATTGGACTGTTAGAATTCATCATCACGAGCCATCAATGGCTCTTGCAAGAGCAAGGCCAAGTAAAGGCTATTAAATTCATGTGGATTATCAAGTAAGAAGTTAGCAAGTTAGTGGTTAGTAGTTAGTTTCCATGAGATGAAAATTAGCTAAACATGTAAAAGAAGTTAGAGAGAAGGAAACAAATAGAGATAAAGAGAGAACCTTTCATAGAGTGTCACCCTCCATTACAAGCACTCTTGCTTTCATCCTATGTACTACTCTCTTCCCTATTACATGATCTATAAGAAATGAAAAATATAAGAGAGGAAGAAGAAGAACAACTAACCTAAACTATCCTAAAAACTACAAAACTCTCCTCCCAGCTTTTCTCCCTAAAAATCTGCTCAACACTAGGTATTTATAGGCAAAACAGAGCATCATGTGAGCTGTACGAAGTCGTGTGTCGAAACTCGACGCACGACTCCACAGTATGGCCACGGAGGCCAGGCGCGCAACACCAGGGCGTGGGTCTCGTACTGGAAATATAGGCTATGTGTTGACTTTAGGTTTCTTGTTTTCTGATCCCTGCAGCAGTAGAATGGGCTTTCAAAGTCAATAGCTCTATTAGGATCTAAAAATCACCAAATAAATGAGATTTTTGATTTTCTTCTTCATCCGACACCTTGGACCTAGGAACATATAAGAAAATCATTATTTAGCAGAATTTTATAAAGAATAAGTGTGAAAGTGTGGTATGAAATATGCAATATCGGAGACTAATCAACAACTACTAATTGCTCCGCTAATTATGCTAACCTTTTAGTGATAGTTCCCTCACATGAATCCTTTGCCATCACTAGTCCTTAACTTCAAGAGACAATACAAAGTATGACACATAAGATAGTTTCTCACATTCAAAACTTGCATCAAGAGCAAGCTTATACAAATCTTAGATCATCAAAACCATTAAAAGTAAGCATGAAATAAGTGAGTAAGCTTGGTTAGCAAGTTAAATGTTAGAACCCATCTGTAGTTCACCTAGAGGGGGTTGAATAGGTGACAAGCTAATCAAATACAAAACTAATGTGAAATTAAAAACTAATTATGAAACTTAAAACTATTATGCAAACACATTAAGTATAACACAAGAGTGTAGCCAAATTTTTGGTGAAGGGCTATGAACTATCTCTCAAGATTCCTTTAAATTAAGAGTTGAGGTGCCACTATGGCTCTCTTGGTTGAATAAAAGTCTGAGCAAACAATCCCCGGTATATATACAATTAAGCACATATATATCAAGCATATAAAGAGATGAACAATAAAGGCATGCAAGATATATAAACACAAGTGTGAGAGAGAGAGAGAGAAAGAGATGGGCATTCACAAACATAGAAGAATTGTTTCGAGGTTCGAGACATTTGCTCTACGTCCCCGCCTTCAACACTATAAAGGATTTCCACTATAATCGATCTGACAACATCACTTGGTACCTTAACATATACAATGAGCTCCCTTAAGAACTCTTAGACCCACAAGTCCCTCACTTATTATCGCAAGAGTAACACACGCAAGCACACTAGCCTGCTGAGACCGCACCTCTACAAATTTCCAATAAAAGGGGGTGAAACACTTGGTGATCTTCTTCTCTTGATCACCAAAAATAACTTTCACAACAAGGATCCTATAGGATGAATATAGCAATGAAAAGCTCAAGCTTGTGTGAGAAAACTAGGTAGAATTTGTGATGAAAAACTCAAAGAATTGCTTTTGAAAACACAAGATAAAATATTCTTTAAAAACTCTCCTTTTGATATGGAAGTTTTAGCCCAAAAATATGTGAAGAGAAACTCTAAGAGAAATGGAAAAAACTGGCTTAAAATCTTTTCTAAAATCTTGTTCAAAACTGGCCAAGAGAACCCTCTTTTATAGGGTTCAGAAAACTAGCCGTTAGGCTCAGTGTTTTGGCCAAACAGACCTGTCGGTCGACTGGCAATCGGTCATATTCATGACCGTTGGAGTTTCCAGTCAACTGCCCGGCTGACCGCACTCAGGTTTTGACCTGTCGGTCGACTGGTCGGTCAACCGACGTAAGAACCAGATAGCACTGCTCTCTTGGTCGGTCGACCGGGGCCAGATCTAGAGAGCAAGCTCTTTAGATCGGTCGACCGCCCAGTCGACCGACCCTCCAGCCAGGCTTGTGCACGGTGACTGTGCATGTCGGTCGACCGAGCCAGGCTTCTGCATATTACCTGTGCATGTCAGTTGACCACTCGGTCGACCGACCTCTGGCTCAGTCGACCAGTTGGTCGATCGTCGAAGTCGAGGTCAGGGTTTTAAGGATTTGAAACTTGGCCTTTTTAAAACCCTAAAATTTTATTTAAAATACACAAAAATTAGTTCGCTGAAATACATTAAAGTACAAATAAGTGTGATTAAAAATTAACACATATTACAAACAAATTGAACTATTTTTGTGATATAGAATTCAACCTTAAACCAAAACTTTGAAATGAAAAATCTATTTTTTCAAAACTTATTCAAATACAAAAATAAGATATTAAAATATTATTGAAGCATAGTGTGTATGGATATGATCCAACATACATATAAGATGAAATATCTATGTTTTTGACAATAAGCTATAAACAAGTTTTGACTTTAACAAGACTTAAACACATGATATAGAAACATCAAATAAGTTTTTCTGAACATTTGAACCATCAATGTGTAAGGATGAAATCCAAAACACATATAAAACATGTAAATTTGTTTTGATGAAATCCATTAATGAAACATAAAGATTTATTTGAAGCTCAACAACAAAACGATATTTTCAAAAACTAAAACTATTTCTTATGAAAACACTATAAAAATTTTGTGAGTGTGTATATAAGAGATTGAGCAATTTATAACTAATCTATCATTTACATTTTATTTAAAAATAAAGCATTAACACTTACAAATGCTTAACTCAAGTCTTGAAAATCTTCTCCTCTATCTTGACTTGATCCAAACCATGATCCATGAGCTGGACTCCTATATGAGTACTTGACGCGATCTTTGAAGGGTGAGCTCTTGAATCAACACGTGCTAGCTTCAAAACTTGACTTCGAATCTTTCGTTGAAGCTAAACACTGACTAAGATCTTAATCAAATATCTAAAACTTAATGAACACAAGATCATTTGTATTATAACTACATGAGTTAATCATTATTAAAACAGAGTGATGGGCCTTTGGGCGAATACCATCATCATCAGCCATCAAATGGCTCTTGCAAAAGAGAGGCCTAGTAGAGGCTATTAGATTTATGTGAATTACTAAGAAGAAGTTAGATGATTAGTGGTTAGTAGCTAGATTGCCATGAATGAAGTTAGCTAGTTATGTTATAGGTTAGAGAAATCATTAAAAAAGGAGGAAGATTATATAAATTGTTACCATCTATTATATCAATCTCTCTCTTTTTCTCTCTCTGAATCTCTCTGCCCTAATACATGAATCTAAAAGGAAATGAAATATAAAAGAATGAAGAAGAACACCCACACTACACTAGAAATCCCAGCTACTGCTCTCGAAATCCCCCTCTGGTTCTTTGCAAGGCTTTATATAGGTGCATGGAGCATCTCAAAGACGTGATAAGGCCACGTGTCAAAAATTGACGCATGGTTCGCCAAGATAGCCATGAAAACACGGTAAAATGTCACATTTTCGCGGCCATACCAGGGATTAAGTCCCTGGTTCTGGCAGCGATTTCGTCTAACTTCTGGGACCTTTTAGGTACTCTCGGATTCGGTTATTTGGATTGAATACTTGTCAGATTCGCACCAATGTCTAAATTCGATGTATCTTCTATAAACTCTCTAGCTTGGCCTTCAAGAAATTCAGATTTAATTACCCGAAAATGTGTTTAATTAAGCTCTTATTGCCCTTTTGCCCTTCTAGTTTTGATTATCTACAAAAGAGACCAAAATACGGGTGAGAAGCGTTATTTTTATTATAAATAAATCGAAAAATGTGATATAAAAATGTAGTTTTGTAGACTAATCACACCCCCACACTTATCTTTTCCTCGCCATGAGCAAAACAAGAAAAGAAAAAAGAAAAATTAAACTACAATGTTATTACACTACTTTCGCAGGTGACACGATTGCACTGAATGTATGAAACAAGTCTTTAAACCTCTAGAGTTCCCCTAGTGGAGGAGTTTTGTCTCCTAAGGGTTTTCAGCGAATTACCCCCACAAAATTCATAAAAAAAGAAAACAAAAGTTAGTATTTTGAAAGTGCATTTTGAAAAGAGAGATAATTTTTGAAATATTTTTGCAAAAATTTAACCGATCTAAGATCATAAGTCCACCAAAAATTATTCTTCCTTAAACTTAGTCTATATGCAAGATCTTGTTATCAATTATGGTAAGAATTCAAAATTAGATAGAATAATTTGATCGTTTATAAAACCTAGATAATATGCACTTGTGATAGTAAAGATTTATAGAATTTCAACTCTAACTATCAAGCCATTTATTTATATATATTTCTTTCTTTTTATCAAGCCATTTATTTATATATATATTTCTTTCTTTTTGTCTTTCCTTAGTTTTCTTAGGTTTTTTTTTAGTTTACCCCGAGTGAGCCTTTAACCGATGACTCTTAGACCAGAAGGTCTTAGAGCACAAATGAGAAAACATCCCTCAGGTTTAAGCACTCGAGTAAACAAGGCCACAAAATAAAGAGGGATTAATTGTTTCTTATGACCACCTTTAGGCGTGAATAATCATGCTTCTTAAGGCATAGTTATCCAGCTTAATAAGTGATTTTTTCATATATATCATATTTTTTCTTTTTATTTATTTTTTTGCTTTATCGCATTTTAGGTCTTTGTTTACATTCCAAAAATTGTGTAAGTGTGAAGTGCATACTATCTAAGAAAAAATTCAGGATAAAATTATCTCTCCAATCGTCTTACTTAGCCTATAATTTTAAACAAGATCCATTATTTCGACTAGCTTTAAGATGTCATAATTAGGACTTTTTTAACTTCTAAGATCATCTTAATTTTATTAAGGATAGATCAAAACTTTGTCTCTTATTTCAAAAAATTTTTAAAGAAGGGAAAAATCCTATAAAAAAGGGAAAATTCTAAAAATATCCTAAAAGAAGTGAAAAAAAAGAAAATCTAAAAACTCTACATTAAAAGACCCCGCACAATTATCTTATGTATTATTTTCAATGCATCGTGAATATATGTATGCATGAAACAAATAAAGAGGGAAGAAAAAATCACCTCAAGGTGGTGGTCCCGGTGGTGGTCTGATTGGTCCACAAAATGCGGTCCAATCTAAAGATTACAAAATTCGGAGGAACCCACCAGCGACCTCTCTAATAGAACCTCTAGTTATGATGTAATATATATGATTTTTATTATGAATTTTACCCCATCTAATTTTCAAATTTTCACAATAATTTTAGTGTCATTACTTTCAAAACCTTTGTCCCAAAATGGAATATGAACAGATGAAATGATAGATTTGGACTCAGAAAGTACATGAGTTAATACCGACTTAGGAAATTGACTGAAATCAAGTAAAAGTTCAGGGGTCAAAATTTATTTAGGAAGTGGATCCAAATCAAGAAGTTGAAACTCTAGTCTACATTTATTTTCCCATAATAGAATATGACATTCTAAAATTGGTGTTTCAAGTTGAAGAATGATATGTATGGGAATTAAAACTGACTCTAAAATATTATTCATGTTGGGTAACAAAACACGAGTCAATATTGATTCAGGAATTTAAACTGGATCACAAATTTGAGAATCTGGATCACATTCTTAATTGAGTTCAATTTCATAAAAATGAAAACTTGACAATTTATCAATAGGACTTTCAAAAGTATGATATTGGTCAGGTTCAATATGATCATAAAAGATTGGTGAATCAATTTCACCATGAATGGGTACAGGATCCAATACTGACTCGGGAAAGTGATAAAAATTTAATAAAGACACCGGAGTCATTATTGAGTCAAGCAATAAAATTGAATTACCAAGTTGAGACTCAGAATCACTTTCATGTCAAATTCAATTTTAGGAAAGAGATAACTTGCAAAAATGTCAACGTGGTTCTCAAAATTTTGATTTTGGTCAAGTTCAAATGGATATGATGAAATTGAAGCTTAATTTTCAAAACAACATGATTCCTGATCTAGATTGATAGAATTAGTGATATCTGAATTGGTTAAAGGTTGACAAGAGCGAGTTTTCTCATTCTTATGAATGTTGAGCAATTGACTCATTTATAATTCTAACTAATCAATAGACTGGGTAGAAGATTTTTGAAATTGTTATGAGGTCTTATATAAGATTTTTATACTCTTTTCTAGCTCGAATTTTCTTCAAATGGTTGTTCTAGAAAGGAAGTGTAGGAACCTTGATTTTGAAAAATTGTGAAGATTATGAGTCAATAAGTTTTGAGATTGTCGCTCGGACTCAAGCAAGAGATACTCGTGTCCAAGCCTGATGTTTGGTCATTTTAAAGAAATGGGACTGAGTATGAATCTTGAAAATATTATGGGGAGGCTAACATTTCCTGAAATTTTCGTTCTGCCGCTAACATGGCTTCTATACTCTTTTCTAACTCAGATTTTTGTTCTATTGGTTGTTGTAGAAAAGAATATATGAAGCATGATGTGAAAAAGTTTGTGAATATTATGAGTTGAACTTGTTTTGTTGGAACTCAAGCATGCCTTGTACAACTTCTATACTCTTTTCTAACAATAATTTCTTTTCAACAGTTTGTTCTAGAAAAAGAGTATAGGAAGCAAAATTGAAAAATGAATATCGTGAAAATAATGAAAATTATAGACAAAGTGGTTGAAAATTAGACCCAGGGGAGATGAATCCCGTTGACTCTCTGAAGAGTTGAAATTATTTTAAAAAAGTTGGTCATCAGATAACTGGTATGGGTTATATTGAGTCGAATAAATCAAGATTATTTGGTTAGTTCATGTTATTCAAAACTGGGTTGGAGTTATTCGAATTAAATAAGGTCGATGTGAAGTATGAATTCATGTTAAAATTGAAGAATTGTTGTTGAAATCCATTTCACAAATAAACACAAACAAAAAAGAAAAAAACAAACAACAAACAAAAAGAAAGACAAGAAATCAAAACAAAACTTATACTAAGGTTGACCTAGGTTGTATGAACCTGACTATGAGCTAATCGGCCAGGTAGGATAAAATACGATAGGAGATATCCGTGCGTAAGCAATGAGACTTAATTACGCCAAACACGTATCTTCAAGGCTTAACCTCTTAATCCCCAACCTTAGATACTGACTTCACAAGAGTATGGTTCTCATAAGTTTCACCCTCGGTTAATCTCTTAATGAGTCTGAGATGTCCCTAGGGGCCAACGTCTATCAATTTTTATTAAGGCTTGTGTTATGTGAGTGGGGAGGTGGTCTTTGGGCTAAGGAAGGATAATGACTTCCCCACCTTATCTTGTATTGGGTTATACCATTAAGTCTAATTCGTGCAAGCGTGCAATATAGGAAAGAATAACACTCAAAGTGAGTAAATAACCCACATGTTTGTCCTATGCTATATGCAATGCCATATGTATACCCTCAATCCAGATCACAACAATAGAAAAATACAGTATATTAGAATTAAATTGATACGTGCCTATGATGCTAATGTTTAAACCGTATTAATACATCCAATTTACTGATTTTATTTCTTAATTATTGCAATGTGTACGCAATCAAAGCAGATAACACAAATATATGCAAAATCACAGAACCCTGCAAAAAATGTTGTCCAGGCCCAAACATTTGTAGTATTTGCGCGACAATTTTAGGCTTGGCACAGCAAAATTATAGAAGCAAGGTCCCTGCTTTCAAGAGCAGGGAGATGCAAGCAATTTTAGACATCTGCAATGCCTAGTTTCTATAAGTATTGACCGGCACACCAAAATAGAGAAGTGACTGTTAACAAAAACGTGAAATCAAAAGAATTTCCATTCCCACCAACGGTGCCATTTTTTGATCGGGATAAAACTAGCAATTGAAAACGTGTGTTTTATGAAATCAATGTAAAAGTGTGTGCACTAATATCCCCTCGATACTTCCGTTATAGCATATAGGCTATATGGGTTGAATCCACATGGATGGCAGGCGATAGAAATATTAATAGTCCGTTCTCACGTTGTATGTTAACAGTTTCTTCTTTGTTAAAGAAAAAGAAAAGAAAAAGAAAAGAAATTCAGAAGTGATAGGTGGAGAAGGCGATGAAAACGGCGATGAGAAAACAAATAAGAAGTGGTCGTAAATCGGTGAAAACAAAATAAGAAAATAAAAATGAGATAAAAGGAAAATAAAATAAGAAGAGGTTTTGGAAAATAATTTTAGAAACAAAATAAAAGAAAAGAAGAAATAGAAGAGATCGGTGATGAAATAAAAATTATATTTTTATGTTGAAGAAGTGGATTGAAAATAAGATAAAATGAGAAGAAGATTCATGACAACTAACTACTAGTTGCTCCACTAACTATGCTAATCTCTTAATGATAGTTGCCTCACATGGATCCTTAGCTATCTCTGGTCCTTGGATTCAAGAGACAATACAAAACATGACTCATAAGATTGTTCTTCTACATGTAGGATCTAAAAATTACGTCAATACTCAAACAAAGATATTAGCGTTAAATAAAAACTTGCATAAAAAGAAATAAATCACAGAAAGTAAATCAAACCAAACACAAGTGATTTATCTTGGTTCGGTCCTCTTGATCTACATCCAATCCCCAAGCCACCCCTTGAGATTTTTCTTTAACTTTTGATTTTGTACACCCAAACTCAACACCTTGTATACCACTTGACAAATCCCCTTTGCCATATGTATACAACTCTTCTTACAACCAAGAAGACACAACACCTTGTATAACCTCTCTTCAACCCGAAGACGTTCTTGTACAATCTTTCTCTTTGAGTGAATACAATTAATCCTATAAGCTTTGAATCTGTATGTGATCGTGAACAAAGACTCTTATAGGTGGACTCTCAGAAATCTTCACTAAAGGATTAGAATTTGAGTAAAGAATTGAAAGTGAAAACAATTTTCTGAAAACAGATTTTTGAACAGAGTTTTTAGGCAGAAAACTATTGATATGAATTGGTGTTTTTAGCCTAGGACAACATCTCTATTTATAGCTTAAATCTATGGTTAGTTAGGGCAGTTATCAGGACCAATTTGAATATTGAAACGTTAGATAAAACATCAGAAATCAGAAACTGTCCAACAGTCAGAAACTACCATTAGTCGACTAGGGTCTATGGGTTAGTCGACTAGAAGAATAACTTTTGCCTATATTAGTCAACTAATAAATGGAGTAAGTCGACTAGGGAAAGACTGATACATGTGACATGTTTCTAGAAACTGAATTTAGTCACCAGTAAAAGTATAAGTCGACTAGGACATATATTAGTTGACTATAAAGACTTATAAGTCGACTAATAGTGCATACACATCAGAAACAGAAAGTTGGTATGAATCTTAGGCAAAACTAAGTCGACTATAGTATGGGGTAAGTCGACTATAGGTGTTATTAGTCGACTTATCAAGAGTATAAGTCGACTATATGACTTATGATGTGTGTGTGTTCAAGACTTTTAACATTCTAATAAACTATACAATACACATCCATAACCATTGTTCTTGGAAAGACTTGAGCATATAGAACACTGAGTAAGCTTGTGAGATAGAGCTCCAATGAAATGGCTTTACAAATATATCATCAGAATCAAGTTCCAACACTACATTCAAAACTTGCATCAAGAGCAAGCTAATACAAATCTTAGATCATCAAAACTATTAGAAGCAAGTATGAAATAAGAGAGTTAGCTTCATTAGCAAGTTGACAAGTTAGATGTTAGAATCCATCATCATGAGCTATTAATGGCTCTTGCAAGTCGGGGATAAAACCAGCACTTGAAAACATGTATTTTGTAAATTCAATGAAACGCGTGTTTGTGCTAATGTTCCCTTGATACTTTTGTTATAGCATTGGCTCAACAGGTCGAATCCACAGGATGGGAAGCAATAGAAGCATTAACAGTCCTTATTCATATCGTATGTTAACAAGTTCTTCTTTGTTAAAGAATAAGAAAAAAGAAAGAAAAGAAATCCAAAAGTGATAGGTGAGAAGGCGAGGAAAACGACAATGTGAAAATAAAAAAGGAGTGATTATGAGATGGGTAAAACAAAACAAGAAAATAGAGATGAAATGAAAAGTGAAGTAAAACAAGAAGTGAAAAGTGTGATGGAGTGATTTAGAAAATGATTTTAGAAACAAAAAAAAAAAAAAAGAAGATGAAAACATAGGTGAACTAAGAGAGTGGTGAAAACACTGATAGAAAAATGATAAAAAGATTTTGAAATTGGTTTTTAAAAACAAAGTAAAAAGAAAAGAAGAAAAATGATGAAAGAAAACTCACGGCTGCTAACTACTAATTGCTCCACTAATCATGCTAACCTCTTAGTGATAGTTACCTCACATGGATCCTTGGCCATCACTAGTCCTTGACTTCAAGAAACAATACATAGCATGGCTCATAAAACTGTTCTTCCACATTCAAACACATCCAAGCCACACAATCAAAATGCAAGCTACTATTAGATCATCAAAACTAAGTAAAGGTGAGCATGAAATAAAGAAGACATTACAAGTTATCTTGTTAGTGGTTAGATGTTAAAATGTTAGAATCCATCATCATGAGCCATCAATGGCTCTTGCAAGATGCTATTAGATTCATGTAGATTGTCAAGTAAGTGGTTAGCTAGTTAGTGGTTAGTAGTGAGATTGTCATGAGAAGAAAACTAGCTATATCATGCAGAAATAGAAAAGATTACAATTGAGAAGAAAGGAGACACATTTACATAGATTGTCACTCTCTAGTATAAGATCTCTCTTTCTCTCCTCTGAATCTATCTCTGCCCTAATACATGAACTAAAAATAAAAAAAATACAAAAGAAAAGAAGAATTTTCTTCTCGCTTGGTTCTGAAAATCTTCTAAAGATAGAAGGCGTGTTAGGACCCTTAATGAAAGAAAGTTGAGTCTCTGGGGTTTTAGAAGCTTAAAAGCAAGAGTACACTTTTGCTATAACTCTCGTAGATCTCTCCAAAAATTTCAGCCCTTCCTCTCCCTTACAAGGGGCTATTTATAGCAAAAATAGGGGTGTAACTGCCCCTTGAATTCAGCAAGAGTGAATCAGTCTGTTAGCTTCGCGCGAGGCTCAAAATAGCCTTACCGCAAGGCTAAATGTGAGCTTCAAGTGAAGCTTGGAGGTTCGCGCAAACTACTAATAACCATTCACGACTTAATTGTCTTCACTTAATGTGGGACGAAGTGAGCAGGTGTAACTGCCCACTTAACTTGACATTAACCCCACTAAAGTAGTGAGATTCACCCATTAATCCCCCGTAGGATTTTGAAATAGTCAACTGATAACCTAGAAAAGCTTACGGAGGAGCTAGGGGAGAGCTTCATGCGAAGTTCATTTTAAAAGCTTCAGGCAAAGCTATATTCAAGACCTCAAGTGAGTCTACAAGTTAGCTCATTTGACGAGCTAGGTGAAACTTCAGGTAAAGCTAGACGGTTAGCTCAGAGCTGAGCAAGACCACACTTTTAGCAAAGTTGGTAAGAAAGCTTCCAACGAAGCTAATTTTAGCCCTCAGCGGGGTTGATTGAACTTCATGCGAAGCTAGTAGCTTCGGCCTTTTGACAAGGCTATGAGAGAAACTTGCTCTCTTTTTGGCTCACGCGAGGGTAGATATTTGATCAGACCTAGCTTCATAGGATTGCTTTGGCCTCTGAAGTGGGCATAAACCTGGTCATCAGCTTGTCCATGACTCTGACTTTTGTAAATGTTGCCGAGTGTAGACGTCATTTAGACTGGTTGAAGTGCTGACCGGGGGCTCATCTTTTTGGAGTGTCAATAATGTAGTATGTTAACAAGTTCTTCTTTGTTAAAGAATAAAAAAGAAAAGAAAAGAAATTCAGAAATAATAGGTGAGAAGGCGATAAAAATGGCAATGTGAAAACAAAAGAGAAGTGATTGTGGGATCGGTAAAGCAAAACAAAAAAATAGAGATAAAATAAAAAGTGAAGTAAAATAAGAAGTGAAAAGTATGGTGGAGTGATTTAGAAAATGATTTTAAAAAAATAAAAGAAGAAAAGAAGATGAAAATATAGGTGAACTAAGAGAGTGATGAAAACACCGACAAAAAAAAAGATAAAAATATTTTGAAATTAATTTTTAAAAACAAAATAAAAAGAAAAGAAGGAAAATGATCAAAAAAAACTCATAACTACTAACTACTAATTACTCAACTAACTATACTAACCTCTTAGTGATAGTTACCTCACATGGATCCTTAGCCGTCACTAGTCCTTGGCTTCAAGAGACAATATAAAGCATGGCTTATAAGATTGTTCTTCCACAAATTAAATACATCCAAACCACACAATCAAAATGCAAGCTACTATTAGATATCAAAATCAAGTAGAGGTGAGCATGAAATAAAGAAGACATTGCAAGTTAGCTTATTAGTAGTTAGATATTAGAATGTTAGAATCCATCATCATGAGCCATCAATGGCTTTTGCAAGATGCTATTAGATCTATGTGGATATCGAGTAAGTGCTTAGCTAGTTAGTGGTTAGTAGTTAGATTGCCATGAGAAGAAAACTAGCTAAGTATCATGTAGAAATAGAGAAGATTACAATTGAGAAAAAAGGAGACACATTTACATAGATTGTCACTCTCTAGTACACCAATCCTCTTTCTCTCCTCTGAATCTATCTCAGTCCTAATATATGAACTAAAATAAAGAAAAATAAAAAAGAAAAGAAGAAGAAAACCTGAAACTAATCCTAAAGAGAGAAACGTAATTCTTGTTGTTCAACCCCCCGTCTCTAGCCTAAATTGCAGTATTTATAGGCATAGGAAGTATCTGGAATGCCGCGATAATGCGAAAAAAGCCGCATTTTCATGACAATACTAGGGTCAAGTGCCCTAGTTTTTGCTCCATGGTTTCGCCCAGCTTCGAGGATCCCTAGATGGTCTTGGATTTGGGTATTTGGATCGGTTTTCTTCAGATTTGCGCCCAACTTTTGGATCTAATGTATCTTCTAGAAGCTCTCTATCTTAATCTCTAGGTAATGAGATTTAATTACCCGAGATTGGGTTTAATTAAGCTCTTATTCTAACTTTACCCTTGAACTCTTGATTATCTGTAAAATAGACCAAAACATAGGTGAGAAGCGTCATTTTATTCATAAACCGGTAGGGAAATGCGATATAAAATACAAAATTGTAGACTAATTAGACTACAATAGCTGCATGAATACACCTTGGCATATAAAAATGAATGAAGTGTTTGTGTATAATAAGCATGTGTAGCATGGGTGCATGTAGCATGGTCTGCATGATGTGCATGTTGTTGTGGTGGTGTATGAGCTGAGCATGATGGTGTATGTATGAAATATGAGCTTTTTTTAGAGTTTGCCTCTTTGGAAACATTGCCTCTAATCTAACCTTATAAAATTCATACTTTTTCAAAACATTACTCTAAGTATTTATTTTATTCAAAGTGAAAATCTCATTTTCATCCGTAATAGAAAATTTAGCTTTGCAAGAAAATTTATGTATATCAAAATCTTTTTGTCTCTTTTGAAGAGTGGAGGATAAAACTCTTTTTTTAGAAATAAAAACTAGTTTATTTTGAAGAAATTCATTTTTCTTTTTCATTTTCAAATACTTCTTTTTGAGAAAATCATAGTTGTTAGAAAGTTCTTCAAAATCTTCACCCAATTCATCTATAGATAACACACATTCATCAAGAGAAGATTCAGAAGTTATCTTGAGTGTGTCCTCATTTGCCATGAAATATACATTCGCCGTATCCGCTTCTTCGTTGGATTTGATCTCCAAATCCTATGTTGCATTCAAGGTCTTCTTTTTATAGGGTTTCTTAGAGGCTATGGGTTTGCCTTTGATCTCCGAGCAATTGGCAACGATGTGTCCAGGCTTCCTACAGTTGTAGCAAACAGTCTTCTTATCATCTTTTCCTTGTCATCTTCTTCGGTTGTTGAACTTGGCCTTGTTGTACATCCTTCTTATATTCTTCACAAGGAGAGATAAATCCTCATTATCTCTTGGTCATCATCTTCTTCGTCAGAGATGGAGGGAGTAAATTTAAAGGAAAGAATCTTCTTCTTTTGGGGTGCCTTCTCCTCTCTAGCTTTTCGTTTCATCTCATGAGATTTTTAGTCCCCAATGAGATCAATAAGTTCCATCTCTTCCTTATCATTAATCTCCTTCAATATAGCAGATTTGGCCTCCCAAGATAGTGGAAGAGCACGTATGACTTTTCTCACATTTTGGTCATTATCAATTTCATCACCTAAAGAAGTAAGACCATTGGTAATTTTAGTAACTTAGTGTTAGCTCAGAGGCCTTTCACCTTAGTTTGATGGCTAACTAACTTATGAAGGTTAGTTTACTAATGATTTTGTGTTTATATAGTTTCAGTTATTGATTAAGATATTAGTAGGTATTTAGCTTCAACAAAGGAGTTTTGGAGCTAACACATGTAGATTCAAGAGCTCGCGCGTCAAGATCGCATCTAGCACTCGGTTGGAATCAAGCTTGTTGGATCATGTTTTGATCGAGTCGGCTTGAAGAAAGAGTTCTACAAGAAGACTTCGATTTGTGTTTATGTTTAGATCTTGTGTAAAGATAGACAGTATTGATATGCTTAAGTTCACACACACACACACACAAAAGTTCAATACGTTTGGTTTTCGGTTTAACCGGTTTTAGATTTCAAGTTCACATATACATGTTTTTCACATATAGATAGAATCAAAACAAGATTACATGGTTTAAATATATATTAGATTTTATGTATATACATATATGCTTCATATACTTAGAAAAACTTATTTTGATAATCCGATTCATTGTTTAGAGTTTTGTAATTAACAAAACTTATTTTTGGATTTCATGTCAAAAACATAGATATATCAATTATATATGTATTGGATTCTATCTATATACAATATGCTTCAAAAGAGTTTAAATATCTTGTTTTTGTATTTATACAAGTTTGAGAAAAATAGTATTTTAATTTCAAAGTTTGGTTTTCAGAAAATACGATTTTTGTTTAAGGCCAATTATTTTATATCACAAAAATAGTTCAAATAGTTTGTAATATGAGTTAATTTTTGGTCACACATATTTGTTACTCAAATATCTAACAAGAACTTATTTTTGTAGAATTTATAGGATTTTATTGGAGTTAAAATACCTATATTTAATGTTCTGAAATTCCAGCCAGAACTACTGGCGGTCGACCGAACGTTCGACCGGACCAGTGGTCGATCAACCAGACTGGTCGACCAATGTGCACGCAGACCTGCACAACGCTACCCAAGTAGGCCGGTCGACCGCGCGGTCGACTGACTGTAAAGTAGCCACTCTTGGGTACTACCAGTCGACCGACAGGCTGCGCCCGTTCGACCGGGCGGTCGACCAGAGGCACAACGGTAAGAAAAATGACTGTTGGGCCGGTCGACCTATCGATCGACCGGAAGGGCATTCTGGGCTTTTCCTAGCTGCTATGACTCTTTTATTTGAGAGGCTATAAATAAGTCATCTCTTGGACTATTTTCAACAAGATTTTTAGAGAGCCTTTCTTCCATCTTATAAGTGTTTTGTAGCAAGATTTTAAGGAGTTTGTATGCTTCAAAGTTTTACTTTTAATTTATTTTCAAGGGTTGAAAAAATCAAAAAAAATGGAGTCTTTAGGAATTTGGTTTTGATCTTCATTTCTATCTCTATCTAGTATTTTTCCCAAGTACTTTTCTTTGTGATTTGTTTTCCAAACACCTTATTTTCTCACACTTGAGCTATCATCTCTATCCTATCTATAGGATCTTGTTTTTGTGAGAAATATTATTTGTGGTCTATTGTGATCACTAAGAGTTATTTGTGATCTATTGTGATCACCAAGTTATAATCTTTCCTTTACTTTGACATTGTGCATATCCCTCTAGTATAGAGGTGGTTGTGCTTTGGGTTTATGTTATCTCTCTTGTGTAGAGGTGATTGTGATTGTTGTTTGGCTTTGTGCCTTATCCCACTTGTGTAGAGGTAATTGTCATTTTTTCTTTGTGCCTTGCCTCTTGAGTAGAAGTGGTTGTGGTAGAGAGAGGAGTTGTGTACTCCTAAGTTTGTATTTATAAATTTCTTGGTTGAGGTTTCCTGTGTGGGGGGGTCCTGTGTGGACGTAGTGGAAATCCTTCTGTGTGAAGGCAGGGGCGTAGAGCAGCAGCTCAAACCTCAAAATATATCATAGTATCTGCGTTTGACCCACTATCTCTTAACTCTATCTCTCTTATATGTTACATTGCTTTATATAGTTTATATCACTTATATGCTTGGTATTGTTTTATGCCCATACTTGTGTTAAATCAAGAGAGCTTCATATAGCACCTCAACTCTTATTTAGAGGAATTTAGAGGAGATAGTTCAGAGCTCTTCACGGGGAATTCGACTACATACTTTGGTTACATATAGTGTGTTGCCATTATTTATAATTCCGCATCATTTGTCATTAGATTAGCTAATACACCTAATCACCTCCCTCTAGGTGTATTTTCAATTGGTATCAGAGCCTATGCTCCCGATATTAGGTTTAATCACCTAGGAGTGAGATCTTGGCTTGCTCATCTAGTTTTGTATTTGCACACATATTATTTATACTCATAGGTTTCATGACCCCTATCATGTATGATGTTACCAATATTGATATGTGGAAGTATAGGATGAGTGTACACCTTAAAACCCTAGGATTGCATGTTTACCTTACCACTATCAAGAAATCTTATCTTGGCAATGACAAGCATATAGAGGCCAATGCACAAGCCTTAGAGGCACTTAAGCGCACTCTTAGTAAAGATTATCTTTCTATTATTTCTCATTGTGATTCCGCTTTTGCAGTGTGGAATACTTTGACCTCTCCCAAGCTACAAATGACAAACTATGTAGAGAAAGAATCTAGTGGAGAAGAGTCCGGCGAAACTTGCTGCATGGTCCAAGGGAATGACTCCCTTGAAGTACATTCAAATACTCAACTAGATGATAGTGCTAGTTCTTCAGGTGATGACTATATGGATGCCGATGCCTTAAATGAAGAACTTTCATTATTTTGTGAAAACTTGCTTGAAAAGTACAGTTTTGAAAAAGAAAAGCTTTAAATTAAAAGAAGAATATATGGACTTATTTTCAAAACTAAACATGATTTTACAAGAGAGGGTTAAGATTTCAAGTGAAAAAGACTCCTTGAAAACTCAACTTGACCTTGCCTTAAAGGAAAATGAAATTTTAAAAAATAAAAATGATTGTGATAATGTTTTGAAGAAAAATGAGATTTTATCTTCAAAACTTGAAATTGTTTTAAAAGAGAACAATTCTTTGAAAAGTAAAATTGTTTTTATTTCAAAAGAAATGGAATTTGTTTCAAAAGAAAACACTTCTTTGAAAAATGATTTTGATGCTCATGTTTGCCATGTTCCTATTGTCTTTTCTTTTATTGATAAATATGTTGCTTGCTCCACATCTTCTTCAATTATTGAAAAAGTTATTGTGCTTTGAAGAAGTGTGTTGACTGTTTGGGTTCCACTTTGAGCCAATGTGCAATGGATCATAAGAAATTGAAATCCATGTCTCACAAGAAACATTCACCTTCATGCACACCATTCACAGCATACGCATGCTTCTCATGTTCACACACATGATACTATGTATGCTCATGTGTACACTTGTACACATTGTGGACATGAGGGCCACCATGCAAAGTTTTGTTTTGATAGAATACATATTTCAAATTTTGTAAATAAATTTGTTTGGGTTAAGAAAGGTGCTAACCTCCATGGACCCAATAAGGTATGGGTACAAAATCCACCCCTATTATATTTGATGCAGGTGTGGGCTCTCACATGACGTGAGAGGAATGGTGCCTTGATGGTGGGGGCGTTTGTCTTGATGGACACTACGTTGGATGCATCACCTTCAAGGATGTTTGGTGGGAGGACCATCATGGTTTGGAAACCTAGAGATTAGCTTATTAGTTTTGTTAACTATCTCTAACTCCCATTTTGCTTACATGCTCTCATTGATTGACATTTAGCATGTTTTGATTTTTCATGTTCATTATGTTTAAATGCAATGTTTATTAGACTTGTGATATACATATGTAGTATTTGCGATATACCCATATTTATATGGACAATTATTTTTGTATTCTCAATATAGTTTAGCTATTGTGCATACATAGCTCTAAAGACATGCATTTATCCTAATGATCTGTTTGCTTATGTTTTTTCACTTCATATTTTGGTTACATGTTTAGATGAAACTTTTATTAAAACTTGTGTTTATACTTGTACAACTAGTGAGCCACATTGTTTATTATGTGTTTTTACTGTATTGCTTATTTGTACTCATTAGATGTACTTATATAACCTAGTTTTGATGATTCTTATATCTTTACTTGTTTTTCCTATTTTTGTACATGTTTTCATAAAAATGTATTTATCTTCATGCATATATTAATTTTGTCTAAAACTATTAGATATATATGTCTATCCTAAAGTCACTAGATTTTCATGCAATATTTTTATTATGGACTCGCTTATGTTTGGGATATGTACGTATACTTTTAGTTTCAACAAAACATGAAGTGTATTTAGTTTTGATGATTTCTTGCCTTTAATAAAAGGAAATTCATATGAGCTTCAATGACTTATTTTCATGATTTTGTTAATTACATAATCCATACACTCTATATCAAATCATGATTTTTGTTTCATTAGAATATATATGCTTTATACATTTTGAGTGTCAATTATTGTGTGGTTTTCATGTTTTCATGGGATATATGACTTGTTTTCATATTTGAAAGATTTAATACTAGTTTTTAAAATTATCTTTAAATTAGTCTTTATTCTTAAATTGGTAGAGTTTTCAAATTATGCTAAAATATTTCAAATCATGATTTTTAAGAACCCCTACCTTCTATGGGAGGTTGGATGGGCAACCATGCCTTGTATACCCTTATTGAATATCTTTAAACTTGTGCATGAATAGGATGATAGGTATGAGTTATACACATGATCTCCATATCATTATATTTTTGTATACTCATATGTGTTTCTTATATATGTATGATTCAAATTTTAATTAGTATCAATTTCAATTGGTATTTTCAATTTCATACATACATATATATGATTTGATTGTGCTTATTTTACAATATCTTTAAATTCTTAAAGCATAAATTATATTTATGTTAAGCTTGATTTAGTTCTTAATGTCAATTATTTTTCAATTGGTATTAAATACAAGCTTATGCATTACTTTTATTGGTATTTCATAAAGTGGGAGAAAAAATTCTTATTTTATCTTTCAATTAGTTTTACTTTTCAATTGGTATCTTACTCCTAATTTTTATGATGAAAAATATTTTACTTTGGTATATGCTTACATTTTCAATATTGGTATCAATAATTTTAAATTGGTATTATTTTCAAATTGATATCCTTATTACAAAATATAGTGTTTACCTAAAAATTTGGCGTTTACTTTCAATTGATATCATATCCTTTTATTGGTATCAATTCATAAACAAAAAAGATTGTTTCTTTCAATTGGTTCTTTCAATTGATTGTGTTTATTGGTATCAAATTTTTGTTTTAAAAATATGTTTACCGTTTGTTCGTCTTCACCCCTTTGTTGATGAATAACAAAAAGGGGGAGAAGAATTAAGGTTTATATATGCATGTTTACTATGTGTTTATGTATATATCTTGTTTTATTGGTGTTTTGAGCATCATTGCATATCTTTATATTTTTATCGATTATACATATGTTAAGGGGGAGCTTCTATGAAGCCTATCCTTAATGAATGTATATATATAACCTTATAAGTTTTGTCATCATCAAAAAAGGGGAGATTGTTAGCCCCGAGACCTTTCATCTTAGTTTTGATGATGACTAACTTATGAAAGTTAGTTTACTATTGATCTTGTGTTTACTTAGTTTTAATTATTGATCAAGATATTAGTAGATGTTTAGCTTCTACAAAGGAGTTTTGAGCTAACACATATAGATTCAAGAGCTCGCGCATCAAGATTGCATCTAGCACTCTGTTGGAATCAAGCTTGTTGGATCGTGTTTTAATCGAGTCGGCTTGGAGAAAGAGTTCTACAAGAAGACTTCGGTTTGTGGGTTTGTATTTAGATCTTGTGTAAAAATATATAGTATTGATATGCTCAAGTTCATACACACGCACAAGTTCAATACGTTTGGTTTTCGGTTTAACCGGTTTTAGATTTCTAGTTCACATATACATGATTTTCACGAATAGATAGAATTAAAATAAGTTTACATAGTTTAAATGTATAGTAGATTTTATCTATATACATATATGCTTCATATGTATAGAAAAACTTATTTTGATAATCCTATTCATTGTTTAGAGTTTTGTATTAACAAAACTTATTTTTGGATTTTATGTCAAAAACATAGATATATCAATTACATGTGTATTGGATTATATCCATATACAATATGCTTCAAAAGAGTTTAAATATCTTGTTTTTGTTTTTATTCAAGTTTGAGAAAAATCAGATTTTCATTTTAAAGTTGGTTTTGGAAAATACGATTTTTGTTTAAGGCCAAATATTTTATATCACAAAAATAGTTCAAATTGTTTGTAATATGTGTTGATTTTTGGTCACGCATATTTGTTATTCAAAGATCTAACAAGAACTTATTTTTGTGAAATTTACAGGATTTTATGGGATTTTATTGAAGTTAAAATACCTATATGTTCTGAAATTCCAGCCAGAACTGCTGGCGGTCGACTGGATCAGTGGTCGGTCGACAGGTCCAGTCAACTGATGTGCATGCAGATGTGCACAAGGCCAACCAAGTAGGCTGGTCGACCGCGACCGGGAGGTCGACCGGAGGCACAACGGTCAGAAAAATGACCGCTGGGCCGGTCAATCGGCCGGTGGACCGGAAGGGCATTCTGGGCTTTTCCTGGCTACAACGGCTCTTTTATTTGAGAGGCTATAAATAAGCCATCTCTTGGACTGTTTTTAACAAGATTTTTAGAGAGCTTTTCTTCCCATCTTATAACTGTTTTGCAGCACGATTTTAAGGAGTTTGTGTGCTTTAAAATTTTATTTTTATTTGTTTTAATGAAAAAATCAAAGAAAAATAGGGTCTTTGAAAATTTGCTTTTGATCTTCATTTCTATTTCTATCTAGTATTGTTTCCAAATATTTTTCTTTGTGATTTGTTTTCCAAACACCTTATTTTCTCACACTTGAGCTATCATCTCTATCCTATCTATAGGATCTTGTTTTTGTGAGAAATATTGTTTGTGGTCTATTGTAATCACCAAGAGTTGTTTGTGGTTTATTGAGATCACCAAGTTGTAATCTTTCCTTTGCTTTAGTTTTGTGCATATCCCTCTAGTGTAGAGGTGGTTGTGCTTTGGGTTTGTGGTTATCCCTCTTGTGTAGAGGTGATTGTGATTGTTATTTAGCTTTGTACCTTATCCCTCTTATGTAGAGGTGATTGTTGTTTTGTCTTTGTGCCTTGCCTCTTGAGTAGAGGTGGTTGTGGTAGAGAGAGGAGTTGTGTACTCCTAAGTTTGTATTTGTAAATTCCTCGGTGGAGGTTCCATGTGTGGGTGGTCCTATGTGGACGTAGTGGAAATCCTTCTGTGTGAAGGTGGGGACGTAGAGCAGTGGCTCGAACCTTGAAACATATCTTGGTGTTTGCGTTTGATCCACTATCTCTTACTCTATCTCTCTTTTATCTTATATTGCTTTATATTATTCATATCACTTATATGCTTGGTATTGGTTGTGTGCCCATACTGTGTTAAACTAAAAGAGCTTCATATAGTACCTTAACTCTTATTTAGAGGAATGTAGAGGAGATAGTCCAGAGCTCTTTACAAAAAATTCGGCTATACTCTTTGGTTACACATAGTGTGTTGTAATTATTTTTAATTCCGCATCATTTTATCATTAGATTAGCTAATACACCTATTCACCCCCCTCTAGGTGTATTTTCACTTAGTAATCATATCATCAATGAATTTATTCTCATTCATAGTAAAATTTTCATATTGAAAATGTAAGAGATCAATCTTAGCTCTCGACTTATGATATCCCCTCCTATGTGACAGCCAAGTGTGACCAAATCACGTAGACGAATTTGCAATGAATTACTCTAACAATATCATCATCATTTAAGGCTTGGAGCAATGCATAGTATGTCTTAGTATTAGCATCAAATTCTTTGATGGTAATTTTAGAAGTGACCTTATCACCATCAGGAACAATAAATGGTTTGGTCACTGCCTTTGCAACTCGGCTTTCTAAGGATTACAAAAGTCAGCCATGTTAACTTTTCATATGGGAAAGTTAAGGCAATCAAACTTGGATGGAATCTTGATTCCTTTGGCTATGGATACTAGTATAGAAAACAAGCAAATGATGCAAATGAGTGAGCGATTAGCTAATGGATCTCTATAAGGTGGTTAAACCAAAAACTAGAGTTCAATGCTCTGATACCAATTAAAAGTATATCTAGAGGGGGGAGAATAGGTCTAGTGCTAATCTAATGAGCCTAAGGGTACATTTCAAAATGGGAGATATTGTTAGCCCAAGGGTACACTCTCTGATTTTATTTTGATGTTTAGAAGCCACATGAAGTTATTTGGTACTAATGGAGTTCTAGTGTTTATAAGCTTACAAGGTTCAAGAGATTGAAAGTTGTTCCATTCTTCCTTGGAAGGAAGATTTTGAAGAAATCAAGTTGATTAAAAGAAGGGATTCAAGCTCGGACGATCAAAAGCGTGAATTTTTAAGAAACCTTCTTGATGAAGACATGAAGAGAGAGTAACCCTACGTAAGATTTTAGAGCGTTTAAGTTTTGGTCTTGAATTGATGCTCAAGAGTTACACACATAAAATACAAGTTTTCATATATAGTTTTTAGGTTTTGATATTTTACAAAATTGGTTTTAATAAATACTCTATTTTTCCAAGTTTTATTTTTAAAGACCTAAAAAAGAAGGTCACATGTTTGGAATATGTGTTGATTTGTTTGTGCTTAAATCTATCTATATGAACTTGTTTTTGAAAGTGTTTTTAAAAACCTATTTTTATTAAATATGGTTAAAACAAAATATAGTTGAAATTCTTTAGTTTTGTTGAGACAGCTAGGTTGGGCTATCGACAACTCAAATGAGCTATCGATAGGCCACATCTGGACTGTTGATAGCTTCTTTTCAATGGACTGTCAACAACTGTTGTGAGTAACTCGGGTTTTGATCTGATGTTGGCTCTTTGTTGACACTCCAAGAGGAAGTCGACAACTGATGCTGTGTGTATCAGCAGAGATGTCGACATACTTATTGGACTGTCGACAGTCTAACTCTGCAATGGCTAAAATTTAGTCATTGCACACTGGGCTATCGACAGCCTAGATTGTCGACATCCCTATTGACCGTTTAGCTTTATTTTGAATTAAAACGAGATTTTCTCTTTTCAAACTATTTTGTCTTATCCTTAAATGAGTATATTTCACTTTATTAGGACTTTATCAGTATTTTATTGATTAATTTAGCTCTCTAATGACATTTACCTACTCTGTGTATGTGTGTGTGTATGAGAAAAATATACCTTAGCCCCAGCTGAGAGAGACTCTCTCAGCTATCACTTCAATATGGTCACAAACTTACTGCAACATGGTCGCAGTTCACTGCAACAAGGTCGCAGTCCTAAAAAATTATATATTTTCAGTGTAATTAGGACTGCGACCATGGTAGCAGTCCTCAGAAAATGACTGCGACCCTTGGTCGCAGTCTTCAGAAAAAGGGTCGCAGTCCTTAGAAAAGACTGCGATCATGGCAGCAATTCTCATAAAAATACTGTGACTTAATCACAGTCCCATATAAAACTGCGACCATGGTACCAGCACCCAAAATTGTGATTAAAATTCAGCCATGTTGTGCCAACTGAGAGAGTCTCTCTCAGGTGGCGGCTCAGGTACAAATCCCTCTCTCTACACACACACACACACACATATATGGATCATTGTAGGATAAGTTTTTGAAAAAAGGGTTAACAAGTTCTAACACAAGTTTTTGAAATCAAAGTTTTTAAGGAAAAATCAAGTTTTTGCTTTCAAGTTTCAAGAACTTTCAATTTCAAATCATTCTCTGTAAGTTTTAAGCTCTCAAATTCTATTTTCTCAATTGAATTTTCTCTTACACAAACTTCTTAAGCTTCATTTCTCCACTCAAAAGTCTAGAAAGTTGTAAAGAGAGAGTTTGTGATCTTTGTTGTTACCAAGAGCTTTTAAACTTCATTGGTTTTGTGCTACCTCTTGTGTAGAGGATTGAAGGTTGGAGTTTTGTACTCCAGATCTTGTGTAGATCTTATAGCTCATTTGTGAAAGATCCTTTGTGGATAGTGAAATCCTTCACGGGGTGAAGGCGGGGATTTAGAGCTTAGTCTCGAACCTTGAAACAAAATTTTTGTGTTTGCGATTACTTTCTTTCTTGCTCATACTCTATTGCTATTTCTTGCACTTGTGTTTTTTCCTTTCATTGCACTTGCTATTTATTTCTCGCTTCATTTCTATTTATCAGTTTTTACTCTCTCAATCAAGAAGGCAATTGAACTGCTCAACTCATTGTCTACAAGAATATAGAGGAGAAATTCTAGAGCCCTTTATTAGGATCTGACTTTACTTCTTGATTTGAGTTAACTATTTGCATCATCTATTTTAAATTGTTGCATTTTCGTATTAGATTAGCACTATACGTATTCACTCCTCTATGTGTACTTTCAAACTTCGCCTTATTGTACATTCTCCTCACATTCTTCACGAGGAGGGACAAATCTTCATCATCTTCTTGGTCTTGTTCTTCTTCATCGGAGATGGTGGGAGTAGACTTGAAGGCAAGACTTTTCTTCTTTTGAGGTGTCATCTCTTCTCTAGGTTTTCTTTCCATCTCATGGCTCTTAAAGTTCTCATTAACATCATTATGCTCCTTCAAAGTAGTAGACTTGACTTCTCAATATCGTGGAAGAGCCCGAATAACCATTCTCACCTTTCGATCTTTGATAATCTCATCCCGTAAAGAAGCGAGACCATTTGTGATTTTAGTAAACTTTGTGATCATATCATCAATAGATTCATTCTCATTCATACTAAAATTTTCATATTGGGAACGCAAGTGGTCTATTTTGTCTCTCTTTACTTGTGATGTTCTCTCATGTGTGACAATCAAGTGTAACCAAATCTCATAGGCGGATTTGCAATGAATTATTCTAGAAATGTCATCATCATTTAAGGCTTCTAGTAAGGCATAGTGTTGCCTTAGCATTAACATCAAACTCCTTGGTGGCAATATCTGACCAAGTGTCCTCATCACCATCACGTACACTAAATAGTTTGGTCATCGCCTTTGCAACCCGGCTTCCTAGGGATTGTAAAAACACGGTTACCTGGGAAAGTTAAGGCCATCAAACTTGAGTGGAGTCTTAATACCTTCGGCCATGGGTACTAGTGAGTGAAGCAAGTAAATGATGCAAATGAATGATTAGCAAGAGGATCTCTCTAAGGTGGTTAAAACAAAAACTAGAGTCAAAGCTCTGATACCAATTGAAAGTTCACCTAGAGGGGGTGAAAAGGTGATATACTAATCAAATGCGAAAAATATAACAATTAAAATGAATAATGAAATGGCCAACTCAAAAACAAGAAGTGAAGTCGGATTCCTAATTAAGGGCTCTAAAACTTCTCTTCTAAATTTTTCTAGATTAAAAGTTGAGGTCCACAATTACCTTCTTACTTGAATAAGAAAAAACCGACAAGCATGAATGATGCAATCAATATATAGCAACTAGTGTGAAGTGTAATGAAAGAAATAACACAAGTGTAAGTAATAGAGAAAGAGTAAAAGTGAGAGAAATGACAATCGCAAACATAAGAAATTTATTTTAAGGTTCAAGCAACTCGCTCTATGTCCCCGCCTTCACCGCATGAAGGATTTTCACTGTCAATCAAGGATCACCACAAAAGAACTACAATGGTCTATACATACACAATTCTAATTTTCAATTCTCTACACAAGAGGTAGCAGAAAGCCAATGAAGTTTACAAGCTTTTGATGACCACAAAGATCACAAACCCTCTCTTTAAAACTTTCTAGAACATAAAAATGAAGAAATGAAGCTCTAGAAGTTTGTGTGAGAGAAAATTTAGTTTAAAAGAATAATTTGAGAGCATAAAATTTGTAAAAATTGATTTGGAATTGAGAGCTCTTGAAACTTGAAAACTAAAAAATTTTCAAATTTTTCTCTTGATTAAATACTTGTAAAAATGTTATATTTAGTCCTCTATAAATGATCCATATATATAGGCAAGTGATAAAATCATTAGAGGGGTAAATCTGAGTATTAGGTAGATGATTAGACCCAAAACAGAAAAGCGAAAATCAATCAGACTTGAAAGCTAGCTATTACTGTATTAAAGACTGACTATCGGTCGAACGGCAGGCTACTTCAAAACTAGCCGTTGCCTAGGCAACCGCCCGGTCGACCGAGCCAAACGGAGACTAAGTCATTTTTGAACTTATTAGTTGGTCGACAACCAGAAACAAAGAGAAGCTAAGATTTGGCGGACGACCGGCACACGTGCATAGACAATTTGTGGACAAACAGTTGACCGGTCGGTCGACCGAGCAATGTGCATTTACAATGCATAGAGGGTGGTCGATCAGTCGGTCGACCGACCTATCCCAAAAACCAACGTAAAGTCTATTTTTGAAATTGAACTCATATTTAAATAAATTATATATGAATAAAAAATAGTTTTGGCAACATATAAGTTATGAGACACACACACACACACATAAATGGCTATAAAAATTTGAAAAAATATTGAGCATGTGTCAATAAACATTTTGAGAACATGTTTAAAAATAAAAAAAACTAGACATTGAAATTTTGTATACGTGTGTATTCTTGAGCATCAGTTCAACACCTTATAATTAAACATTCTAAGTTCTTACATAGGTTACTCAATCTTCAAGTCTCCTTCAAGTGGGCTTCTCTAAAAATCCAAGCGTTGATCATCCGAGCTTGAATTCTATACTTGAGTCAACTTGAGCACTTCAACACCTTCCAGTTTGAGGAAGAATGAAAACTAAATCTCTTTATCCCTGAAAAGCTTAAACACACTTGAACTTGATTAGTACCTCATAAACTACATGAGTTTTGTAATTATCAAAATAAGAAACCCATGTGATTGTAACATTGAGGCAATACAAATACTTCATTGAAACTCCCAACACATTATTATGAACTATACCCAAACAAGTCGAGCAATATAAACAGAATCAAAAGAAAAAAAACTGGGGGCACTTCTCCAAAGGGAGTGTGGTTTGCACAAAAATTCTGTTCGAAACAATAACACATTGCTCGAATATCATATGGAGGCATTCGGTTTGCAGACAGGAAACCAAAGAGAAACAACATCAGCTACGAACAAATTTTCTTCTCATTGATGAAATGATCTTTTGGTTCTATTTTTTGCCAAAGTATCTACATTATCTATTCCTCGGATATGATGTTTAGAGTTTTAATGATGGGAAAAAGGTTGGATCTTTCTTATATATATTATTCAAAGCATTTCGGTATCATATGGGGTCATTTGGTTTGCAGACATGAAACCAAAGAGAAACAACAACATGAGCTACAAACAAATTTTGCTTCACATTGATGAAATGATCTACAATTGCAAAAGGATCTTTCGGTTTTATGTTTTTTTTTTTGCCAAAGTATCTCCATTATCTATTCCTTCTTCTATGGGAATTCCGCCCTCGGATATGATGTTTAGAGCTTTATTCTCCTTGTTCAATTGCTCGATTAACCGTAGAGCATCTTCTAATTTATCTGCAACATCAGCAACTTGGTCTGCATGCACGTTTATGGCTTACAGACCCGTATGACATTTGTAAACTATGAGATTCTATCAAAAGACACTGCATCTGAAAAACCAAGGGGTCACAAATTAAATGTTTAGGAAACTAACCTCGATCAAGCTTGCCCTCACGAAGCTTACATTCTTGAAAGGAGAGCATATGAACATCAGTTCCAGGGGACCTCATGGCTTCACCAATGGAGGCAGAAATAATCTTCGATGGGAGATTCCATTTGACACCAACCATACGCTGGTTTCTCAGTATCTGTTTTCAAGTTTGATCTATTCCTTTTTGGAATCTTACAAGAAAGAATGACAAATTTTGCTATCCTTTGTTGGAAATGGAAATGAGGACTTCATATCAAACACCAAAAATATCTTCGTTGTTTGACGGAAGTGATAGATGATGTTTAATGACAAATTCATACTTTTGAAGCTGAGCGAACATTAAATGAAGATTTTCGAAGAACTTGTAAAGAATCTTCGAATGTTGAAGAAAGTTGAGGAGAGAATTTTTTTATCTAGGAACTTTCTATATCTTGACACTTGGGGGGCCGGTAATAGCCAGAATCAGGCCACCCAGACCCACGAGATATGATGCACTTCTTGGAGAACGAAGCAGATATGGGAATGAAAGTCGTCGGGTTTGGCAATATTTAATAAGAGTATGTTGGGAAGTATGAAGAATTAAATGTGAATCTTTGAGTTGAATTACGGTGAGATCCGTGATTGAAGCGTGTTCTCCTTCCATTGGGGATGAACGTGGTATATTCACATGTTCAATTCCAGCTTCGAATGAATGAGATATTCAAGTTTAAAGTTTGTCTAATTCAAAAGTCAAAGGGGACTAAAGGTAGTTAAAAACATTTAGTCTCCCATTGGACATGAGATGAAAGTTTGAAGTGTGTAAATATAAAAAATGGGAACAAAGGGTGTGCCCTTTGAGTACTTGGAGTTTTCGCGCGCGATTAGGGGAGAAACCATGCCCACGAGCACGCCTGGTCGAGTCGGCCAGTGAGACGATGCGGGATAAGCTTCATCGTTTAACGGTTCTTCAGTCTTTGATAGTTGCCCTTGGCAATCACTAGTCCTTGGTTCAAGATCCGATAACTTTCACATTCAAACTCAACAAAACAAGTGCTAAACCATCAAAACTAAACAACCAAACTCAACAAAACAAGTGCTAAACCATCAAAACTAAACAAGAGTAAGCATATGGAGTAAAGTAATGTTAGCTTGTTAGAGAGTTTTAGGATGTTAGAGTGTTAGATCCATTCATCATGAGCCATCAATGGCTCTTGCAAGAGCAAAGCCAAGTAGAGGCTATTAGATTCATGTGGATTATCATAAAAGAAGTTAGCAAGTTAGTGGTTAGTAGTTAGTTGACATGAAAGAAAATTAGCTAAACATGTAAAAGAAGCTAAAGAGAAGAAAATAAGGAGAGATAAAGTGAGCACCTTTCATAAATTGTCACATTCTATTACAAGCACTCTCATGTACCACTCTCTCTCCTATTACAAGATCTAAAAGAAAATGAAAAATATAAAGAGGAAGAGAAGAACTATAACCTAAACTAAACTAAACTACAATAAGAAAAGAAAACTACCCTAACTTTCTATATATCTTCATCTTTAAAGCCTCAGGGGAGTATTTATAGGCACCAGGCCAGGGGGACAACCCCTAGCCCAAAGCACGGCCGCGCCCGCGCTCGTACGGTCGCGGGGAAACGCGGCTCTTCTAGAGCCGCGCACGTGGCTGCCTGCTGCCCGTCTGTCCCCTGTCGGTTGCAGGTCCCGGTTTCTAGTTTTGAGCCTCTGGTTTTGACGAAACTACTCTCCAAGGTCAATGGCTATATTATAGGCCTTTAATCACCCATTAAATGGTGATTTAGGGTCTTCTTCTTTATTGCACACCATAGACCTAAAAACATGCAAGAGAGGTGTTATTAGCAGAATTTAATATTTAATAAATGTGAAGATGTTATATGAAATATGCAGTTTTAGAGACTAATCAATCGTCGAGAGGGAAACAGCCTGGATCACCAACTAAGGCCCCTAAATGACCGCTCAGTGATAAAGGAGGTGGGGGTGCAGAGATAGCCAGAAGCTGCCTAGAAGCAGCCACCCTTGAAGGAGTGCGTAATAGCTCACTGATCGAGCGCTCTTGCGCCGAAGATGAACCGGGCTAAGCGATCTGCCGATTCTTTTTGAACTGGGCCTCACAGGTATAGTGTTACAGCGGATCGCGCCCGCTCCGCTATCCGGACCCGCGCAACTCTGACAGGAAATCGCACGCGAACCATTGCAACATTGTGCGGTTCCTGTCTGGAACGATCGGTTGAAACGGTTCAGACTGAACCATTGCAGCCGTTCGAACTCTAAAGTATGATTCTGCCCTTCCCGGAGCGCTATAAATTGCGCTCCTTTCTTCCATTTTTAATACACACAAAAAAAACACATAGAAATACAACGAACTCTTTCTCTCTTCTTTTGCAACTCGGATTCTGAAGTGAAAGTGAAGAAGTAACTCAGATTCTGAAGCAAGATTCGTTCTGAAAGAAGGCTCAGAAAATTCAACAGATTCTTTAATATAATTGTTATCTGAATCTGTGATTTCAAAAGAAGAATATTCTTCTATCTCTCTCCTTTCTCTACAGTGGGTATTCCTTCAAAGTGAAGACAAATATTCTCTTTGAGATTTATCTTGGTCCTACTGCATTGATAATCCTGTGAAGGTACTGGTTAACTACAGTTCGACCGTACGGTGATTTGGTAGTGCTATCCAAATAACGTGAAGGAGTGTTGTATCTTGAGAGACCAGCGTCCAATAAACCGGTAGCACCGAAGCGGGGGACGTAATTGTCTTAAGGAGATTTGCTATAAGCGTACCTCACTCCAAATACTATATAAGTGAATTAATATTCTTAATACAGGGATTAGACTAATATACAATAAATTGAAACTGATTTATACCAGTCTAAGTGGTGTTTAACCAATGAAGGTAATTGATGTTTCTTCCATTTTTAATACACAGAAAAAACACATAGAAATACAGCGAATTCTTTCTCCCTTCTTCTGCAACTCGGATTCTGAAGTGAAAGTGAAGAAGTGACTCGGATTCTGAAGCAAGATTCGTTCTGAAAGAAGGCTCAGAAAATTCAACAGATTCTTTAATAGAATTATTGTCTGAATCTGTGACTTCCAAAGAAGAATATTCTTTTATCTCCCTTCTTTCTCTACAATGGGTATCCTCCAAAGTAAAGACAAATATTCTCCCTGAGATTTATCTTGGTCCTGCTATATTGATAATCCTGTGAAGGTACTGGTTAACTACGGTTCGACCGTACGGTGATTTGGTAGTGCTATCTAAAAACCATGAAGGAGTGTTGTATCTTAGAAGACCAGTGTCCAGTAACCTGTTAGCACCATAGCAGGGGACGTAATTATCATAAGAAGATTCGCTATAAGCGTACCTCACTCCAAGTACTGTATAAGTGAATTAATATTCTTTATAAAGGGATTATACTGATATACAGTATATTGAGACTAATTTATACCAACCTAATTAGTATTTAACCAAGGAAGGTAATTGAAAGGTGGTTCTGTAATTAAGGAACGTTCTATTGAACGAAAAATCTCCCACCTGATATTCGATGACCTGGCCAATTAGATCGGTGATATTGATTAGTTGTCAGATTGATTCCTACAAATAACAATCTTAAGACAATTACGATTGAAGTTACTTCTGTTCTGCTTGAAATTACAGAAAATGTTTGAGACTAATTGAGACTAATCTTATGTAAGGCACCAAACATGCAGATTCAAACTTTGATGCCTACTCCACTTCCTAACCTGAAGTCAGAGAAGCCAGAAAAATTTGATGGCACAGAATTCAAGAGGTGGTAACAGAAGATGCTCTTCTATTTGACCACTGTGCATTTGACCAAATTCCTGCAAGAGGATCAGTCCTTGCAGTCGATGCATGGACGCAAGGTGACTTCCTTTGCTGAAACTATATTTTAAATGGACTGGATGACTCTCTTTACAATGTCTACAGTCCTATCACAACGGCAAAGAAGTTATGGGCCAGCCTTGATAAGAAGTATAAGACTGAGGATGCTGGTATCAAGAAGTTCGTCGTAGAACAATTTCTGGGGTACAAAATGATGGACAACAAGACTGTGATCAGTCAGGTGCAAGAGTTCCAACTTATCTTGCACGAGATAGAGGCTGAAGGTATGACTCTACCTGAAACTTTTTAGGTTGCTACTATTGTGAAGAAACTCCCACCTGCGTGGAAAGATTTTAAGAACTACCTAAAGCACAAGCGCAAGGAGCTGAAGTTGAAAGATCTCATTGTGAGGCTTCGAATTAAGGATGACAACTGAAAGTCCGAGAAAGAAGCAATAAGAACTCTTATGAAGCCAAAGTCAATGTGATCGAAGACTCAAAGGGGAAAGCGTCTACTTTCAAAGGCTTAAAGCGGAAGAAGACTGCCCAAGAGTACAAAGGTAAGGTCCAAGAAGGTAAGAACATGCGCTTCAAGAAAACTTGCTATATCTGCAACAAAGAGGGACATAAGACGAATGAATGTCGCAACCGTCTCAAAAAGAACAAGAAGAACCATCCACAGGCAAACTTGACCGACCATGCATCGCCAAGCCTTTCAGCTATGGTGTCAGAAGTGAATCTGATGACCAACAATAAGGATTGGTGAGTAGACACTGGGGTTACTCAGCACATCTGCTCTAAGAAATTATTATTCTCTGAATATCAAAAACTAGAGCAAGATGAGCAACTCTTCATGAGAAATTCAGCCGTATCCAAGGTTGAGGGAAAAAGAAAGGTCATCCTGAAGTGGACATCTAGGAAAGAGTTTACTCTAAACGATGTGCTACATATTCCAAATATCCGCAAGAAGCTGATCTCTGGATCAATACTTAGTAAGAAAGGTTTAGAATAGTTTTCGAATCAGATAATTTGTACTTACTAAGGGTGAGATGTATGTGGGTAAGGGTTATCTTGTTGATGACTTTTTTAAGCCAATGTTGCAGTTGTGAACAAAAAATCCGTGTATTTACCCTAAACTTATAAATAAAGAAAAATCTTTTGTTTATTTGCTTGAGTCTCCTATTTTATGGCATGCTAAATTAGGGCATGTAAATTATAAGTCTTTAAAAAATTTGTCTAATTTAGGAGATATTCCTAAACTCAACTTGGAAGAAAGTCGCAAGTGAGAGATTTGTGTTAAGGCCAAGTTTGAGAAAAATTTATTTCACTCAGTTGATCGAAATACAGAACCTTTAGGGTTAATTTATAGCAATTTGTGCGACTTGAAGTTTACGCCAACTAGAGGCAAGAAAAAGTATTTTATTACTTTTGTTGATGTCTATACAAGATACTGTTATGTGTATCTTCTAAACAGTAAGAATGAGACAATGAATATGTTTATAACATATAGAGCCAAAGTTGAGAATAAACTCAACAAGAATATCAAGATCCTAAAATCCGATCGAGGCGAAGAATATGAATCAAATGATTTTAGTGAGTTATGTGCTAAATTTGGTATAATCCATCAAACTACAGCACCATATACTTCTCAGCAAAATGGAATTGCTGAACGGAAGAATAGAACTTTGAAGGAGATGGTCAGTTCTATGCTTGTAAGTTTTGGAGCTCCGCAGAACTTGTGGGGGAAAGCTTTGTTAACTGCAAATTATATTCTAAACAGAGTACCCCATAAGAAACTCGGTCTTATACCATTTGAGTTATGGTATGGAAGGACATCTTCCTACCATTACCTCAAAATGTGGGGGTGCCTTGCAAAGGTACTAGCACCATTGCCTAAAAAGACTAAGTTGGGAGCAAGAACTATGGACTGCATATTCATAGGTTATGACTTGAATAGTAGTACCTATAGATTTCTGGTTCATAAATAAGAAATACTAGATATTCATGTAAATATGATTATCGAATCTAGAGATGTTGTGTTCTTTGAAGACATCTTTCCATTCAAACGGGAAACAGAAAAGACTTCTGGGAAAAGAACACATGAGGTGGCGTTCAGAGATGAAAGCCCCAAGGAACCGATTGTTAATGCGAAAATTGAACGAAGAATAGGTCAGAGATCTAGAATCTCAAAATCTTTTGGTCCAGATTTTATAGCATATGCTATGGAAGCGAGCCTCAAATATTTAAAGAGGCTATGTCTACCCCAGAAGCATAAATGTGGAAAGAAACTGTAACCCACTGATCCCTGATGTACGTATCACAATATCAGTACTTGATACGACGTATAAAGTTGATTTGACCTTCCTGATAGTCTGATTTACGCCGATTTTAGTCTCAAATTTTATTTTCCAATATTTTAGATTTTTCAGGATTTTCTGAAATTTTTCTAGATTATTTTGAAAAATCTCCGTAGTCAGTATGGACCGATACCGATAATCGGCTTTACGATTTTTCATTCACAAATAGAGTTAAATTTTTGAAATCAGATTTCACCTTGCATCTTAGAATCATATTCTTTATGTTAGGGTATATTTGGGGATTTTTCTGAATTATTCCAAAATCTGGTCAAACCAGTGTCGCCCAATGTCAGGCGATACATTCTAAGATTTTTAAATTGTACACCGGATAATATTTCTAAAATCCGTTTTCACTTTCTTTTTCCGCATAATATTTACTATTTTATAGAATTTTTGAGGACCGTTCTGAAATAGTCAAATTTTAACCCAATAAAATAATATTAATTAAACATTAATATAACAATTCTTTTTTTTAATTTCTTTTTCCACTTTCTTCTTCCCCAATTCTCCCAACCGCCTTAACCCACTGACTACCACCACCTTCTCTCTCTTCTCTAATTTAAAACCCCCTTCCTTCTCTCTCTCTCTCCTCTCTCTCTCTCCTCTCACTCACTCTCTCTCTCTCTCTCTCTCTAGGCAGACCTCTCTCTCTCTGTGTGTGTGTGTGTGTGTTCCATGGAGGCACCATGGCCGGCGCGCCGCCGGTGGCGCACGTCCCTGGCCAGGCGCCGCTGCGCCCCTCCCCGGGCGCCACCATCCCTTTCTTCTTCTTCTTTTCTTCTCCTCCTCCATCATGTTGTTCTCTCTCTTCTTCTTCTTTTCTTCTCTCCTTTGAAAGAATAATTCTCTCTCTCCCCCCCCCCATTGCAGCCGACAGCGACCGTCCTGGGTTGCGACAGGCTTGGGTGGCGGCAGCAGTGAAGCTGCTGCCGCTGCTTCTATTTGTGAATGGGTTCGGGTGTGAACCCGAGCCCATTTGTCTTATTGGGTTGGTTTTGAAACCCTATAACCCATTTATCCATTATACTTAAGTTATGGGTTGGGTTATCAGATCCAAACCCGACCCGTTATCTTACCAAATCCGCATCCAAAACCCAATAACGGTAATATTACAGAAAAACCCCTGCTAATTTTTATTATTCGTATTTGAGATATTTTTATTACATATGTAACCCATTTCTATTACTTTTAGTATTCGGGTGATATCTGGAGCACCCAGACTCCGATTTGGACGATTCTAGATTCGTTGCGATCGTGAAAAAGAGAGCTACCTTTCCATGGCTAGTTTGTGAGTGTTTTTGTTTTATAAATTATATTTATTCATGTTTAATTAGTTGAGTGATTGCTTTTCTATTTTAATTAATACCGTAAGAATTATTATAGTTACCTCTATCACAGCACTGGACCTTGTCATTTCATGTACATCTATTATAGTTACGCAATACTGCTATATGTACACTGATACACGCGTACTCCATTATACCAGACATTGTCACTATTACACTGGCACCATTACCGACCCACCGATACACTTGACACGGTATTGCATGTCAATATCTGACACACTATATAGGACACTATCATTTCATGTTCATGACCACTGATACATGGATACTCGACACTGTCATTTCACATGTCAGTATCACCGTTCCACGGACATGCTAATACACTGAATACTTACATTAGATACCATTATTTCATGTTGTTCCCTGTCCATCTCTCACTATGACACAGCTACAGAGCTTCACGCCACTATTACTGCATGTTCGTAAACCATTGATACACTGATATGCTATTACACCGGACACCGCTACATGGATATGCTATACACAGTTACTTCATGTTCTTATACCACTGTTATATAGACTCATCGGTCTACATACATTAATTGTCTATGTATTTCTGTTACATAGATCATGGATTATATTATTGCTCATGGATATTCTTATATTCTTGTTATATTGAACATTGTTTATGTCACATGGATTATTGTTACATGAGTAGTCCGTCCTGTCTTCCCGTTACATGATTATTTCCCATTCTGATATTGGTATTCCCGTTACTGGACATGTGAGCTATTGATATGCGATGTGTGGAACTAAGTGCCACGTGGATCTATTGTTTCCCATTTCCCGTTATCTTATTTCCTGCATCAACAGAGCTCATGTCATGTTAGCATGTTACATGTACCATGTACTGTACTTATTCCTAATATACTGATAGTTAAAGATAATAAAGAGAACTTGGGTATGGGGAGACTTGACGGTTAACTAAATCTTGTCGGGTGGATGTCTAGACCATTGTTTGTCCCATTGCAGGGGACGGGGTAATGCTGGCTACCGTCTGTTATAACTCATGAGCTCCCGTTTCCCGTTATTGTTTTAGCTCATTGAGTTCCCGTTACATGTTACAGCCTTAGCGGGCTGGCCCTGGTCTCAGCAGCCATGGGTCTTTTAAGGCCGTGATCCTAGGTATGCACGGGATACACCTACCCGATAAGAGCTCCTTGACCATTGGGTTTCTAATTAACATAATAAAATAGCATAAACAATAGTGACGATAGAAACACTTGTTATTTGGTCACTCTCTCGTTTGGATAATGGTACCCGTATGCTTATGTCCGGATGGGTTCTACTGGAGTGCGGGCTCCAGTATGAACTGCCAGTGGTATGGGACACTGGAAGAGATTGATTAAAATATCAGGTGGTACTGATTGTTATTATTGTCTAAATCACATGACATGCTCGACTCATGTATATTATTGTCCCTTTATATTTGTTACTATTTCTGATATGTCATCCACGATCATGTCACATGTATACCTTACTACACTTCTTGATATTTGTCACACTCCATGTGGTAACACACTATTCATATACATGTATACTCTGCATTGCATATATTCTGCTTTAGGTATACCTTGCATACATCATTACTGTATATGCATAACACAGTAGTATGGTTATGTTGCATGCTGCACATCTACATGTTCATTTCTATCACATCACCACTATACAACATTATTTATTATATAAAACTGGAGACTACTGTGGACATGACCCGACGATAACATGCTAGGTGGTGATGGTATTAAAATATGATATATATATATATATATATATATATATATATATTATTATCGTGCCTGTATTACTATATTATACATTACTGCTTCCTTCATTTTACCACTCACTAGGTTGCTTTCTGACGACCCTGGGTTTGCGTGCCCAGGTTGGAGACTCGAGTTATCGTATTGTCAGATAGTTCATTGGATTCCCATAAGAGACTCATCATCAAGACCATTCATAGGTATCTTTGTAATTTGTTTCTGTTATCTTTTTATCTCTATTTAATATCTGTTATGATCACTAATCTCTTTCTACAGGTATTCTTGTACTTATTTAATGCTGGAACTCTTGTATATATGGAGGCTATTTCCTATACTGAGGCTTAGCGTACGTACGTGAGGGTATCTCCGCCCTACGTATGGACGTCGCCATAACGTCTCCGTCTCTGCGGGATCGGGGCGTTACAGAAACTATAAATAGTGAAATAGAATCCGTACTAAGTAATCATACTTGGGAATTGCCAAACTTACTTCCTGGCAGTAAACCAATTGGAAGTAAGTAGATTTTCAAAAGAAAATTAAAACCCAATGGATCTATCAATAAGTACAAAGATAGATTAGTAGCCAAGGATTATCGACAAAAGGAAGGACATGACTACTTCGATACTTATTCACCAGTAACAAGGATAACCTCTATTCGAATGTTAATTACAATTGCAGTATTGCATAACTTAGATATCCATCAAATGGATGTCAAGACTGCATTCTTAAATGATGAATTAAATGAAGAAATATATATGGAGCAACCTGAAGGATTTATAGTCAAGGGCCAAGAACACAAAGTGAGTAAATTGGTAAAATCCTTATACGGTCTAAAGCAGGCTCCAAAATAATGGTATGAGAAATTTGATAGTGTCATGATCAAAGATGGATTCACTATCAATGAATGCGATAAGTGTGTTTATACTAAAACAATTGAAAATGCATGTATCATTGTTTGTCTTTATGTAGACGACATGTTGATACTTGGACCTAATATTAAAATTATTAAGTCCACTAAAAGAATGTTATCCAACAATTTTAACATGAAGGATCTGGGGGTTGCTGGTGTAATTTTAGGAATTAAAATCACAAGAACACCAGATGAAATCAGTCTATCTTAATCTCACTACGTAGATAAGATAATAGAAAGATTCAAGGATCATAGGATAAAGGAGAATACAAGTCCTTTTCTCCCATACATCCACCTTTATAAGAATATAGGAAATGGAGTACGCTAGTTGGAGTATTCTCAGATTATCAAAAATTTAATGTATTTAATGAATTGCACTAGACCCGATATTGCTTACGCTATAAGCAAGTTAAGCAGATACACTAGTAACCCTAGTAATGATCATTGGACTGCTCTACGAGGAGTATTAGGTTACGTATCACATATCAAAGAATATGTCTTGAGATATGGACAGTATCCATCTGTACTTGAAGGATACAGTGATGCTAATTGGATTGCAGATTCTGAGGAATCAAAATCAAGTAGTGGATACGTATTTACTCTAGGAGGAGCAGCGGTATCTTGAAAATCTTTCAAAAAATTATGTATTGCCCGTTCCACTTGAAATCACCTAGAGGAGGGGTGAATAGGTGATAATGCTAATCAATGCACAAATTTAAAATGAGATGATGCAACGATCACTCAAAGCAAGATTATAAGCCGAATACCCCGTGAAGGGCTCTGAACTCCTTCCTCGTGATTCCTCTAAATAAGAGTTTGAGGTACGCAACGCAATCTTGTTATGAGAGTATTGATCGACAATATAAGAATGAATGGAAAGCAAGTAAATAACATAAGTAAACCAATCGCAAACACAGAGATTTGTTTCGAGGTTCGAGCACCCAGCTCTATGTCCCCGCCTTCACCCAGAAGGATTTTCGATCCATTAGAACTTTCACAAAGGATTACAACCATTAGGGAGTACCCAACTCCTCAATCACACTCCTCTAGTCCAGAGGTTGTGGAGCCACAATACAATAATCTCTTTGTGATCAAAAGACCACAAACTCTCTTTTGAAAAACTTTTCTTTACAAAACCCTAGAGAGTAATGTATAGGATTGAAGCTCAAGGTTTGTAAGTGAAAAATAAAACAAAGTAGAAGAGAGTTTTGATTCAAAAACTTCAGAGAAAAATCAGAGATTAGAGCACAAAATCTGAGAGTAAAAACTTCTTTCAAAAAGACTCAAGCTTTGATTTCTTTTACAAATGTTGTTGTGATTCTCCTCAACCCCATCCTCCCCTATTTATAGGATATAGGTAGGGATTAAAAGGTAAACAATAACTTTGATTAATCAGGAAAGATAAGACCCAAAACTAGCCATAAACCTCGTTTGGAGAATAAAACCACGTTTTAAAACAAGTTTAAAAAACTAGCCGTTTGGCTATTAATACACTCACGGTCGACCGGCCCGGTCGACCGTCCCAAACAGAGACTTGGGTGCAGTCAGTCGGTCGAAGCTCGGTCAACCGATATGGGGTCCGGTCGGCGACCCGGTCGACCAGATAACGTGCACACATGCACGCACCCAACGGTCAGAACTGCAGTCGACCGCTCGGTCGACCGTTCTGACCTGAAACAGAGCGGTCGACCGCAAAAAGTCAAAACAGATAATTTGTAAAAATATTTTTGAAGATATGTTAATTTTCAAAAATTAATTTTGTCAAGACTTAGTACACTACAATAAATTGAGTTTGCAAATACTGAAATAGGCATATTAAAATATTTTATACAAGAGACAAAAATAATCTTTTGAAAATCATGTGCAATTTTGTGCATGTGGGAAATTTGAGTTTCAACACTATATACTATCCTTTAATAAACTAAAGTATAAAAATTATAGAAAGAAGTCTCCAAGCTGCATTGTGCCAAGCTAGAGCCTCCTCTCCTATGAAAGTGTCCTCTTGCGCCATCAACCTATCAACATGCTTTTAGCGCTATAAACCTCGCAATATGCTTAAAGCCATCAAGACTTGTACAAACCTGAAATTCATTCTAAAACAACATATTAGTACCAAATAGCTTTTTATGTTTTGTTATCATCAAAACTTATACAAATAGAGAGTGTAACCTTTTAGGCCAACAATCTCCCCCTTTTTGATGATGACAAAACATATAGGCTATAACACAAGTTATAAAAGAGAGGTAAAAACTCCCCCTCAAATAATGCTATATTAAACAAGTATAAAACAATTTATTATGAGAGAATTTTTCATTTTTGAAAATTTGAAAGCAAGCACCAAACCAAAACACCAAACATAATACCAAAACATAAACAAACAACATATTTCTCCCCCTTTCTGTCATACATTAAAAAGGGATATGTTAGCAAGAAAACTTCCTTATTCACACACACAAACATTTAGTTCACCACATATAAAAGAAAATCTATTATAGTCAAGTGGTTTAGTAAAAATATCGGCAAGTTGAAAATCAGAAGAAACATAATCAATATCAATATCACTTTCTCAAAATGATCTCTAAGGAAGTGATATCGAATCTCAATGTGCTTGGTCTTACTATGTTGATTTGCATTCTTAGTCATATGAATAGTACTAGAATTATCACAAAATATTTTTATATGGTCATAATGCAAATCATAATCAATGAGAGTATGTTTCATCCAAAGGACTTGAGCACAACAAGCCCCCGCCGCAACATACTCCGCCTCAGCGGTTGAGAGGGCTACCAAATTTTATTTCTTGGAAGACCATGAAACAAGACAATTACCAAGAAATTGACATGTTCCACTAGTACTCTTCCTATCCACTCTATAACCCGCATAGTCGGCATCCAAAAAACTCGTCATTGAGAATTCTCCGATTTTTAGATACCATAGACCCATTCCAATAGTGCCCTTAACATAACGAATAATGCGTTTTACCGCAATTAAATGAGATTCTTTGGGACAAGATTGGAATCTAGCACAAAGACACACACTAAACATAATATCCTGCCTACTAGCAGTTAAATATAACAAACTACCAATCATGCTTCTATATAATTTTATATCAACACACTTACCTTGGTCATCCTTATCAAGCTTGGTGGTGGTGGCCATGGGAGTGTTGCAAATTTTTGAGTCTTCAAGCCCAAATTTCTTGATGAGTTCCTTGGAGTACTTGGCTTGAGATATGAAAATCTCATCACGCATTTGCTTGATTTGGAGTCTGAGAAAATAGTTCAATTCACCCATCAATGACATCTCAAATTCACGTTGCATACATTGTTCAAACTCCTTATAAAGTAACTCACTAGTAGAACCAAAGATTATATCATCAATATATATTTGAACTATAAGAATGTCACTACCAATATGTTTAGTAAATAATGTGGTGTCTACTTTGCCTTTAACAAAATCATTTGAAAGAAGAAAACTAGAAAGCCTTTCATACCAAGCTCTTGCAGCTTGTTTTAAACCATACAATGCTTTATCTAGTTTGAAAACAAAACTTGGATGTACATGATCCACAAAATCGGGAGGTTGTTCAACATATACTTCCTCATTAATAAAACCATTTAAAAATGTACTTTTTACATCCATTTGAAAAAGTTTAAAATTTTTATAGGATGCATAAGCTAGTGTAATCCGTATGGCTTCTAGCCATGCTACCGGTGCAAAGGTCTCCTCAAAGTCGATTCCTTCAACTTGAGTGTAACCTTGGACCACTAACCTAGCCTTATTACTAATAACATTTTCTGACTCATCCAACTTGTTCCTAAAAATCCACTTAGTACCAATTATTAGTCTATCATGGGGTCTAGGAAAAAGGTGCCACACTTAGTTGCGCTCAAATTGATTGAGCTCTTCTTGCATAGCAAGCAACCAATATGAGTTTCGGCTTTGAGGATGTTTTTGGGTTCAAAATGAGATATGAATGCATAATTCCCACACAGCAGTTTGGAGCGAGTGGTTACCCCCTTTGATACGTCACCTATGATAAGATCTTTGGGATGATTTGAGGCGTATCTCCAATCTTTAGGAAGTGGTTGTGATTGTTGCACTTCATCTTTTTGAACTTCACCAATAGGTTCTTGCTTGTCTTCTTGGATGGGTGAGTCCTTCAAGGATATTTTCTCCATGTCCTCACCTAATGAGTCAATCTCTACAACATTCTCAACAATAACATTAGATTCTTCAAATTTAACATGCATAGATTCTTCAATAGTATGAGATGATTTATTGAACACTCTATATGCTTTGCTAGTACTAGAATAGCCAACAAAGATTGCTTCATAAGGCTTAGCATCAAATTTACCCATATTATCTTTGGTGTTCAAAACAAAACACTTGCATCCAAAAACTTTAAAGTATGAAACATTTGGTTTTCTTAAATGATAAATTTCAAAAGAAGTTTTGAAAGTATTTTTACACAAATAAGTACGGTTGGATATGTAGCATGCGGTATTTACGGCCTCGGCCCATAAGTATTGAGGGAGCTCATATTCACTTATCATAGTCCTAACTATTTCTTGAAGAGTTCTATTCTTCCGTTCAACTACTCCATTTTGTTGTGGAATTTTAGGACATGACATTTTATGCTTAATTTCTTTTTCATCACAATAAGTCATGAAGAGTTGGTTGACAAACTCACCACCTCTATTATTTCTTATCCGTAAAATCGAAAATCCTTTTTCTTTTTCAACCCTTTTTTGAAAATTTTAAAATGCGAAAAAGTTTGATCTTTATGCTCCAAAAAGAAAACTCAAGTGAAACGAGAGAAATCATCGACTAAAACAAAAACATATCTATTTCCATTTAAGCTTTTAGTTTTAGTTGGTCCAAAAAGATCCATGTGAATCAATTCTAATGGCCTAGATGACATGATATCCTTGATTAGTTTGAAAGAAGACTTGGTTTGTTTCCCAAGTTGGCACTCACCACAAATGCGATCTTTTCAAACTTCAAAAAAGGATACCCTTCACCAATTCCTTAGAATTTATTCTAGCAAGGTGATCAAAAGATGCATGGCCTAATCTTCTATGCCATAACCATGAAATCTCATCAAAAGCATTTAAACATTTTGTAGAGCAATCCAAATTAAGCATATCAATAATATAGACATTATTTTCACGAAATCCAGTGAGAATACAATCATTGATTTTACAATCAAAAATTTTACAAGAAGATTCATCAAACACAACTTTGAGACCACGATCACATAATTGACTAATACTAAGCAAATTATGTTTAAGCCCATCAACAAGAGCTATATTTTCAGTTAAAGGAGATGCACCAATCTTAATGTTACCTATACCGATGATGGTGCCCTTGGAGTCATCTCCGAAGGTGACGGTGCTACCGTCAATGTACCTTGATAGGGTTGTGAAATTGTTGATGTCCTATGTCATATGCCTTGAACAACCACTATCAAGGTACCACCGCTTCTTACGTCTTGGAGTCTTGATGTGTACCTATATCAAATAATTTAAGGCTTGATTTTGGTACCCAAATTTTCTTGAGTCATAATGCGTTAGTGTTTCGAATCCAAACAAGATTATTTGTACTATTTATATGATCATAACAAAATTTAGCTAAATGACCATTCCGGCCACAATAAGTACATTTATAAATTCTTTCATATTTAAAAGCATAATGAGCATGTGGTTTATGAGCATGTGATTTGTGAGCATGGGGTGTTTTAGCATGATTGACATGTGATGAGTTGGCATGATGAACATGTGGAGTTTTGGCATGAGATGTTTTATCATGTTTAGCATGAGGAGTATGCATATGCTTCTTTGAAAATATTTCTTCTAATTTAGTATTGTTAAAATCACATTCTTTTAAAATATTTCCCAAATCATTTATTCTAGTTTTTAACATGGAAAACTCATTTTCATCAATTTTAGGATATTTAGCTTTGCAAGCAACTCTATAGGCATCAAAATCTCTTTGTGTTGAAATAAGAATAGAAGATAACTCATCCTTTTATTTTGAAGAAATAGCAATTTGATTTTAAGCATTTCATTTTCCTTTTTCAATTTTGAACAATCTTCCTTTTAGCATCAAAACTTTTTGAAAGTTCAATGAAAGCTTGTAATAACAATTCTTTACTTATTTCACTTTCATCATCAAGTGGTTGGGTAGTTACCTTAGGTGTGTTTGTCATGAAACACACATTTGCCGCGTCGACTTCATCTTCGGATTCACTTTTCGAGTCCCAAGTGGCTTTGTACACCTTCTTTTCAACCGGCTTCTTTTGCTTCAAGGAGAAAGATATCTTTTTCTTGAAATCTGGACAATCGGCCATGATGTGTCCGGGTTTCCGACAGTTGTAGCATATGATCTTTTTCTCCTCCTTTCCTTCCCATCGCCTTCTATAGTTGAGCTTATTCTTGCGGTACATTCTCTTTACATTTCTCACGAGAAGATATAGCTCTTCATCATCTTCTTCATCTTCTTCATCATCGTAGTTGGTGGAGGAAGACTTGAAAGCTATAGACTTTTTCTTTTGAGGTACCGCTTCTTCTCTAGCCTTTTTCTCCATCTCATGAGTCTTAAGATTTTCAATAAGACTTATGAGCTCCATCTCATCTTTGTCATTCAATTCCTTCAAGGTGGTAGCTTTGATTTCCCATGATGAAGGGAAAGCACGAATCACCTTACGCACCTTTTGGTCGTTGCTTATTTCATCACCTAGAGAAGCAAGAGCATTTGTGATCTTAGTAAACTTAGTAATCATATCATCAATAGATTCATTTTCTTGCATTTTAAAACTTTCATATTGGGAACGCAAGAGATCTATTTTAGCTCTCTTGACTTGTGATGTTCCCTCATGAGTGACCAATAAGTGTTGCCAAATCTCATAGGCGGATTTGTAATGGATAACCCGTGTTAAGACATCCTCATTCAAAGCTAAAAGTAGGACATTATAAGCCTTTGAATTAGCATCAAATTCCTTGGAGGTAAGTTCGGACCAAGTGTCCTCCTCACCTTCGGGTTTACTAAAAGGCTTGGTCAAAGACTTAGCAACTAGACTACCTAGGGATTGTAGAAAAATGTTCATCCTAGCTTTCCATATGGGAAAGTTGAGTCCATCAAATTTGGGAGGGGTCTTAATGTTATCGGCCATCTTTACTAGTGTATGAATGAAGATATGAAAATAGTGATTAGAAAATTATAGGATCTCTCTAAGGATGTGAAGCCAAAAACTAGAGTCCTAACTCTGATACCAATTGAAATCACCTAGAGGGGGTGAATAGGTGATAATGCTAATCAATGCACAAATTTAAAATGAGATGATGCAATGATCACTCAAAGTAAGATTAGAAGTCGAATACCCCGTGAAGGGCTCTGAACTCCTTCCTCATTATTCCTCTAAATAAGAGTTTGAGGTGCGCAATGCAATCTTGTTATGAGAGTATTGATTGAACAATAATGGAAAGCAAGTAAATAACACAAGTAAACCAATCGCAAACACAGAGATTTGTTTCGAGGTTCGAGCACCCAGCTCTACGTCCCCGCCTTCACCCAGAAGTATTTCCGATCCACTAGAACTTCCACAAAGGATTACAACCATAGGGAGTACCCAACTCCTCAATCACACTCCTCTAGTCCAGAGGTAGTGGAGTCGCAAATACAATAATCTCTTGGTGATCAAAAGACCACAAACTTTTTTTTGAAAAACTTTTCTTTACAAAACCCTAGAGAATAATGTATAGGATTGAAGCTCAAGGTTTATAAGTGAAAAATAAAATAAAGTAGAAGAGAGTTTTGATTCAAAAACTTCAGAGAAAAATCAGATATTAGAGCACAAAAACTGAGAGTAAAAGCTTCTTTCAAAAAGACTCAAGCTTTGATTTCTTTTGCAAATGTTGTTGCGATTCTCCTCAACCCCATCCTCTCCTATTTATAGGATATAGGTAGGGATTAAAAGGTAAACAATAACTTTGATTAATCAAGAAGGATAAGACCCAAAATCAGCCATAAACCTCATTTGGAGAATAAAACCACGTTTTAAAATAAGTTTAAAAAACTAGCCGTTTGGCTGTTAATACACTCACGGTCGACCGAACCGGTCGACCGGTTTTCAAAATCATTTGACCGTTGGCAGGCCTCGGTCGACCGTCCTAAACAGAGACTTGGGTGCAGTCAGTTGGTCGAAGCTCGGTCGACCGATATGGGGTCCGGTTGGCCGCCCGGTCGACCGGATAACGTGCACACATACACGTACCCAACGGTCAGAACTGCGGTCGACCGCTCGGTCGACCGTTCTGACCTGAAACAGAGCCGGTTGACCGTCCGGTCGACTGCAACAGGTCAAAACTGATAATTTGTAAAAATGTTTTTGAAGATATGTTAATTTTCAAAAATTAATTTTTTCAAGACTTAGTACACTACAATAAATTAAGTTTGCAAATACTGAAATAGGCATATTAAAATATTTTATACAAGAGACAAAAATAATCTTTTGAAAATCATGTGCAATTTTGTGTGTGTGAAAAATTTGAGCTTCAACACTATATACTATCCTTTAACAAACTAAAGTATAAAAATTATAGAAAGAAGTCTCCAAGCTGCGTTGTGCCAAGCTAAAGCCTTCTCTCTTATGAAAGAGTCCTCTTGCGCCATCAACCTATCAACATGCTTTTAGCGCTATAAACCTCGCAATATGCTTAAAGCCATCAAGACTTGTACAAACCTGAAATTCATTCTAAAACAACATATTAGTACCAAATAGCTTCTATATGTTTTGTTATCATCAAAACTTATTGTAACGCCCCGATCCCGGCGATACGGGGTCGTCACTGCAACGTATATACGTAGGTCAGAACTACCCTCCCGTATATACGCTAAGCATCAGTACAGACAAGAATCAGAGTACGGAAGCAAATGGTGCATTATACATTCCAACACATATATACAATTACAGAATTATCACCAGAGTGATTACAATATTACATGAATATCATATCACTAATATGCGCAAATGCGGGAATACAAGCAGATGTACAAGAGTAAAACAGCATAAAGGTACTCACGAGTTTAAAAAGAGAAACTCGAGAGACTCACAGGGGGGCCTGGAAGGATGTGGCTCAGGACGGTCGGCTGGAGGTCCACGCTACCGCTGCGCTACTCTGATCAGCAAAGGGAGAAATCCACACGCTCCGGGCTCCAGGACCTGGACGTGAGAATCCAGGGGAGTCAAATGATACTCCCCAGACGAGTGTAGAAGCAAAACCAAGTGGTGAAGCAGGGTGAGCACAATAATGCATATATCAAGAAGGAAATACTCAGGAGGCAGATAGGATAGAGCAGGTAAGAATAGACATGGCATGAGAATCATAAAACAGGAAATCAGAATAAAACCAAGGACGAGCTACCATAATACTCATAAAACATGAAATCCGATATAAAGTCCGGGAAAAGCAAATACGGTAAGGCACAGCACAAATTCATAGCTATTTAAGATGTAGGCTTTGGTATGCGTCCCATTCCACATACCTCTACTTACAACTTAAAGAGCCGGTTATTATGACACTTTATTATTACTCGTCTAACCCATATATCTAGGTATGTGGCTCGGTGTACGGCCAACTCACATACATCCATATATAAGCAAGTCGAGGTTGTTATTGGAAACAGCGGGGGTATCAACGAACTATGTTTACAGTGGGTCCCGTGCATACCCGGGACCACGGCCCAGTATTGTTCCGTTGCTTGAAGACGGAACCTGCCGCAAGGCTAAACAGGAGGGACTTATGTATGCCCTTGTCATGACAGTAAACAGGAAAGGGAGAAAGCACTCCCCTCGGTCCCCTGGAGTACCACAGGTAAGACCGGATATATAGTGCACAACCTAATGCCACTGTAAACACGAACACATATCGATATCCGCATGTTTCCCCCGACCCAATACAAGTTGGTCCATTTTAAGATTCAATAGTTTAATTATCACTTTACGGGAAAAACAGGGAATAGACATGATCAGGAATCAGGAGTACATAAATACATATAGTCAGGTCACTGCATGTAAAGCAGGAAACAGGTCACTGATCATGATACAAGATAATAAGGTCAAGTTCCCGTAAAGGTAATAATCACAAGTCAAGTTATCATGCTGGGTGTAAGGTGATAGCATGATAGGATGGTGATAATGAATAAGCAACCAAACATATAAGAGATTGATAATAATCGGGTGGCAAGTTATGTCAAGGGATTGATAATAGTCTGGGTAAGTCAGGTCATACCAATAGGGTCTTACCAAATAGTAGCAAGTCAGGTGGTCAGGTGGTGTACACTAGATGGTCAGGTGATATACATGTGTTAGAAGGAAGCATGCAACTAACAAGTCTGAAGTAGTAGTAGGGCAAGTGTAAATATAACAGTAATCCAAAGTCCAACGACCACGAAGGGTCGGCCACGCATGGTATAAGCAATAAAAGACATAGCACATGAAATAAAATACATGAAAGCTAAAGCGAGAACATGCGCATAATCAATGAAATAAGAAGTAAGAGGGTAGCGAGTGAGAACACTCGCCTGAGTCACCAATATACCGAAATATCCGAACTCCACGGAAGCTTGGGATGCGCCACAAAACCTGTGATATAAATATGTAGAGTGAAGATGAGAGAGAGAAAGAATGGAAGATGATGTGTGTCTAGAGACAAGTCAAGTAATACCTATAGGTGATGTAAGTCTAGAGGGTAAGGTTCATGTCCAAGGAAGTAATCAATCAGAACAGACAGCCAGAATTAGTCGACTAGGTTGGAAGAGTAGTCGACTAACAGAGGGGTTAGTCGACTAGGAATATGGGGTAGTCGACTAATACTGTGATCCAGAGAGTTTGGTTTGGTTTCAGGGAATAGTTAGTCGACTAGGTTAGGAGGGGTAGTCGACTAATAAGGATCTTAAGTCGACTAACAGATACTTAAGTCGACTAAGTCTGTGATATAGAAAGTTGGGGTTTCTGATTCAGGACAAGGTTAGTCGACTAGGGTCAAGAGTGTAGTCGACTAAGGATCTATAGTCGACTAGGATCTAAGGCAAGTCGACTAATACTGTGTTTCAGAAAAAGCTACGTTTCAGCTAAGGGTTTCTAGTCGACTAGGTTCTAGGTCCAGTCGACTAATACTGTGAAGAACAGTGAGCAGATCAGAATTCCTAGGGTTTGGGTTTGATGGTTAATTAACATGATTTGAAGACATAATTGCACAAGATAAGAATACACATGCATACTAGGAATTGGCTTAAGCTTAGGTGATGAAAACTACTCACCAAAAGAGTACAAGTGAAGGAGTGAAGGAAGTTGTTGATGAAGAATAAGGTGGAGTCCCTTGGTGTTGTTGAAGATCTTGATGGTGGATTCCATGGAGATAAAGACCTAGGAGATGCCCTTGAAGTTGGTGGTGGTGGAGAGATTGGGGAGTTCTTGGAGCTAGGGTTTAGGTTGAGGAAGAAGGGGATTTTGGAGAGCTCCTTCTCTTGTTGAAATGAGGAAGAAAAAGGGTTAAAATGTAAAGGAAAATATATATATAGGATTGGGATTTTGTAAAGGGAGTTGCAATTAAAAGAAAGGGGAGGGCTTAATTGCAAAGTGGAGGTGAGGTGAGTGTCCTTCTCTTGGCCACTTGGCCGGCTGTGGGTGAGAGAGAGAGTGAGTGGTGTTAGGTGAAGTGTGAGTGGGATTTGAGGTGGCACATGAGGTGGAAAATGGAATTATTGGAAAATTGGAAAAGGCTTTGGTTAGTGGAGGAAGGAAAGAAATAAAGGAAAAGGAAAAATGGAAAAGAAATTATAATGAGAAGATATTTTCTTGGGAAAGAAGATGAAAATAATGGAAGTGGCGGATTCCCGGAACTGAGTCGTGGATGCTGAAATCTTTCGGGAAAATACCGGAATCGTCCGAAATTCAAGTATCTCGGAACGACCCGAAATAATTACCAAAAATCAATAATAATATATAAAGACCAATAGTGAAATCCATTTGAAGAAATACTTTATAGTTTTGGAACTAAAAATCCTGGAATCAATAATTTACCGACTCCGTTGGAATTTTCATAAAATCATAAAATCCTCAGAAAAAGAATGTAGGTAGAAAATATGATTCTAAGGAATAATGTCTAAAGAATCATTTAGAAATTCCAAACCGTTTGAGAATTAAAAATCCAGGAATCGGTCAGCGGCACTGGCCGACACCGGTTTTGAAGACTTTCATTTTAATTCCAGAAAATCCTAGAAAATCATAGAAAATATATAATAATGGAAAATGATATTTAAAACTAAAATCGGTCAATTCTAATTATCAGAATATCCAAATCGAGTAATATACTAGGATCGGGTCCTTCGGTTCAGACTAGGGCTGACTCCGTGTCCACGAATCCAAATCCAAAACAAAACAATCATATAAGGAATTCATCATACAGAATAAATACAGGAAACAAATTGAAAAAATACGACTGAAAATCTGAATACGCAACTAAGTACGTATTCCGGGAACGGGGTATTACAATCCACCCACCTTACAAAAATTGCGTCCTCGCAATTTCGTTAAGGGGTAAATTGAATACAAAGGGGACAAAGGCTAGAATTATACTAATTAAGATATGAAGCACTATAGGTAGGGCTCTCAAGTCAACTGAATAATAATCATACTCTGCATTTCCGGCTGATGATGTCGTGGCTGTGTAATAAATCTTTTAGAATAATGCTGCATAATACGGATGATGTCGTGGCTGTGAAATAATGAATACTGATGATGTCGTGGCTGTGTAATAAAGAAAACCCCGAAAATCCCGAGCATAATAAGGAAGACCGATAATTAAGAATCCGACTGCTGTCCTCTGAAAGATAGCCAGATCAAGATCGATCTGGAGAATACCAAGCTTCATAGAATTGGCCGAAGAGATCACATAATAGCTTCATTCTGAACCAGCCACTACCTCTCTAGTCTAGTCATATCTTAAAATAGTATAAGGCTTCATAAAACCAAAACATAAAACCAAAACGGGGAAAGGATAGGAGAGATCAGGAATCCAAGGAAAAGATAGTCAAGGAGGGATTTGAAATCAAAGGAAAGACAGTCAAGAAATAGATAACTCTGCACTTGCAGTTGGAATGTATAACCAAGACTCATGCATTCCAGTTGCAAATCTCTTTACCATTGATTTGCCTTCTGGACGTACTGAGGAAGTCAGAGCCTAAGCTCTGATACCAACCTGTAACGCCCCGATCCCGGCGATACGGGGTCGTCACTGCAACGTATATACGTAGGTCAGAACTACCCTCCCGTATATACGCTAAGCATCAGTACAGACAAGAATCAGAGTACGGAAGCAAATGGTGCATTATACATTCCAACACATATATACAATTACAGAATTATCACCAGAGTGATTACAATATTACATGAATATCATATCACTAATATGCGCAAATGCGGGAATACAAGCAGATGTACAAGAGTAAAACAGCATAAAGGTACTCACGAGTTTAAAAAGAGAAACTCGAGAGACTCACAGGGGGGCCTGGAAGGATGTGGCTCAGGACGGTCGGCTGGAGGTCCACGCTACCGCTGCGCTACTCTGATCAGCAAAGGGAGAAATCCACACGCTCCGGGCTCCAGGACCTGGACGTGAGAATCCAGGGGAGTCAAATGATACTCCCCAGACGAGTGTAGAAGCAAAACCAAGTGGTGAAGCAGGGTGAGCACAATAATGCATATATCAAGAAGGAAATACTCAGGAGGCAGATAGGATAGAGCAGGTAAGAATAGACATGGCATGAGAATCATAAAACAGGAAATCAGAATAAAACCAAGGACGAGCTACCATAATACTCATAAAACATGAAATCCGATATAAAGTCGGGGAAAAGCAAATACGGTAAGGCACAGCACAAATTCATAGCTATTTAAAATGTAGGCTTTGGTATGCGTCCCATTCCACATACCTCTACTTACAACTTAAAGAGCCGGTTATTATGACACTTTATTATTACTCGTCTAACCCATATATCTAGGTATGTGGCTCGGTGTACGGCCAACTCACATACATCCATATATAAGCAAGTCGAGGTTGTTATTGGAAACAGCGGGGGTATCAACGAACTATGTTTACAGTGGGTCCCGTGCATACCCGGGACCACGGCCCAGTATTGTTCCGTTGCTTGAAGACGGAACCTGCCGCAAGGCTAAACAGGAGGGACTTATGTATGCCCTTGTCATGACAGTAAACAGGAAAGGGAGAAAGCACTCCCCTCGGTCCCCTGGAGTACCACAGGTAAGACCGGATATATAGTGCACAACCTAATGCCACTGTAAACACGAACACATATCGATATCCGCATGTTTCCCCCGACCCAATACAAGTTGGTCCATTTTAAGATTCAATAGTTTAATTATCACTTTACGGGAAAAACAGGGAATAGACATGATCAGAATCAGGAGTACATAAATACATATAGTCAGGTCACTGCATGTAAAGCAGGAAACAGGTCACTGATCATGATACAAGATAATAAGGTCAAGTTCCCGTAAAGGTAATAATCACAAGTCAAGTTATCATGCTGGGTGTAAGGTGATAGCATGATAGGATGGTGATAATGAATAAGCAACCAAACATATAAGAGATTGATAATAATCGGGTGGCAAGTTATGTCAAGGGATTGATAATAGTCTGGGTAAGTCAGGTCATACCAATAGGGTCTTACCAAATAGTAGCAAGTCAGGTGGTCAGGTGGTGTACACTAGATGGTCAGGTGATATACATGTGTTAGAAGGAAGCATGCAACTAACAAGTCTGAAGTAGTAGTAGGGCAAGTGTAAATATAACAGTAATCCAAAGTCCAACGACCACGAAGGGTCGGCCACGCATGGTATAAGCAATAAAAGACATAGCACATGAAATAAAATACATGAAAGCTAAAGCGAGAACATGCGCATAATCAATGAAATAAGAAGTAAGAGGGTAGCGAGTGAGAACACTCGCCTGAGTCACCAATATACCGAAATATCCGAACTCCACGGAAGCTTGGGATGCGCCACAAAACCTGTGATATAAATATGTAGAGTGAAGATGAGAGAGAGAAAGAATGGAAGATGATGTGTGTCTAGAGACAAGTCAAGTAATACCTATAGGTGATGTAAGTCTAGAGGGTAAGGTTCATGTCCAAGGAAGTAATCAATCAGAACAGACAGCCAGAATTAGTCGACTAGGTTGGAAGAGTAGTCGACTAACAGAGGGGTTAGTCGACTAGGAATATGGGGTAGTCGACTAATACTGTGATCCAGAGAGTTTGGTTTGGTTTCAGGGAATAGTTAGTCGACTAGGTTAGGAGGGGTAGTCGACTAATAAGGATCTTAAGTCGACTAACAGATACTTAAGTCGACTAAGTCTGTGATATAGAAAGTTGGGGTTTCTGATTCAGGACAAGGTTAGTCGACTAGGGTCAAGAGTGTAGTCGACTAAGGATCTATAGTCGACTAGGATCTAAGGCAAGTCGACTAATACTGTGTTTCAGAAAAGCTACGTTTCAGCTAAGGGTTTCTAGTCGACTAGGTTCTAGGTCCAGTCGACTAATACTGTGAAGAACAGTGAGCAGATCAGAATTCCTAGGGTTTGGGTTTGATGGTTAATTAACATGATTTGAAGACATAATTGCACAAGATAAGAATACACATGCATACTAGGAATTGGCTTAAGCTTAGGTGATGAAAACTACTCACCAAAAGAGTACAAGTGAAGGAGTGAAGGAAGTTGTTGATGAAGAATAAGGTGGAGTCCCTTGGTGTTGTTGAAGATCTTGATGGTGGATTCCATGGAGATAAAGACCTAGGAGATGCCCTTGAAGTTGGTGGTGGTGGAGAGATTGGGGAGTTCTTGGAGCTAGGGTTTAGGTTGAGGAAGAAGGGGATTTTGGAGAGCTCCTTCTCTTGTTGAAATGAGGAAGAAAAAGGGTTAAAGTGTAAAGGAAAATATATATATAGGATTGGGATTTTGTAAAGGGAGTTGCAATTAAAAGAAAGGGGAGGGCTTAATTGCAAAGTGGAGGTGAGGTGAGTGTCCTTCTCTTGGCCACTTGGCCGGCTGTGGGTGAGAGAGAGAGTGAGTGGTGTTAGGTGAAGTGTGAGTGGGATTTGAGGTGGCACATGAGGTGGAAAATGGAATTATTGGAAAATTGGAAAAGGCTTTGGTTAGTGGAGGAAGGAAAGAAATAAAGGAAAAGGAAAAATGGAAAAGAAATTATAATGAGAAGATATTTTCTTGGGAAAGAAGATGAAAATAATGGAAGTGGCGGATTCCCGGAACTGAGTCGTGGATGCTGAAATCTTTCGGGAAAATACCGGAATCGTCCGAAATTCAAGTATCTCGGAACGACCCGAAATAATTACCAAAAATCAATAATAATATATAAAGACCAATAGTGAAATCCGTTTGAAGAAATACTTTATAGTTTTGGAACTAAAAATCCTGGAATCAATAATTTACCGACTCCGTTGGAATTTCATAAAATCATAAAATCCTCAGAAAAAGAATGTAGGTAGAAAATATGATTCTAAGGAATAATGTCTAAAGAATCATTTAGAAATTCCAAACCGTTTGAGAATTAAAAATCCAGGAATCGGTCAGCGGCACTGGCCGACACCGGTTTTGAAGACTTTCATTTTAATTCCAGAAAATCCTAGAAAATCATAGAAAATATATAATAATGGAAAATGATATTTAAAACTAAAATCGGTCAATTCTAATTATCAGAATATCCAAATCGAGTAATATACTAGGATCGGGTCCTTCGGTTCAGACTAGGGCTGACTCCGTGTCCACGAATCCAAATCCAAAACAAAACAATCATATAAGGAATTCATCATACAGAATAAATACAGGAAACAAATCGAAAAAATACGACTGAAAATCTGAATACGCAACTAAGTACGTATTCCGGGAACGGGGTATTACACTTATACAAATAGAGAGTGTAACATTTTGGGCCAACACCACTATGGAATCATAATTCATAGCCTTAGATAAGGCCGGAGAAGAAGCAGAATGGCTTTAATAATTTTTGAAAGATATATCATTATGGCCAAAGCCAGTGCCCGCTATATGCATTCACTGCGATAATCAAGCAGCTATATCTAGGGCACAAAACTTTATATATAATGGTAAGTCTAGACATATTCGTCGTCGACATAATACTGTTAAGCAGCTACTCTCAAATGGAATTATCTCTATTGACTTTGTCTCGTTAAAAGATAATTTAGCGGATCCGTTTACCAAAAATTTAAGTGGAGAGCGTATAAACTGCGCATCGATGGGAATAGGTCTAAAAGCCTAACCTTACCAAGTTAGCTTAATGGAAACCTCACTTAGCGACTGGAGTCCCACGAACTAAGTTCAAGAGAAAAGTTAGTTATGATTGACTCAGCAAGTAAGCACTTAAGAGCTTGACTCCAATCCATTCCTAAGGTACACACAAGTGCTTTTTACAAGTGGATTAAGGATAAACTTAACGCTTTTAATGATGTCTATATCTTGTTATTAAAAGAAGTGGAGTAAAGTAGACTACTCTTAATAGGACAATCACCTGTATGAGTATAGAGCTGGGTCGGCTCTTTAGGAATTTCTATGGAGGCTGTTATTCCCTAAAATACTCTCTGAAACTAAGAATGTCCAGGGCCATAATGGACACAACCGAGAACCAAAGTTGATTTGAAAATTTACTGTGTAAAACTTGTTGACTTGGCTTACACTAACGGCTAACAGTTCAAGACTTAGTTCATTGATTAGCCAGTAAGTCTGATAAAACTTTCGCTATGAAAGGCTCAAGACTTAGTTCACCTATTCTGATACAGTTTCTTTTCTAAAGTACCTTTCACTATAGAGTCAGTCTCTTTGTGTGTCAATTTCTTGAATCTTCATTCATTTTGGGGGATTGTTGGGAAATATGAAAAATTAAATGTGAATTTTTGAGTTGAATTACGGCGAGATCCGTTGATAGAATCAATTGGATAATAGTTGGAGCGTGTTCTCCTTCCATTAGGGATAAACATGGTATATTCACATGTTCAATTCCAACTTCGAATGAATGAGATATTCAAGTCTAAAGTTTGCCTAATTCAAAAGCCAAAGGGGACTAAAGGTAGCTAAAAGCATTTAATCTCACATTGGACATGGGATGGAAGTTTGAAGTGTTTAAATAGAGAAAAATGGGAACGAAGGGTGTGCCTTTTGGGTACTTGGAGTTTTCGCAGGCGATTAGGGGGAAACCATGCCCCCGCGCGCGCGCGGACGCTGGCGCCGGTGCCAGAACCCAGAGCTCGGGTTCGGGTTTGGGTTCTGGTTCCTTACTCGGTTCGGTTCTTTTTGAACCGGGCCTCACGGGTATGGTGGTACAGCGGATCGCGTCGGCTCCGCTATCCGTGAAGTTCACCTAGAGGGGGGTGAATAGGTGACTAGCTAATCTAATAATGAATAATGCTGAATTAAAAACTATTTAATGCAAATAAAAACTATTGAGCTAAACACACAAGGTATAACCAAATAGTGTAGCCGAATTCCCAGTGAAGGGCTCTGGACTATCTCCTCAAGATTCCTCTAGATAAGAATTGAGGTGCCAGTATAACTCTCTTGGTTGAATACAAGTGTAGCAAACAATCCCAAGCATATATCAATAAGGCACAAGATATATCAAGCATATAAAGATATAAGCAATGTAAGCATGCAAGATGAAAACACAAGTGAGAGATAGAGAGAGAGAGCAATCACAAACACGGGAGATTTGTTTCGAGGTTCGAGCACCCTTGCTCTACGCCCCCGCCTTCATGAAGGATTTCCACTAAAAACGATCCCACCAGATCACCCGGTGCCGCAATACCTGTAAGGAGTTCACACTAGAACTCTTGGACTCACTAGTCCTATCACTTGTTCCCGTAAGAACAACACACCAAGCACACTAGCTTACCAAGGCCGCACCTCTACACAGAGCTCCCATAAGAACTCGAAACAACTCGAACCCACAAGTTCGCCTCCTTAAATACAAGATGAAACACTGTGGTGATCTCAACAGTTTGATCACCTAAAAACACTCTCACAACAACTCTCCTATAGGATAGATATGGCCATGGAAAGCTCAAGTATGTGTGAGAAAAACTAGGATATAGTGTGGTGAAAAACTTAAGAAATCTCTTTTGAATACCACTCTTGAAAACTCTCCTTTTGATATGGAAGTATTAGCTCTAAAACAAGTGAAGAAAACCTCTAAAATAGATGGAAAAAATTAGCTTGAAAACTCTCCAAAAATCTTATTAAAAATAGTCCAAGGGAACCCCAATTTATGGGCTCCCAAAATATTATCATTGGAGGCCAAATCAGCAACTGACACTGTTGTCGGTCGACCGGCCAACGGTCAAATTTCTGACAGTTGCAGCCTGCCGGTCGACCGCCCGGTCGACAGATCCTGGGTATTAACCTACCGGTCGACCGAGGCCAGATCCAGAGAGCAGTGCTCTCTGGACTGTCGACCACCCGGTTGACCGGGGCCAGATCCAGAGAGCAAAGCTCTATGGACGGTCGACCGACCCACTAGCCAAATGGCCGTGCACGTTTCGTGCACATCGGTCGACCGGTCGGTCGACTGACTTCTGCCTCGGTCGACCGGCAGAAGGCCAGGTCAGACATATTTAGGGATTAAAACTTGGTTTCTATATATTTAATAAAATCTCATAATATCACTAAAAATCTACAAAAATAAGTTCATTAACATACGTTGATATAAAAACATGTTTGATTAAAAATCAATACATATTACAAATAATTTGAACTATTTTTGTGATATAGAAATTTTGGCTTTAAACAAAAACCGTATTTTTCAAAAATAATCTCCAAATTGAAAAACATTTTTTTCAAAACTTCTCCAAATACAAAAATAAGATATTTTAAATACTTTTGAAGCTTAGTGTGTATGGATATAATCCAATACACATATATGAAGAAATATCTATGTTTTTGATAATAAGCTCTAAAATAAGTTTTGATAAATCCAAAACGATATTTCTCTAAACTCAAAACTCTCTTATGAAAACACATAAATTTTGTGTGTGTGTGTGTGTATATGAACTTGAGCATTTCACAACTAATCTATCATTTACATTTTATCTAAAACTAAATCTTAACACTTACAAACATGACACAGGTCTTCGTGAAAATCTTCTCTTGAAAAACTTCTTCTCCTTCTAGACTTGGTCCAAACCTCGATCCATGAGCTAGATTCCTCTTGAGTACTTGATACGATCTTGATGTGCGAGCTCTTGAATCAACACGTGCTAGCTCCAAAACTTGACTTCAATTTTTTTGTTAAACCTAAACACCTACTAAGATCCTGATCAAATATCTGAGACTAAATAAACACAAGATCATTAGTACTAAAATTACATGAGTTAATCATCATCAAAACTAGAGTGATGGGCCTTTGGGCCAACAATCTCCCCCTTTTTAATGATACAAAACTCATGGAGTTATATATGAATGGATTAAAGTTAAGCTTCATAGCCCCCTTAACTCATGTATAGTAATAAACAATAAGATATTCAATAAAGTGTATAAAACTAAACAAATATATATGCATAAACAAGGAGATAAACATGTATAAACTCACCAAATTCTTCTCCCCTTTTTGCATAAACAAAACATATATGCATAAACAAGATATGAACATGCATATATAAACTCTCAAAAATTCTTCTCCCCCTTTTTGTCAATTCATCAACAAAGGGGCGAAAACAAATCAAACAATAAATATATAAATATATGCGATATACATTCATGAAGAAGAGAGACGTGAAGTTAGCTCCCCCTGCATACATGCATTACATGAAGAAGAGATGACAAAATCCTAACCCACATAAAACATAATATACAATGTATAAGCGGAGTTGTTAAGCTCCCCCTACACGCGTGTATCACATAAAGAAGAGATGTCAAGCTCCTCAATATAAGATACACTTAACATGAATCTATATATAGAAGAGATGTTAAGCTCTCCTTACATATAGACAATACATATCAAGAAATTTTGAAATCACTTTAAAGCAAAATTTGAATTTCTTAAGTCAACAAAATAAATTTTGATATACCACTTGTAAATAAACAAAATTTTAAGATACTACTAGTAAACAAAATTTTAAGATACCACTTGTAAACAAATTTTAAGATACCAATTAAAATATAAAGTATATTTTGATATCAATTGAAATACCAATTGAAAACAATGCATAACCTTATAAAGATACCAATTTACATTTAAATTTAAGTCAAGCTTAGCATAAACATAATTCTTTTTCCACCAAATTAATTTTTTTTCAAAGAATTATTTCTTTCACAAAGATCATTTAATTTTGAAGATAAGAAAATATTCTTTTTTTAAAAAAATTCATTTTCTTTTGAAACACATGCAAATTTATTTTTAAAAGAGACATTTTCTTTTAACAAAGAAGTGTTTTCCTTTTTCAGTTTATTGTTATCAATTTTTAATTAATCATATTTTTCAAGAAGTTTTTGACAAAAAGATGCAAGCTCATCATAAGATATGTCAATATCTTCTTCTAACTCAGATTCAGAGTTTACCTCAAGGGGGTTATCCCCTTGGATCATGTAGCATATATTGGAAGCATCACTTTCATCATCTGAGTCATTCCCCGCATAGTATTGCTTTTGTTCATCAAGGGAGACTAGAGTGTTTCATACTACAAAAGTCGAATCAACATTAACAACTTTAGATAAATATTCATCATTTAGGGTAGATCTTAAAGCAAGAAGGGCTTTTGCATTAGCCTCAAGGTTTTTGCCATTTAAACAATAAGAATCTTTAATAGTGACAAAATAAACATGAATACCTAGGGCTTTGAGGTATATTGACATCTTAACCTTCCAAATTTGGATGTTAAGAATATCAAATATGGGAGGTGTCATGAAATCCATGTGTGTGAAACAAATATTGTGATTAGCTAAATATAGGATATTTAACTCAAGGTTGTTAGACCCAAACAAGAGCACCAAGCTCTGATACCAATTGAAGCTCACCTAGAGGGGGTGAATAGGTGACTAACTAATCTAATGATGAATAATGCGGAATTAAAAACTATTTAATGCAAATAAAAACTATTGAGCTAAACACACAAGATATAACCAAAGAGTATAGCCGAATTTCCGGTGAAAGGCTCTGGACTATCTCCTCAACATTCCTCTAGATAAGAGTTGAGGTGCCACTATGGCTCTCCTGGTTGAATACAAGTGTGAGCAAACAATCCCAAGTATATATCAATAAGACACAAGATATATCAAACATATAAAGATATAAGTAATGTAAGCATGCAAGATGAAAACACAAGTGAGAGATAGGGAGAGCAATCACAAACACGGGAGATTTATTTCAAGGTTCGAGCACCCTTGCTCTACGTCCCCGCCTTCAACACTATGAAGGATTTACACTAAAAACGATCCCACCGGATCACTCGGTGTCGCAACACCTATAAGGAGTTCACACTAGAACTCTTGGACTTACTAGTCCCCTCACTTGTTCCCGCAAGAACAACAACACGCAAGCACACTAGCTTGCTGAGGCCGCACCTTTACACCGAGCTCCCACAAGAACTTGAAACAACACGAACCCGTAAGTTCGCCTCCTCAAATACAAGATGAAACACTTTGGTGATCTCAACAGTTTGATCATCTAAAAACACTCTCACAACAATTCTCCTATAGGATAGATATGGCAATGGAAAACTCAAGTATGTGTGAGAAAAACTAGGATAGAGATGTGGTGAAAAACTCAAGAAATCTCTTTTGAAAATCACTCTTGAAAACTCTCCTTTTGATATGTAAGTTTTAGCTCTAAAACAAGTAGAGAAAACCTCTGAAATAGATGAGAAAAACTAGCTTGAAAACTCTCCAAAAATCTTATTAAATATAGTCTAAGGGAACCCCAATTTATGGGCTCCAAAATATGGTCGTTGGAGGCCAAATCAGCAGCTGACGCTGCTGTCGGTCGACAGGCCAGTTGACCGGCCAACGGTCAAATTTTTGACCGTTGCAGCCTGCCGGTCGTCCGCCCGGTCGACCGATCTTGGGCATTGACCTACCGGTCGACCGGGGCTAGATCCAGAGAGCAGTGCTCTCTGGACGGTCGACCACTCGGTCGATCGGGGCCAGATCCAGAGAGCAAAGCTCTCTGGACGGTCAACCGGCCCACTAGCCAAATGGTCGTGCACGTTTCGTGCACGTTGGTCACCGGTCCAGTCGACCGACTTCTGCCTCGGTCGACCGTCCGGTCGACCGGCAGAAGGCCAGGTTAGACATATTTAGGGATTAAAACTTGATTTTTATATCTTTAATAAAATCTCATAAAATCACTAAAAATCTACAAAAATAAGTTCATTAACATACTTTGATATACAAACATGTTTGATAAAAAATCAATACATATTACAAATAATTTGAATCATTTTTTGTGATATAGAAATTTTGGCTTTAAACAAAAATCATATTTTTCAAAAATAATCTCCAAACTGAAAAACGATTTTTTCAAAACTTCTCCAAATATAAAAATAAGATATTTTAAACACTTTTGAAGCTTAGTATTTATGGATATGATCCAATGCACATATATAAAGAAATATCTATGTTTTTTATAATAAGCTCTAAAATAAGTTTTGATAAATCCAAAACGATATCTAAACTCAAAACTCTCTTATGAAAACACATTTAAATTTTGTGTGTATGTGTGTGTATGAACTTGAGCATTCCACAACTAATTTATCCTTTACATTTTATCTAAAACCAAATCTTAACACTTACAAACATGACACAAGTTTTCATGAAAATCTTCTTTTGAAAATTTTCTTCTCCTTCTAGACTTGGTCCAAACCTTGATCCATGAGTTAGACTCCTCTTGAGTACTAGATGCGATCTTGATGCGCGGGCTCTTGAATCAACATGTGCTAGCTCCAAAACTTGACTTCAATTCTTTTGTTGAAGCTAAACACCTACTAAGATCTTGATTAAATATCTGAGACTAAATAAATAAAAGATTATTAGTACTATAACTATATGAGTTAATCATCATCAAAACAAGAGTGATGGGCCTTTGGGCCAACAATCCGGACCCGCGCAACGGCTGACAGAAAATCGCACGCGAACCATTGCAACGGTCTGTGGTTTCTATCTAGAATGATCCGTTGCGACGGCTCAGACCGAACTGTTGCAACCGTTCGGACTCCAAAGTATGATTCTGCCCTTCCCGGAGCGCTATAAAAAGCGCTCCTTACTTCCATTTTTAATACATAGAAAAAAAAACACATAGAAATACATCGAACTCTTTCTCCCTTCTTTCACAACTCGGATCCGAAGTGAAAGTGAAAAAGTAACTCGGATTCTGAAGCAAGATTCGTTCTGAAAGAAGGCTCAAAAAATTCAACAGATTCTTTAATAGAATTGTTGTCTGAATCTGTGACTTCCAAAAAAGAATATTCTTCTATCTTCCTCCTTTCTCTGCAGTGGGTATTCCTCCAAAGTAAAGACAAATATTCTCCTTGAGATTTGTCTTGGTCCTGCTGCATTGATAATCCTGTGAAGGTACTGGTTAACTACGGTTCGGCCGTATGGTTATTTGGTAGTGCTATTCAAATACCATGAAGGAGTGTTGTGTCTTGGGAGATCAGCATCCAGTAACCCATTAGCACCGTAGTGTGGGACGTAATTGTCTTTATATAGGGATTATACAGATATGCAGTATATTGAGACTGACTTATACCAGTCTAATTGGTGTTTAACTAAGGAAGCTAATTGAAAGGTAGTTCTATAATTAAGAAATGTTCTATTGAACGGAAAACCTCCCACCTGATATTCACCGATCTGATCAATTAGATCGGTAATATTGATTAGTTGTCAGATTGATTCCTAGAAATGACACAGTATACTTGGAGCGAGATGCAAATTTGAAAATCTCTGGATCTCCCGCAGGTTCCTAGTAATAAATTTGTAGAAAGATATTAGATTCATGATGATTTGATTCAATAAAGGCTGCAAAAATCCTAGTATTATTCAGTAACCATTTGGGGAAAATTGTACAGGCGCAAGCCCACAGAAAGTCTAGATGAGTGAGAATAGAAGGCCGAAACGGCAGGCATTGGCAAGTACATACAGAATTGGTAACTTGACGATTCCACTACTTTGTTAAGCTCCCTGTATATATCGATAGGAACGCGACAATTCATGCGTTTTAGCCATGTCTTCTTTCTTACTAAGATTTTTGGAACCATGCGCTCGGTAAACCAAATATAATGACATGGCGGCGGGCATAGTTCTTATATTGGCGATGAAGAAATGTGTTTGTAAACCTAAACGGACAAGAGTGGTTGACATGTCGATGTTTAAAAAGGCTGGGCGACAAGTTTATTCTACTTCCTCAACTGACCTGCCTGATAACGCATCAATCTGACAACCAATCGACATAGCTCCATCTCGAAAGTGAGGGCATATGATGAGTATTATATTGTTGGGATCTAGTGAATCCAAATGTCAGACAAGCCAAGTAGGAAAAGCACTACTCGAATAAAGTCCAGCCATAAAATTCAAGCATAGCTCCGAGTCGAGCAGGAATAAATCAACTTATCTTCTCCATGAATGATATGCTAACTAGAATCTTCTCTGCGAAGCCTCCTGATGTCTAGCTCAGTAATCTAATTAACTCCGCTCATTCCTAACGACCAAACCTTTTTTTCCTCGTCTATAAATAAAGGAGAAGATCTCCAAATTGAAATCACATAGAGGGAGGGTGAATAGGTGACGTGCTAATCAAATGTGAAATTAAAAACTTTAACCACTAAAACTAACACGCAAATAGTGACCAAGAAGTGAAGTCGAATTCCGGTGAAGAGATCAAGAACTTCTCCTCAAGATTCCTCTTGAATAAGCGTTGAGGTGCTTAGCAGCCTTCTTGATTTAATAAGCATGCGAAATTATATCAGGCATGTAATGATAAACAATAACAAGTAAGATATAAATACAAGTGAGTAGAGTAGAGTTGCGAGAGAGGAGAAATCGCAAACACAGAAAATTTGTTTCGAGGTTCGAGTCACTTGCTCTACGTCCTCACCTTCACCGCAATGAATAATTTGTACTATGCATGATCTCGCATGATCTTATAAGTTCCCTCAAAAACTCTTAGACCCGCAAGTCCCTTACCCATTCCCACAAGAACCAAGTACACGAGCCCGCAAGCTCTCTTCGAGGGTGTAACCTCTAACTACTTCAAATACAAGATTGAGACATTTGGTGATCAATTCCTTAATCACAAACAAAGAACTCTCACAAATAAGTATCATAGAATAGATAGAAATGATGGCTCAAGTTTGTGTGAGAAAACTTAGGAATTTAAAATTGAAGCTCTTAAGAAAATAATTGGGAAAACTTCTTTGAAGATATGAAAATTTGTAGTTCAAACAAAACTTTTCCCAAAAACTTATTTTCTTGATTTTAAAAACTTTTTCAAAAACTTAAAACTTGAATATAAGCTTGAAAATCTTTTTCAAAAATTCTCTCATATGGGTCCTATTTATAGGAAATATAATGAGATCATTAGAGACAAATCCCGGTCATTAAAGACACGTTTAAACTCAAATAAAGTAAATACTAATTGTTTAGAATAAAACAAAAAGAAATAAAAACAGAAACTAGTTGTTAAAGGCAAGTCAGGCCAAATCTAGCCTAGCGATCAATCAATGGCTATGAAAATAACCGTTGTGGCTTGACGGTCGACCGCTGTGAGAACAAAAATTTGTTCTCATAGTAGTCGGTCGATCGTCCAGCGACCGACTGAGAGCATGTTGCTCTCTATTACTCGATCGACCGAGCTCGGTCGACCTACTAAGAGAGCACCCATGCTCTTAGCCCATCGGCCGATCGTTCGATCGATCGAGTGCGCAAGCCACTTGGTTGTGTGCACGGTCGGTGACCAAATGCGCAAGCTAGTTGGCTTATGACACGCCCACTCAACTGGCCTAGGGCCAAAAACAAATTTTGTTTATCCATTTAATGTAAAAATACGTTCATATAAATATATTTGAGCACAAATATGTGAGATTAAAAAATTGACACATATTACAAACATGTGGACGTCTTTTTAAGATATAAAGATTATTTTAAATTAAACTTGTTTTTATAAAATAATAGTCATAAAAACGTAAACTGGTTAAACCGAAACAAGTTAAAACAAAACTGAAACTTTTGATATTAAAAATAAATATCAAACTTTGGCGTGTGCGCACACGCGCTTTATATTTTATAAATATCTAAACATTCTTATAAACTAGAGTCTTCTTCTTAAAATGGTCTTCTTTTTCATCTTGACTCGATCAGACTTAATTCTTTAGAGCTAGACTCCTTCTTGAGTGCTAAATGTGTTATTTAAGTTTGAGCTCTTAAATCAATTCTAGTTAGTTTCAAAACTTGTCTTTGAGTTTTTTGTTGAAGCTAAAACATAAAATCATGATATTGGTTAAACCTGAAACTAAAACATCATAAGATTATTAGTACTATAACTACTTAAGTTTAATTTTCATCAAAATTAGAGTGATAGACCCACGAGCTAACACTGATGAGAGATATGAGATTCTTCATTTAGCTCTCTCTCAGTTTAGTCCACTTTTTTCGCTTACTAAATTCATCGGAGGCGCTTCGCTGGGGCTAAGCCTCGGCGGTGCTAATCTTCTTTTGGTGATTGTCGGTGTAGGTGATTGAAAGTTCAAGACAAGGAGTAGGCTGTACACCCACTTTCTACTCAAAAATAGAGTCTCCTTATAGAATATATTATTCAGAACCTAATTCTGATAAGATTTAGAAAATGTGAATTTACTAGAAACTTCCTTCCATGGGCAATATTCGCATGTGCTTAATCTTAATGTATGGAATCGGTGCATACATATACATTTATATAACTAGCAATTACATAAATATTGGTCAGTATAAAACAAAATAATAGTACTTAAGAAAGTTACCTGCCCCATACATTCAATTCACTTCCATATTATCTGTCTTCGTAGCCATAAAAGTCTCACAGATTGGAAGATTACATGATTGATGGCTTTGCTTTTAGTCATGGATCAAACCGGATACTTGCACGACCTTTACCAATATAATGTCTAATGTGGTTGTACTTGGTCTGGAATTGAATTCTTTACATCATCCTTGTAGGATCGATGTTGGCGACCAAGAATCGCCTCGCCTCATGCACACCAATACACTTTTTTATAAATTCCCACTGGAATTCGGATTCGGTTCACGTGTGTGAACTACACACACATATTATAAGACGGTCAATCCCGCGTTGATGTCACAAACCGCTCCATCTTGGTGCACTCATTTGAGCTTATCTCATGTGGTAGAGTGGGTTAGGATAATATTGTAAATACCATGTAAAGAGGGATATTCCCTAGAAGATTCCTAAAAAATTCTTGAATAAGATATTTAGGGATGAATATAGGGGAGCTTCTAGATATTCTAAAAACCTCTAATTCTAGAGAATTCTTGTACAAGCCCTTGCCTATAAATAGGGACCAAGGGTGCTCATTTGTAATCATCAAGGAAAGTAAGAGTAAGCAATACAAGATTCCACTTCTTCTCCAAGTGTTTTCTCTCTCTCTTGAGTGAGTGAGTGTGAGGGTTAGGCTGACTTAACTTCGCCTCTAAGTAGAAAGAGCGAGTTAAGTGCCGCACGGGTTTGAGTGGTTCGAAGTCAAAAGAATCCGCTCGTGACAGTTGGTATCAGAGCTTAGATTAGGGAGTGATAATGTCACCCCGATCTTCGTTTCGAGATGGGTGGAGTTGTAAATCCAAAGGATGCCCCCAAGCCTCGTAGGGAGAAATCCCGAGATATCATGGTGACGCTGGAGGCACGGTTAGCTAAGCTGGAGTTTACCGTGGAGGATAAGTGGTGGCTTACACGAGTGCATCGAGAACCTAGAGTCTGCCAGAGAGAAACTTTAGGAGGAGATGCAGTCGGCCTTAAATTCGGCCGTCGACATGTTGCAGTAAGGGAACACTTTCTTGAGGGAGGAAAACGCGGTTCTGCGGAACCACGTGGAAGTACTCTTGAAGGAATTGGCCGAGCTTAAGGACATGATCGACCAACACACTGTCGCATTGGCAACTCGAGGTATGGTGTCACATCCTTTTATGGCTAAAGATGTGCCCAAGCCTAAATCTTATAAGGGGTTTCAGAATGCTCGGGAGATTGAGAACTTCCTTTGGAGCATGGAAGTCTACTTCAATGTTGTTGGATTTCGAGATGATGCATCTAAGATTCAAGCTGTGCCTCTTTATCTTGAAGACATCGCTACGTTGTGGTGGCGTAGACGATATGAAGATATGAAGAAGGGCACGTGTTCCATCAGCACGTGGGAAGAGTTCAAGGCGGATCTTAAGCGGAAGTTCTATCCGGAGAATGCCGAAGACGAGGCCCGATGTAAACTTTGACGCCTTATCCAAAAAGGTTCCATTCGTGATTATGTCAAAGAATTTTCAGAATTGCTACTGGAGATTGATTGAGGTTTTACCTGCACAATAATAAAGAATTTCAGAATTTTTAAAATAGTAGTACAAGGTGCTCAATTCTACCGCAATAGCAAGTGGCTATGCAGGTCGTGATCCCAGGTGCGGCTCAATTTCTAGAGAGACCTTAGGCGAAAATTTCGAATGGGCCCTTTTAAAATATACTTAAAAAAAGTAATTGATATTAACTAATATTTTATTTAATCAATATTTTATTAAAAAATAATTCTTCTAGCTTTTTAAGATGCAAAATTCTTAATCAAGTTTTACTAACGTATCTTTTTCTATAGAGTAGTTGCAGGTCCTGCCATCAGTTTGAGGTCTGGGCGACGGAGGAGGCGAAGAGCGAGGCTGCACAGAGAGAGAGAGAGTTTTAATTTTAAAAAATTCTCTAATTATAATTAAATAGTTTGGGAGAGTGGAAAAGACAGCTGAGGAAGTCGAAGAAACTCCTCTTTAATTATAATTAAATAGTTATAGAGAGTGAAGGATATCTAATTATAATTAAATAGTTTGGGAGAGTGGAAAAGACAGCTGAGAGAGTGGAAGAGACTCCTCTTTGAGTATAATTAAATAGTTATAGAGAGTGGAGGATATTAGCTTGGGAAAGTAAAAAAAACTCATGCTTTTCCTGTTAATATAAAAAATGAAGAGGAAAAAAAATCAAAAAATGTGGATGACAGGATTTGAACTAGCACAGGCAAAGCCCACACAATTTCTAATCATGTCTAATAACCACTCCGGCATGCCCAATTAAACAAGCAAAAAACATTTTCTATATTTTATATTTAGTATTTTAATTAAATATTAATTTATACTATAATTTTGGAGGCCCCATTATATTTGGGGGCCCTAGGCGACTGCCTCATTCGCTTAGAGGTTGAGCCGCCCCTGCGTGATCCACAAGGAGGGACTAGCGATGGAAGCTTTTTAGTAAGTTCTCTTTTATGCTACCATTAATGGTTAAATTTCTTCTTTTAGTTCTTAAAAAGAAAAGAAAAATAAATTACAATGAAGTTAGGCAGAAAGTGAGAGATTGGGAAGATGGAGAAACCAGAATTGGATATGTATAAAGAAATGGAAAAGGAGTGATAAATTTATCTCTTTGTATTTGATATTATCCTCGGTTATGATTCAAATATGCACCTTGTAACAGTGAAAATTTTGACTAAGGGTTCATTAACTCTAACTCTTATGCCTTATATATATATATATATATATATATATATATATATATATATATATATATATATATATATATATATATATATATATATATATTTGTGGTATTATTCCTTAGTTTTATTAGACTTTCTAATCTGCCCATATAACGAGCCTTTAATCGATGACTCTCAAACCAAACGGTTTTAGAGCACCGGGTAAGAAAACACCCCAAGGACTTAAGGACTCGAGCAAACATGGTTACAAAACTAAGGATTTTATTATATGAACCCCTGTTAGCCGTGAATACTTATACTTTATTAGGCACAAATACCCAGCTTAATCAGAGGATTTTATATATATATATATTTTCTCAAACTTATCTAATCATCTTTCGCATAAATACTAAGGCTTGCTTAGGCCAAAGTACCTAGCTAATCAATAATTAGATTTGTTCATCTTTCATAGATATATTTTTTTCTTTTTAATAAGGCGTAAGAATCTTTATTTTTGAACCCTAAGTGTGTAAATGTATGAAGTGTGCATATTTCATTAAGGTAAAGATGAAGACTAAATTACTTTGACAAATTATCTTCTAACCCTAAAAATCAAACAAATAATCTTATTTTGACTAAGTTTAAGAAATCCTAATTTGATTTTCCTATTCCTTAAAATTGACTTAATTTCTTATAAAAAATATGTCAAAATATTATTTCTATTTTCAAAAAGTTTTTAAAAGTAAAGAAAATGTTAAAAATTTTTTAATAAAAAGAAAAACCTAAGTATGTTAGAACCCTCCCCCACACCTATCTCATGCATTGTCCTCAATGTATGAATTAATGTATAGATGCATGAAAAAGAAGAAAGGGAACGAAAATGACCTTAAGGGGGTGGTTCCGGTGGTGGTATGATTGGTCCACGAAATGCGGCCCAATCGAATTTTCGTGGAGTTCGGAGGAATCCACCAGAAATCTCTTTTATATAACCCACTAAAATGATGTATATATGAACGTTTTTTTATTAAAAATTTAACCCCATCTAATTTTCAAATTTCATAATTAATTTCGGAGTCAATTTTGTCAACCGCCTTGTCCCAAAATGGAGTGCGAAAAGATTGAATGATTGACTTGGACTCAGGAAGTACTAGAACTAATACCGACTCAGGAAAGTGACTTAAGTCAAGTAAAGGTTTAGGAATCGAGATTGGCTCAGAAAGTGGGCCCAAATCAAGAAGTTGAAACTCAAGTCCACATTCAGTTTCCCACAATGGAACGTAACTTAATATTGGTGATTCAAGTTCAAGAATGACAGATGTGGAATCAAAACTGACTCTAAAATATTACTCAAGTCGGGTAACAAAATAGGAGTCAATATTGATTCGGGAATTTGAACTGGATCACAAATTTGAGAATCTAGATCACATTTCTCATTGAGTTCAATTTCATAAAAATGAGAGCTTGTCAATTTATCAATGGGACTTTCAAAATTATGAAATTAGTCAAGTTCAATAAAATGATCATCAAAGATGGGCGATTCAATTTCATTATGAATTGGCACATGATCCAATATTGACTAGGAAAAAAGATTGAAATCAGATGAAGACACCGGAGTCATAATTGAATCAGGAAGTAGAATTGAATCACTATGTTGAGGTTCATGATCATATTCATTCTCAAGTTCAATTTCAAGAAAGGGATAACTTGCCAAACTATCAATGTCATTTTTAAAATTTGGAGTTTGGGTAAGTTCAAATGATTGTTCTGAAATGGAACCTTATTTTCCAAAACAACATGACTCTTCGGCTCTAACAGAATGGTTAGTGACATCAGAACTAGCCAAATGGTGAGAACGTAGAGTTTGGACCATCATATCTATGTCATGATTACGAGCATTTTGAGCCTGAGTCATGGCTTCAAGTATCTTTTCATAGTTGATTGGTTCATCGTTTTGTTGAAAAGATGAAGTATTGTTTTGGAATTGGTGGTGAAAATGTGAGTCCATCACATTTTGTGATTTTTGTTTGGACTCACGCATACTCATTTTCAAAATTGATGGTTTTCTATTTTGGACTGGTGGAACTGAGATGAATCTTAGAAATATTGTGGACAAGGTAGATAAGGAGGACAAATTGATTGAAAATTGGACTCGGAGAGGTGAATCCCCACTGACTCTGTGAAGAGTTGAAATTATTTTAAAAATTATGGTTATAAGATTGGGAGCATGGGCTATATTGATTTGGATAACACCAATCCGGCACACTAGGTTGGTTAAAGTTATGATATGCCGGGTTGGTAATATCCGAAAAAGAGGTTAATGTGTAATATGGATTACTATTAAAATTAAAAAAATTGTTGTTATAAGCCATATCACAAAATAAAATACAAACAGATAAGCAAACAAAAAAGAAAAAAATTCTAACCTAAGTTAGGGTAGACCTTTGACCTAGACGACTCCTAACTGATTAGACTGTCTATAGGAGGTATAATGTAGGCTTTGACCACAAGCTAATCAGCCAGGTCAGGGCAACATTGGTGGGAGGTTATCTGTCAAAGACGTTCCTTAATTAAGTAACCACCAACCTTCGGGCTTTCGGCCCTTAATCCCCTTCCTAGACACTGATTTGGCAAGAGTCAAATTCTAACACCTTTCCCCTTAGGATAATCTCCTAATTGAGTCCGAAATGTCCCTAGGGCCAACGTCTACTCATTTTTAGTTAGGCTTGGGTTAGTGAGTGAGGAGATTGTTTGTGGGCTAAGGGAGGATAATGACTTCCCCACCTTATCTTGGTTATAGGACAAGCCCTTAAGTCAATTTAGTATAGTGTACAAGTATATAGAAAAAAGTAACATTCAATCAATATTTCATACAAGAATGAACCTTATACTAAATGCTATGCACATATACCTTGGCTCCAGCACTCTTCAACAGTAAATAAAAATGAAATGAAATAGACACGTGCCTAAATGCAAAGTCTAAATCATTTTTAACATTTACAATCAACTTTTTACTGTTGTGTTAAAAAGGTATATACAGTGAGTCAAACAAGAAGATAAATGCTACAGAAATTCAGATTTTCAATTCAGTCAACCTACAAAAATACAGGTTAGTAGTTCACTCAGTTTTGCCACTGGAATGTAGCAAATCTGAGGGCTTTTTGGCTCTGCTTTCTTGAGCAGAGTCCAAGGCCACTTATGTATCCACTGCAGCAAGAATTCCTTGTTGTTAAGTCTGTACAAAAAATAAAGAAGAAAGTTAACCAAAAATGTAAACTTTTAAAGAGAATTACTTACCGTCCCTCCCCGGCAACGGCGCCAAAATTTTAATTGAGGTTTTACCTGCACAATAATACAGAATTTTAGAACTTTTAAAACAGTAGTGCAAGGTGGTCAATTCTACCGCAATAGCAAGTGGCTATGGGGTCGTGATCCACAAGGAGGGACTAGCGATGCAAGCTTTTTAGTAAGTTCTCTTTTATGCTACTATTAATGGTTAAAGTTCTTCTTTTAGTTCTTAAAAAGAAAAGAAAAATAAGTTACAATGAAGTTAGGCAGAAAGTGAGAGATTGGGAAGATGGAGAAACCAGAATTGGATATGTACAAAGAAATGGAAAAGAAGTGATTAAAGAAGTGGGTGTTGTTGGTGTTCTAAACTAAAGAATAAAAAGAAAAGAAAGAAACTAAAAGTTACTTACCCCTTTTGTGTTCATATACCTTGGATTCGTAGCTACGACTTACCTTATTTTTGAAGGCGATCAAGCATTGCGTGTAGGATCTTCCCCATTCCCGATCTACACTAAGAATAAAAGGGTAAACTATACTAGCAAGAGAATGGTTGTTCATCACCATAGGCCATCAAGGGCACTTGCAATGACGAAGCAGTCTCGAGGCTAATAGATTCACTTGGATTGCAACACATTAGAGGAGAGTAAACGAAAACAAAAATAAAGAAGAAAAAGTAACTTTGATTCAATTCAAATAACAATGAAAGAAGAGATCACTTACACTGGTGTCACCTGCAGTACAAGCTTGCTCTCATTCCTCCATGAAAGTATCATCTCCTCTCAGTTACATAAAGAAAATGAAAATTACATGAAAGAAAATAAAAACCTAAGTTACAAACTACAAATTAGCCTAAGTTCTACACTCTGCTTTGTCGTCCTCCTTGCCTTTGAGATTGCAGGTATTTATAGAAGAAATACAGATGTTAGAGGAGTATGAAGATACGGAAAGTTGATCATTTTTGAATTTGAATCCTCCCCTTATCTCCAAATTTGATTTGATGTGGATATTCAGTCTGATATACAGTTTATTGGCGTGTTGATTGCTGAATATCACTTACCAAATGACAGAATTAGAAATAGTGATCAACATAAGAGTTGTAGCCCTGTAAATCTTCTTTCTGAATCATCTTGAATCATCAGATTTGACATTCAGTAGAGAAAGTTATGATTCAATTACTAAAATGTATCCAGTCAGAATCTGAGTGAAACTTGCTTCATATCATCCGTTGATTTTTTCTCTATCCATTTATCTCTCTATATTTGATATTATCCTCCGTTGATTCTTAGTTAACCAAAATGAATTTATAGAAATCTAAATTTTATCGGTTTTCATTTAGTGTTATCTTTCTGATTTGCTCTGATCTTCAGCTGAACATTTGCCCCACTCCTTGATTTGCTCTAATTAGATCTGGGATCATCCTCAGCTAACCAAATAGATCTAGTTAAATCTGATTTTAAAGGTATTTATTTGGTTTAATCCTCTTTCCCTTCATTATTATCTTCTACAAAATAAAAATTTAAGATAAAGAAATTAGCAGATTTATTACACGATAAATGTAGGAGTGTAATGAAAAGAATGCAAAATATGTGTACGATCAGAGATCCCCGACATGGACGAGAAGGACTCTGTATTCTCGTTCATGGATGGCCTCGCTGGGTGGGCCAAGATGGAACTACAAAGGCGAGGGGTCCAAACCCTTGCCCAAGCTATGCAAGTGGCCGAGTCTCTTATCGAGTTCAAGAAGATAGGAGACTCATCCAAACTAAAAGACAAGAGGGGCAAGCCTGCTAAAGGTGGGGGAGAAAAGGAGAAACCATCTAAGAAATTTTCACCTAAGCCGGCATTTGAGAAGGGAAAGTTCCGCGGCAATACCAATGGAGGAGGCGATCATCCAAAGAAATTAGCATGCTACTTTTGTAGAGATCCCCATAAAGCCATGGACTGTCCCAAGAGGGCTAATCTCGTTGCTCTTTTTCAAAGGGAAGAAGAAAAGCAACCGAAGGAGACTAGGCTCCACTCACTTCGTCTCCTCAATGTGATCAAGGCTAAGGTAGATGAAAGGCCTCGAGGGGCAATGTTCGTCGAAACAACCATCTCCGGTAAGACCTTCAGGCCCTTCTAGATACTGGTGCTTCTCATCTTCTTGTTTCAAGTGATGTGGCTAGCAAGTTGGGTCTTAAGATCTTTAAGGGAGGAGGCACCATTAAGGCCGTCAACTCTAGTTCTACTCCTATCGATGGCGTAGCTCACAAGATGGATGTAAGCATAGGGGAGTGGCATGGCCAGGAGAACCTGACAGTCGTGACCATGGACGACTTTGATGTGGTAGAGTTTTTGGACAAGGTGAAGGCCGTGTTGGTTTACTACACCAACACTATGTGCATCCTTGAGGGGAAGGCGTGCACAGTTCAGATCAAGCAGGAAAGCGTATCATCCAAAATGCTCTCGGCATTACAGATATCCAAGGGAGTTCGACGTCATGAGCCGACCTTTCTTGCTACCATTAAGGTGGAGGAAGGCTCAAAGGAAGGAGAGGGCGTGCCCAAGGAGATCCGAGGCGTCTTGAAAGCCTACCAAGACATCATGCCCGCCAAGCTGCCAAGCAAGCTTCTACCTAGGAGAGAGGTGGACCACAAAATCGAGCTCGAGTCAGGAACTTGATCTCCGGCCATGGGTCTTTATCTCATGGCGCCACCAGAACTGGAAGAACTTCGGAAGCAGCTGAAGGAGTTGTTAGATACCGGATATATTCGTCCGTTAAACGCTCCATATGGTGCACCAGTGCTCTTCCAGAAGAAACATGATGGTTCGTTGCGGCTTTGCATCGACTACCAAGCGCTAAACAAGATCACGGTGAAAAACAAGTACCCTATTCCTCTGATAGCGGACTTGTTCGACAGGTTGGGTCAAGCAAGATACTTTACCAAGCTTGACTTACGCTTGGGGTATTATCAAGTGCGGATTGCGGAAGGAGATGAATCGAAGATCGTGTGCGTGACCAGGTACGGATCATACGAGTTCCTAGTTATGCCATTTGGTCTCACAAACGCACCGGCCATATTCTGCACTCTGATGAATAAGGTGTTGGAGCCTTTCTTGGACCATTTTGTGGTGGTCTACCTGGATGATATTATGGTATATATCCAAACCATGGACGAACATATGGAGCACTTGAGGCAAGTGTTCTAGGCCCTCAGAAGCAACGAGCTTTATATGAAAAGGGAGAAGTGCTCGTTCACACAAGAATAAGTGATGTTCCTCGGCCACACCATTGGAAGAGGCAAGATTCGGATGGATCAAGCCAAGATCCAGGCCATATTGGAGTGGGAACCTCCCACTAAGGTGACAGCGCTGCGATCTTTCCTTGGATTGGTGAACTACTATCGGAGATTCATCAAGAGCTATTCGGTGATAGCTGCTCCACTCACGGACTTGCTGAAGAAGAATCGGGCTTGAGATTGGAGTTTGAAGTGCCAGGGGGCGTTTGAGGCTTTAAAGAGAGCTGTGACAGAAGAACCAGTTCTCGCACTACCCGACTTCAGCAAGCCATATAAAGTGCACACCGACGCGAGTGACTTCGCGATTGGAGGGGTGTTAATGCAGGAAGGTCACCCTGTGGCCTATGAGAGTCGGAAGCTCAACGATACCGAGAGGCGGTATACCGTACAAGAGAAGGAGATGACAGCTGTGGTTCACTGTCTTTGAGTATGGAGACACTACCTACTTAGCTCGAGGTTCGTGGTGAAGACAGAAAATGTGGCCACCAGCTACTTTCAGACCCAAAAGAAGTTATCTCCTAAGTAGGCGCGATGGCAAGACTTCTTAGCCGAGTTCGACTATGTGCTCGAGTACAAGCCAGGAAGAATCAACTTAGTAGCAGATGCACTAAGTTGAAAGGCTAAGTTTGTTGCTTTGCTGAGTCACCCTCAGAGTCCCTTACTTGACCGCATCAAAGAAGGCTTGGTTCAGGACCCTATAGCCAAGAACATGATGGAGTATGCTAAGGAGGTCAAGACTCGGAGGTTCTGATTAGAAGGAGATCTGCTTTATACAAAGGGGAGGCGGTTGTACGTACCGCTGTTCGGGAATCTGAGGAGGGAGCTTCTCAAGGAGTGCCATGACTCCCAGTGGGTAGGACATCCAGGTGTGCACCGTTCTTAGCTCTCACAGAAGAAAATTATTATTGGCCTCACATGAGGGATGATGTTGAGGCCTATGTGAAGACTTGTCTTGTGTGCCAACAAGACAAGACGGAGTAAAGAGTACCGATCGGATTGCTGGAACCACTACCGATTCCAGAGCGACCGTGGGAGAGCATCTCTATGGATTTCATCATGGGCTTACCCAAGTCCGAGGGGTACAATATTATTATCGTGGTGGTCGACCGGTTTTCAAAGTATGGCATCTTCATTCCAGCCCCAGCCAAGTATCCAGCCGAGGTAGTAGTCCCACTATTTCTGAAGCATGTGGTGACGTATTGGGGTTTGCCGAAGACGATCGTGAGTGATCGAGATGGCCGCTTCACAGGCAGGTTCTGGACGGAGCTCTTCAAGCTCATGGGGTCATACTTGAACTTCTCCACTAGCTTTCACCCTCAGACGGATGTCCAGACGGAGTGGGTGAATGGTTTGTTGGAGGTCTATCTAAGGCACTATGTGAGTGCCAACCAGCAGGATTGGGTGAAGCTTCTGGACATAGCCCAATTCTCCTACAACCTACAGAGGAGTGAGTCTACTGGAAGAGTCCGTTTGAGATCGTCACTGGACAACAGCCGCTTACTCCTAACTCCATTGCTTCAAGCTATAAGGGAAATAGCCCGGCTGCCTACAAATTTGCCAAGTGGTGGCAAGAGTAGAACGAGTTGGCGCATTTGTGTCTAAACAAGGCGGCCAAGAGGATGAAAAAATGAGCTGATAAGAAGAGGAGGATATAGAGTATCAGGTTGGTGACCTAATCCTTGTCAAGCTTTCTAATTTGGATCGACACAAGGGACTACACAAGAGCTTGATAAGGAAGTACGAAAGCCCATTTTCTATTGAGAAAAGAGTGGGAAATGTAGTCTATAGAGTACAACTTTCCCTAATGGTGAAATATCATCCGGTCTTTCATGTGAGCATGTTAAAGCCTTACCATAAGGATGCGAAAGATCCGGATCGTGGGAAATCTATTCGAGCACCAGTAGGAATTCTCATGGAGTTCGACAAGGAAGCCGAGGAGATCATAGCAGACAGGATGGTTCGTGAAGCGAACAACCACCCGAGATTGGAATACTTTGTGCAGTGGAAGGGGTTGCCAGATAGCGAGAGCAGTTGGGAACCGACACGAGCTCTTTGGTAGTTCGAGGACTTGATCGAGAAGTTCCATCGGGAGAAAACTCAGCGATGAGGGCATCGCTCGGATAGGTGGGGGAGAATGTCACGAACCGCTCCATCTTGGTGCACTTTGGCTCATTTGAGCTCATCTCATGTGGTAAAGTGGGCTAGAATAATATTGTAAATACCATGTAAAGAGGGATATTCCCTAGAAGATTCCTAGAGGATTCTAAAATAAGATATTTGGGGATGAATATAGGGAAGCTTCTAGATATTCTAGAAGCCTCCAATTCTAGAGAATTCTTATACAAGCCCTTGCCTATAAATAGGGGCCAAGGGTGCTCATTTGTAATCATCAAGGAAAGTAAGAGTAAGCAATACAAGATTCCACTTCTTCTCCAAGTGTTCTCTCTCTCTCTCTCTTGAGTGAGTGAGTGTAAGGGTTAGGCTAACTTAGCTTCGCCTCCAAGGAGAAAGAGCGAGTTAAGTGTCGCGCGGGTTTGAGTGGTTCGAAGTCAAAAGAATCCGCCCGTGATATTGACACGTGGATAAAATGTCGGATTTCAAAAAAGACAAAGCTTAAAACAACAGCAACAGCCAAAGCCAGTCAGGAGGGCCTTCCACAAGCAAAGAATAGAAACCCTGAGGGTAATTTGTGCTTAATTCGGCAAAGCGGCCATTACAAAGATGAAAATCAAAATTAAGAAAGAAAACCCCAGTCAAATCTACAAAATTTATTATGGACACATTAAAAGGAGGCCGAACTTGCTCTGCGAAGCTGGTATTTCGGTTCCGGTGAGGAAGCATACAGTATCTTGTCCAATTCCTGCAAGAATGTAAGAAACAGAGACCATATCAGCAACAAAATTCCAGTATCAGGCACAGGTTGGAGAAAGAAAAAAAAAAAAAAATCCAGCAGAAGGCACTTTTAATGACAAGCAAAGGCTAAAACTAGCATTCTCTGAGAACTTTCTTTTGTTCTTCAACAAATGACTGCTTCATGTGCATCTATGCTGCAAATTATATCATCTAGCAAATAATGAATCGAGGCAGAGGACACAAAGCAGATATTGCACCTATTATTGAAATGGGAAAGCTGGATCATAGAATAAGGGGTCAAGGTGAACAGATTAAAGAACTCTTCTGCTGCATTGCACAAGGCATGACACTATCCGCAAATTAAGCAGTTGTTCCAACTAAACAAAATATTTATAAGGTGAACCGACTAAAGGAGCCTCCTACTGCGTTGCATCATGTAGGGATCATGCACAAGATAAAGCTGATACACTAACATGAAAGCAGATATTGGTTGGTATGCATATAATTTATTAATGGTGTATCATGTCTAACTCAAATAAATAATTTATATTGTAAACCTTTATGTTCTTAGCTTGGTGTTTGTCTCAAATCAAATGGGTATCTGACACTGCATGCTAGATATTTCAAGTGGACCTGAATGCATCCTTGAACACCCAATGGCTCCCTATCGACAAAAATAACGCTTGGAGGATAACATCTCTCCAACAAAGAACTAGAAAAAGAATCATGCAGCCTACCCCAAATTTGGGGATAAAAATTATGTTGTTATTGTTGTTCCAGCAGCTGCCATTGTTGTTTATCTCCAACAAAAGACTATGTTGCACACAGCAATATACACAATTAGATGCTTTAAGGGCTTCAAATATTTGGTTATTTAATCTCTTTGAAAAGAAATAACAAAGAATTAGAAAAGTGAGTAGTAAACGATTGAAGCTGCACTTCCAATCTTTCCAAGATGAGTAAAGAAACCAAAAACATGGGTGTGAACCACATTTTGGTTTTTCCAAAAGGAACCAAAGCACACCTACATACATCAACAAATCCGGAGTAATTTTATATCTGGCTTGAACAACTATAACAGTAACTGCATGCAGGGTATATAATTACTTAATTTGAAACAACCTGAACCCATTTAATAAGTGCTATAATTTTACAATCTACTGTCTCCAACATATTTCAGGAATTTTCTTTTGACGGTTTCACTAAGACTTTATGCTGGCATCTTCTTTCCAATTGATCCCTATCACACAAAAAGGAATTGCTTTCAACAATATGTCATTTTCTATAGTCCTGTATGTTGGCCCAAAGGCCTTCCACTCTAGTTTTGATGATGATTAACTCATGTAGTTATGTGTACTAATAATCTTGTGATTTTAGTTTCAGATCATTAATCAAGTTATTAGTTGGTGAAAACTTCCACACATCTTTCACAAGTTGATTCAAGAGCCCGAGCGTCAAAGATCATATATAGCATTTGCTCGGTGGATCAAGGAATTTGGATCGAGTCGGCTTGGAGTTTGCGCTCTACAAGAAGACTTCGGTACCTTAGTTTAGTTTTGTATTTAGATCCAAATTGTAAAGATTAGAATAGTATGATATGCTCAAGTTCACAACACACACGTTTCATGTTTTGAATATTGGTTTTCGGTTTTTCGGTTTTAGGTTTAACCGATCTTGGTTTTCATGAATAGATATTAGATCAAAACAAGTTTACATGGTTTAATGTATATTAGATTTGTTCTATATACATGCATGCTTAATTTCCTATACAAACTTAGTTTGATAGTCTATTTCATATGTTTTATGTTTTGGTATTTTTGACAAAACATATTTTGGAATTAAATGACAAAAACATGGATATATATTTGTTTCATGTATATTGGATTTCTATCCATATGCATCATGCTTCAAAGTGTTTAAATATCATGTTTTTGTATTTGGAAGAGTTTTGGACAAAACGTATTTTCTATTCAAAATCCAAGTTTTAGAAAATACAGTTTTTGGTTTTAGGTAAATATGATAAGACACAAAAATAGTTCATATTGATTGATATTTGAGCTAAACTTTTTACCACATGTTTATATATCAATGCAAAATGATAAAACTATTTTTGGTGATTTTTAGAAATGATAAAAGAATTTTTAAATATGTTTCTAACCCAGTTTTCTGTTCCGGGCTTCACCAGTTGACTAAGTCAACTGACCAAGTCGACTAGGATGAAGTCGGTCGACCGGGCCGGTCGACCGACGTGCACAGATCTGTGCACGTTTGGAGACACTGGGACGGGCGACCGGCGGGTCGACCTGTACTGAGAGCAGAGCTCTCTGTTTGTTTGGGTCGACCGGGGCGGTCGACCGGCAGCTGCCAACGGGCAAAAATTGACCGTTGGACGGTCGACCGGACCGGTCGACCGGCAGTGTATTTCTGGCATTTCTGCTGCCAACGGCTATATTTTTCTGGGGTCTATAAATACCCCATTGGAAAGAGTTTTTCTCTAAGATTTTTTGTGCGAATTTTTCCCTACTCTCTAGTGTTTTCACAGCAATCAAAAGAAGTTTTTGGATTCAAATTGAACAATCTATTTGGTGTTTTTGCTAGGGTTTGGAATTTCAAAGAAAAGGGTTTTTGGGAAAAAGATTTTGATACATCTTCTATATCTTTTTTTCAGTTTTTCCTAAGGATTTTCTTTGTGATTTTTGATTTCCATCCCATTGGTTTTCTCCACACTTGAGCTAAAATCTACTATCTCTTCTATAGGATTATTGTGTGGGAGAAAAAAATTGTTTGTGGTTGTTGTTTAGACCACCAAGTTAAAAACCCAATCTTTATTTGGCTTTGTGCCTTGGGTTGTATCCCTCAAGTTGTGAGGTGATTGTTTTGTTGGATTGGAGCTTGCCTCAAGGAGGAGGTTGTGGTTATAAAGAGAGGAGTTGGGCACTCCTTGTGAGAGTCCTAAGTGGACTAGCTAGTGGATTGGAAATCCTTCGTGTGTCGAAGGCGGGGATATAGAGCTGGGTGCTCGAATCTCGAAACACATCTTATTGTTTGCGCTTGATCCATTGACTCTCTTTATCTCTCTCTTTACTTTGTGCCTTGCAAATATTCATATTGTGCATTCATAATTGCTTGGCTTGGTTGTGTGTGCATCATTTGTTGATTGCACTTGAGTGTATTGCATTAAGTTTTTAAATTCCGCATTGAGTTGACTAGATTAGCATAATCACCTATTCACCCCCCTCTAGGTGATCTTTCAATTGGTATCAGAGCTAGTGCTCCTGATATTAAGTTTAACCATCTAGGAGTGAGATCTTGGTTTGCTAATCTTCATTTGCATCTTCATTTGCACTCATCTAGTTTTGCACTCATAAATAGCCCTCCTATGTTTGACCATATTAGACTTGATGTGTGGAAGGCCAATATGAGTAGCCATTTGAAAAGACTAGAACATCTAGTTTATCAAGCCTCCACTATGGAATCATTCCCCAATAGTAGCAAGCATAAAAAGGCTAATGCATTAGCACTTAGAGCACTTAGAGCATCTCTTAGTGAACATCTTTTACCGGTGTTTGATCATTATGACTCGGCTTTTAAAGTTTGGAGCTTATTGACGTCTCCCGAGCTTCCAAGGATTATCAACAAGATGAGAAGATCTAAGAGAGAAAAGTCCGAAGAGCATTGCTTCATGGTCCAAGGGAAAAACTCCCTTGAGGTACAATCGGATTCTCAATTAGATAATAGCTCTAGTTCCTATTGCCATGGTTGTTTTGAAGTTCAAACTTTAAATTTGGAACTTACTCAAAAGCTTGAGAATTTATTGAAAAAACACAATCTTTTGAAAGAGGACAACCTTGTTTTGAAAAATGAATTAAAGGATTTGTGTTCTAATTTTGAATTGGTTTTGCAAGAAAAGGAAGAGATCACTAGTGAACGTGACTCACTAAGATCTCAACTAGACCTTGCCCTTGATGAGATTGAAATTTTGAAAAATAAAAATGATTGTGATGATGTTGTGAAGCACAATGAGGTTTTATCTTCTAAATTGGATTTTGTTTTAAAAGATAACCTTGTTTTGAAAAATAAAATTGATTCAATTACAAAAGAATTGAATTTGGTTTTGAAGAAAAATGAATCTTTGAAAATTGATATTGATTCTCATGTGTGCCATGCTAGTATAAGTTCTTCTTCTTCCTGCATACCTATTGCATGCTCCACTTTATCTTCCACTATTGAAAATGATATTAATGTTTTGAAGAAAAGTGTTGAATGTTTGGGCTCCACTTTGAGCCAATGCACATTAAATCATTCACGTTTGGAAACCTTGGTTCGCAAGAAACAAGGTCCATCTTTGCATGCACACCCATCACGGCATACACGTGCTTCCCACGGACACCACCATTACACGTATGCTCATGTGTACACATGTACACATTGTGGCCGAAAAGGTCACCTTGCTAGATTTTGTTATGATCGTGTTTATCATGAAAATTTAGCAACTAATTTTGTTTGGGTTAGAAAAGATACTAACCCCGTGGACCCAAAAGAAAATGGGTACCAAAGACCACCTCTATGTTTTTTTATGTAGGTGGGAGCTCTCGCATCACATGAGGGTATTGGTGCCTTGAGGTGGATGCGTTCTAAGCTTAAAAGAGAACCATTTGGATGCTTCACTCTCAAGGGGATTTGGTGGGAGGACCACCGTGGTTTGGAAAACTAGAGATGCACCTTCATTGGTTTTGGTATCACTCTCTAACTCCCATTTTTACTTGCATGCTTTTCATTTTTATCTATTCATAGCATGTCTTGGTTTATTGTTCATTATGCTTATGTCATGTTGATTAGATTAGTGTTATACATGTTTAGTTACTTGAGCACCCATGTTTTATATGAATCTATATTTAGTGTTCTCACCTTGTTTAAACTAACATGTATGCCCTAGATCTAATGCACATGCATATGCATTATGACCATTTGGATGTTTATGATTGTATGATTTTTGTTTTAATGAATCATGTTTTATTGTTTCATGATTAGTATGATATTTGCCATGTTTATTAGACTTATGCTTTACATGATTAGTTGTTGAGACACCCATGTTTAGTATGGACCCATATTTTGTGTTCTCTTTATGTTTTAGCTATCATGTTAATCATAGTTCTAATGCACATGTCTTTGTCATGCTAATCATATGGTTGACTATGACTTTTTGTTTTAATAATTCATGTTTTGATTATTATGTTTATCATGTTGGGTTATGATTCCCGTTTTATGCTTAATGATTTGATTACTTGTTTAGATGTTAGTTTTCGTTAAGACTAGAATTTATACTTGCACATGTAGTGGGACACAAATAAATCTTTATATATGTTTGTACTTGGATGCTTATTTGTACCCATTAAATGTGCTAGCATAGTCTAGTTTTGATGATTCATGCATTTTAAACTTGTATTCCTATTTTTGGATTTGTTTTATGTATATGAGTTTTCATTTCATGTATATGTTTATTTTGCTAAACCTTAAGATATATATGTATACCTTTTGAGTCATTTACCTTTCATGCAAATCTATATATATGGACTCATTATGTTTAGGATATGTATGTATACTTTAGTTTGTACATGACATACATATGCCTTGAAGTTTAAATCGTTTGGATGAATTTCATGTTTGCCAAGTGATTTCACATTTTTAATAAATTTCATGTTTTTAAGATGATTTCAATTGGTGATTTCACATCTTAGATGAATTTCATGTTTTCAAGGAATTTCATATGAGCCTAATTGAATATTTTCATGTTGATATGTGTCACATTATACTTGTACACTCGCTTTATTAGTTTACTCATGATTTGTTTTCATGAGAATTTGAATGAGCTTTATGGACCTTGAGTGTTTAGTGATCATGTGATTTACATGTGTTTCATGAAAAATAATTTTGTTTTATTCCTTACTTGAAGGATTTCGTACTAGTTTTAAAAGCTTTTTCCTTTAACTAGTTCGTATTCTTCACTATGGTAGAGATTTTCAAACATACTACATTTTCAAATCTATATTTGAAAACTCCTACCTTCTATGGGAGGATGGATGGGAGATCATGTTCATGTATGCTTTAAAATGAAAATCATTTAAAAACTTGAACCATGATTGGGAGGTAGATAATATGAGATATACATTTGATATTATTGTTATTTTAATTGGTATCATTGAATTCTTTCAATTGGTATCAATCTTGACATTTCTTGTATACTCATATATGTTTGTATGTATGTATGCTTTCCATTCCAAGAATATCAATTTCTATTGGTATCTATTTTTCATACATATATATGTTTTATTTGTGCTTATTATATCCCTATATCTTTAAGCACAAAATCTTGTTTATGCTAGTGCTTGAGCTTTAACTTTGTTTCAATTGATTACTTTTAAATTGGTATCAAGCCTATGCATCATTTTTGTTGGTATTTCATAAAGGGGAGAAAATTTGATTTTGTCTTTCAATTGGTGATTTTTCAATTGGTATTTGATTCCCACTCCCTTACTTTATGATTGAAAATTTCAAATTGGTATCATATGTTCAAAATGAAATTATTCACAATTGGTATCAAAATATTTGTGTTTAGACATTCAAAATTTATTATGTTTAATTTCAAATTGGTATCAAGATTTTTATATGTTTTTGTTTAAAATTGGTATCAATATTTTTGTTTGCTTCCTTTCAATTGGTATCAAGATGCTATTCTTTAACATATTTTCAATTGATACCTTAATTGATTGTCACCTCTAATTGACTTTGTTTTTGTTTTAGACAAAAAGGGAAAATATTTTTTTCGTTGTTTCGAACAAAAAGGGGAGAAAAATTTATTGATTTAGTTTTGCTTTTACCCCTTATTGAAGATTGTTTCTTTGTATTAAAAAAAAGAGAGAAGATTTTATTTTGTTTTGGTTTTTACCCCTTTGTTGATGATTGACAAAAAGGGGGAGAAGAATTCGGGTTTATATATGCATGTTTTTGTTTTGCATATATTAAGTTTAATTTAGTTTAATTTTAATTGGTATCTAAAGCATGTTTTGTAATTGGATGTTTTGTAATTGGTATCTAGAGTGTAATTGGTATCTAGAGTATGTTTTGTTTTAAACATTTCATTGGAATTGGTATCTAGAGCATGTTTTATTTTTGAACATTTCATTGGTATCTAGAACCCTTTATTGTTTATGCATAGATATGCATGTTTCATGTTTCATGTTTAAGAGCCTTCATTGCATATTCATTATGTTTATTTGGTTATGCATGAGTTAAGAGGGAGCTTCTTTGAAGCTTAACTTTAATCCATGCATATATAACTCCATGAGTTTTGTCATCATCAAAAAGGGGGAGATTGTTGGCCCAAAGGCCTTCCACTCTAGTTTTGATGATGATTAACTCATGTAGTTATGTGTAGTAATAATCTTGTGATTTTAGTTTCAGATCATTAATCAAGTTATTAGTTAGTGAAAAACTTCTACACATCTTTCACAAGTTGATTCAAGAGCCCGAGCTTCAAAGATCATATATAGCACTTGCTCGGTGGATTAAGGAGTTTTGGATCGAGTCGGCTTGGAGTTTGCGCTCTACAAGAAGACTTCGGTACCTTAGTTTAGTTTTGTGTTTAGATCCAAATTGTAAAGATTAGAATAGTATGATATGCTCAAGTTCACAACACACACGTTTCATGTTTTGAATATTGATTTTCAGTTTTTCGGTTTTAGGTTTAACCGATCTTGGTTTTCATGAATAGATATTAGATCAAAACAAGTTTACATGGTTTAATGTATATTAGATTTGTTTTATATACATGCATGCTTAATTTCCTAGACAAACTTAGTTTGATAGTCTATTTCATATATTTTATGTTTTGGTATTTTTGACAAAACATATTTTGGAATTAAATGACAAAAACATGGATATATATTTGTTTCATGTATATTGGATTTCTATCCATATGCATCATGCTTCAAAGTGTTTAAATATCATGTTTTTGTATTTGGAAGAGTTTTAGACAAAACGTATTTTCTATTCAAAATCCAAGTTTTAGAAAATACAGTTTTGGTTTTAGGTAAATATGATAAGACACAAAAATAGTTCATATTGATTGATATTTGAGCTAAACTTTTTACCACATGTTTATATATTAATGCAAAATGATAAAACTATTTTTGGTGATTTTTAGAAATGATAAAAGAATTTTTAAATATGTTTCTAACCCAGTTTTCTGTTCTGGGCTTCACCAGTCGACTAAGTCAACTGACCAAGTCGACTAGGATGAAGTCGGTCGACCGGGCCGGTCGACCGACGTGCATAGATCTGTGCACGCTTGGAGACACTGGGACGGTCGACCGGCCGGGTCGACCGGGACTGAGAGCAGAGCTCTCTGTTTGTTTGGGTCGACCGGGGCGGTCGACCGGCAGCTGCCAACGGGCAAAAATTGACCGTTGGACGGTCGACCGGACCGGTCGACCGGCAGTGTATTTCTGGCATTTATGCTGCCAACGGTTATATTTTTCTGGGGTCTATAAATACCCCATTGGAAAGAGTTTTTCTCTAAGATTTTTTGTGCGAATTTTTCCCTACTCTCTGATGTTTTCACAGCAATCAAAAGAAGTTTTTGGATTCAAATTGAACAATCTATTTGGTGTTTTTGCTAGGGTTTGGAATTTCAAAGAAAAGGGTTTTTGGGAAAAAGATTTTGATTCATCTTCTATATCTTTGTTTCAGTTTTCCCAAGGATTTTCTTTGTGATTTTTAATTTCCATCACATTGGTTTTCTCTACACTTGAGCTAAAATCTACTATCTCTTCTATAGGATTTTTGTGTGGGAGAAAGAAGTTGTTTGTGGTTGTTGTTTAGACCACCAAGTTAAAACCCAATCTTTGTTTGGCTTTGTGCCTTGGGTTGTATCCCTCAAGTTGTGAGGTGATCCTTGTGTTTGCTTTGTGCTAATCCCTCGGGTTGTGAGGTGACTGTTTTGTTGGATTGGAGCTTGCCTCAAGGAGGAGGTTGTGGTTGTAAAGAGAGGAGTTGGGTACTCCTTGTGAGAGTCCTAGGTGGACTAGCTAGTGGATTGGAAATCCTTCGTGTGTCGAAAGCGGGGATATAGAGCTGGGTGCTCGAACCTCGAAACACATCTTGTTGTTTGCGCTTGATCCATTGACTCTCTCTCTATCTCTCTCTTTACTTTGTGCCTTGCAAATATTCATATTGTGCATTCATAATTGCTTGGCTTGGTTGTGTGTGCATCATTTGTTGATTGCACTTGAGTGTATTGCATTAAGTTTTTAAATTCCGCATTGAGTTGACTAGATTAGCATAATCATCTATTCACCCCCCCTCTAGGTGATCTTTCACTGTACTTTGTTAGTCCAGAGTGGAACAGAACAGCTCCTGGCAGTGCATGTAGTTGTTACGCTCTCCTTTCTATACATATACTAATCCTCGCCTTTCCATATATTAACTAATTGGTGCGCAAAGATATAAGAAAACTTGTGACTCTAATCTGGGTATGGTACAAATTTCAGTCTACACAGGGCATTCCCCCATATTTTCTGACTCCGCCATCTAATGAGCTAACTGTTCTATGATGAACTTGTATGGTCAACTCAATGTCTGTCAAATTTTAAACTTTTGACTTTCTATTTCAGTCTACTCAGTTGACGTAATTAGCAATTCCTAAGACATGTTATGTATCCACCAAACTTACTCCAGCTTGAGTTTCTGTACAGTTATGAGACCAACCAGCTTGTCAAAAATTAATTTTTTCCCCTTCCCTTCACATGGCCCAAGAACTCTAACTACAGTAAATCCATCCTTACAATCACCTCATCCGTCATGGATTTCAAAAGGTTTCCTTCACACATCGCTGTAACATTGGGTAGATTCATCAAGTTCAGTTTCTCTCTAGAGTATTTAAACGAAAAATCTCATGTCTCAAGCAAATCAAAAAAATAAATAAAATATGGGTTTGAACCTAGAATACCAATGAAGTTTCTCCCCTGTCAAAAACTATTCAATTTGCCAACACACGAAAAATCCATGCTATTGATAAGATTAATAACTCATAACCTAAGGTTAAAAGTTCCTTTTTAACAAAAAAAAAAAAAAAAAATCAAAGAATTACGAAGTTGTGACATGTCCTCATGATGAAAGCATTTCTGTTAAAGGGTAGAAGAATGCCCTTGCAAATGACAACAATAAACCTGTCTGTGTAGACACCATTAACGAGTGTCTTACTCCAATACAGCAACAGGGTGTCAAACATGGCAACATCTAAGAATCCAGATACTACATGAGTATGTTTTTTAAATGGAAGTGTATTCCATTCATATAAAGATATTTATTAAGTAGTTATTCACATGTGAGAGAACCAAAAAACGGTAAAATGATTACCTTTAACAAAAAGGGGAGCATAACACATTTCATTTTGTACTTATTTTATAGGTGAATATAGGTTATGTATTCAATGTTGGACAAAGATGAACACATCGTGTCATGTCTGGCTGTGTTGGGGGAATTGTCCTACACAGAGCAAACAATGTCTTTCACAACCTCTCTATGCAGGATCCACATAATAATACATTATTTATCACTTGAATATAATAGAAACCAAATTATATATTGATCTGAATTCTTACGACTTCGCTTTCACCCTCGCAGACTACTCCAGCCTGCTCAGAAATTGACATTATAGGGTTAAATATACACAGCGCCACTTGCAATGTGGAAATGTTATTTCCATGACACCCATAAGCTCTAGTATTCTAAAAATCGGATTAATCGGCCGATTAATCCTAATCCTTGGCAGCTCGTGTAATATTACATTAAGCGCTCTGATTATGTGCTCGGGGGCTCAATCGGCTCCAAAACGATTAATCATGCGCTTAATCGGGTCCAAAATGATTAAGCGCTTGATTAATCTGTTATTTATTAAATAGTAGATGAATTATGATATTTTATTATTGTATATTTTGCATAAAGTGATACTTATGTTTTATTGTTTTTTATTATTTTTCAAATTAACTTATTTTGCAATTTTTCTCCATCATTCTTTAAAACTCATTATTTTGATTGATTTATCTTATTTTGCAAGTAAGTTCTTTGCTTTATGTTTATATTGCAAAATTTGAAATTTTGGATTACTAATGCAAAGAGATTAGTTCTCTTACTTCTTCTTTTTTACTATTTATTCATATTGTCTTGTTATTCATTATATCATGGTTTATAACTTCACATCTAGATATTTTGTCTTGTATAATATTTAGGCATTTTCAACAATTAACTATATATATTTATATGTAATTGTGTATAAATATATTAAATATATTAAAATATTCAATTTTGATTAATCTCTGATTAATTTGATTAATCATTATTCAGTGTTGGACCATACGAATAATGAAACCGATCTTTAGAATATTGATAAGCTCCACGTGACAGCGCAACCCTATTATTGTGCCGAGTCTTGCCCTTAAAAAAGGCATCACCAGCACGATAATGGCGTTTAAATTTTCAACCTTATCTTTATAGATATTGAAAGCAGCTCTAAACATGGTTAGTGTCGCAACTGGGCGCAGAAAGGTTTTGGTAAAATGTGTTGCTTAGGCTTGTCCAATAACCTAAATAACTGAAATAGCTTGAGCATAACTGGGGTTGGGAATTGGAATCAAGCTAGACTCAAGAGGCTTAGCACGAGCTTGGCAACCATCAATATTTTATACATTAATTTTATATCTAAGTCTATGAAACCACATGCTTTAGATGTTTTCACTTAAATGGGACTCCTAGTCCCCAAAAAGTTCCATCCTCTGTTTGAAATAAAAGAAAGCTTTTCCAAAAAAAAGACCGATAATAAAATTCATGGCCCTGTTGAAAACCTTGCCTCCAGGCAGCCTGACTTTAAACGAACCCAGGAAGCTTGAGACTTGGTTGGATTTTGCGAAAAGCTTGTTTGCTTTCATTCAACAACTAAAAAACAGGCCAAGCTTGCCCAAAATAAAATAAATAATAAATAACTATATAACGATAGCAAATACTGTTTTTCATCAACACTGAAAATTTTCATCAATACTGATTATATTGTGCTATCTGATTTGTAAGCTCTATTTTGAATCATTTTATTCATGTTGTCAGGATTATCCTTTATTGTTTGCACTATGATTTGGGAAGTGCCAAGTATTGCTAAATTAGAACTCTAGCTTTTCAATCTACTATAGTTTATTGACTTTATATTATGTTTGTACATTGTTATTCAACTTTTTAATGTAAGGTGTAATGACTGCAGATACTGGCTATTTCAACCGCAACAACAAAGTTTAGATTCCATGACAAATTCAATGCTCAATACTATTTATTAACAGTCCCCAAGGGAGCCGGATGATCTATTACCGGGTGCTATCACATGTGAACATAAACATGAGTGTCAAATTTGCCACGGACACAAGGTGTAAGACAATCTTTCTCCTAAATCAAGCCTTGAAGACACCTCTATATATGCTAGTTTGCAAATTAGTACATATTTAACACATGTAATTGCAAAATTTTGATATAATCAAATAAAATAATTTGTGTTCCATTTCTGGAAGATACGACACAAAGTACTAGTTTAAATTTGTATATGATAGTATCTTTTAAAAAGGAGGCATAAAGTATTTTATCTGATTATCTCATGTATAACTTTGAGTTAAAAAAAGATGTATACCTTTAGCAAGTGTTGGACACAAATGGATATGTCTGTTGGGTTGTAGACAGATGGACACACCCCTTTTAATAGGAAACAGTCTCTAAAAAATTAAAATAAATTGAATGTTTGAAAAGCAACAAGATCTCTGTATTACATCCAAAGATAGGGAGGTAAAGAAACCTGGAAACAATCCTGGATAATCCCCAAAAAGTTTACTGCGTTTAAAAATTGAAATGATTGAATGTTTGAGAAGTAACAATATCTCTGTATGACATCCAAAGATGGGGAGGTAAAGAATCCTGGAAACAATCCTTGCTAATCACCAAAAAAGTCTACAAAGAAAAGCCAATCACTTAATACTAGAGCAAAAAAACATTAAAGGAGCACATTGAATCAATTATCTATTACTGCTCTTTCTTTAGCTCTGGGTCACCAGTTTTGGTGATCTGGATTAATAATGCACCATGAATTGGATCATGCGGATAAATGGATCATCACTCTACAGAAAGGGTGTCAATTAGGCAACACTTCTGAAGAAGTAGAAGGCTTATGCTGAGTCATTGTCATTATGGCCAAAGATAGAGATATGATATGCGTGATCAATAAGCAAAGACTCTTATTAATGTTCCTCACAGGAATGCCTACAAAAAGACAAAGAAATTTAAATTGCAGCGCAATTCTTGTAGATTTGCAGAACACTAGATCCTTTAGAGAAATGGAGGGTGGTGGAGGGTGGCTGTCAAAATGCTGCACAGAGCACCCTAGAGCATTCAGCTTGTGGTAGAGGGATATCTTCCTGCTTGTTTAAAACAGAACCAGACAATATGGTTAAAAAAGACAGAGCACAATATATCAACGATTCTGAAGACAGTGAGTGATGATCCCAAATGGTTTTCATGCTAAGGATAACCATATCTTGATGAACAGAAAGTCAGAACAACTCAAATAATTGGAAAATGTGCTTGATTAAACTTTTAAGGATATAAATTTGTTATACTCATATAGGTAACTAATACTTTGCTAACAGGATTAGGACTGATGAGAACGTTTCCTGTCAGTAGATAAATATCAGGGTTTGATTGATCTACATTGCTCTACTAAACCTCCCTTGTAGTTATCCAAGTGCGCCAATACTTGTGAGGACATTGAAGATACAAGGAGCTATTCAAAGAACTATTCAAGCAGAAAGAAAATCTGAGTTGGATTTGATTAGGAGTACGAGTAGTCTTTGATTAGGAGTAGAAATAGTTTTTTATTAGATCTTTTACACAGTCTTTTTATTATTTCCCCTCAGAAATTGACATTAGAGGGTCAAATTTACACCACCTCACTTTGCAGTGCGGAAAAGCTATTTCCATGACACCCATAAGCTCCAAGTGACAATAACGCAACCCTATCATTCTGCCAAGTCTTGCCCTCAAAAATGGCATCACCAACACCTATGAAGCACAAACACGGACTAGAGGACCACGAATCCGTGTCGGGCACGTGCCAAAGCCCGACATATGCAAGACTTGGGTCAGACTCGGTCAACCTGTGCCGACTCGGTCAACTAAGTTACCCGACTCGGTTCGGACGCATGTAGCGAGCATTAATTGGGTCATTTTTTCAGTGTGAAACCCGACCCGAGATGATAAAAGCCCAAATCGATCAGTTTTAGGGCAAAATTCGATCTCTCTCTAATCGGCGAAGTCTGTTGCTGCTCGGTTGTCTTCGGCCTTGATCGGTCATCAGTTGTCTGCTCGTTGTCGATCTTGATCTTCAGTTGTCTGCTTGTCGTCGTCTTCAACCTTGATATGGTGGATACCCCCCTCTTTGTGGTGATCTTTGTGCTCCCTCTCCATCTCTATCTGCTCTCTCTATCTCCGTGATCTCTCTCTGCCCCTCTTCATCTCTCTCTGGCCCCTGCTCTCTCTACTCTTTGTCTATTTTCTCTACCACTCACTCTGAGAGAGAGAGACAGATAGCAGAGAGGGGGAGAGAGTAGAGTGAGAGAGAGGGCAGAGAGAGATCACACGCAGAGAGAGAGGGTAGAGATAAGAGAGACATTTAATTGTTAATTGATGAGTTAATTGATAGTTAAATTGATGAGTTATATGTTAAATGATGAGTTAATGTTAATTGATGAGTTATATGTTAAATAATTAGTTAGTATTAAATAGTTAGCTGAAGAATTAGTTTATGAACCCACGATGGAGGCCGTGGTGATTTTGATTGTAATTTTCTTTTGACAATAGTATGTTTAACTTGATGGATATTTTATAGTATGATAATAGTATGTTGTTTAACTTGGTGATTTTGATTGTGATTTTGATATTTTATAAATTTATCTATATATAATAATAAAAAAAATTGCTTGTTATATCCTCGTATCCTATTTTTTTTGGATTTTATTGTATCTTGTATCCGTATCCGTGTTCCGCACTCGTGTCCGTGCAACATAGACCAACACAATAATGGTATTTAAATTTTCAACCTTATCTTTATAGACATTGAAACGAACTCTAAACATGGTTAGTGCTGCAACTGGGAACAGAAAGGTTGAGAGACAACTTGGTAAAATGTGTCGCTTAGGCTTGTCTTAAATAACTGAACGAGTTTGGGCATAACTGGATTTGAGAATTGGGACCAAGCTAGGCTCAAGAGGCTTAGTATGAGTTTGGCAAGCATAAGCATATTATACATTATTTTTATATCTAAATGATGTGAAACGCGAGTGTGTGAACTTTAAGAATCAGTGATGTAGCAAACTTCGCAATGTTTTGCAAACAATTACGATCTTGGGTAGGAAAATAATCTAAAACTGATAATACGAACAAATAATCTAAAATTGATAATGCAAACAGATAGATTTAACAAAATGATGCTATGCAATTACGTTGTATCGTTTTAACTAATATAAATACTAAGTTAAGATGGCACAATTATACATGCAATATCAATGACTAGCAGCTATAGGGTTTATCACAATCTCACGATCTCACAATTTATGGTAGCAGATAAATTGATAAAATAACAGAGACGATTATTAAAACCCACAAGTAAAAGACTGAGTTTAGAAAAGTGCACCAAGTGAGGATCATGCCGATCTTAGCGACCTGAAGTGGCTGCGGGTGCGGAGCTCTTGTCTCCACAAACTCAACGTCACGACAAACGCCTGAATCGAACACCGAATGTGAAAGTTACGAGCCGAAAATGAAACCTTGCGTTAACGGGTCTGTCTGACTGTTCTAACCCGTTACTGTAATACGTGGGTATGAGCCATTATCGGATTGATGACTTAACCCGACTTGTGTTCCTTTGTTTGGTGGATCCGGATCGGGTCGATTTTTTTATTGTAAACCTGACCTAATTCTTCAATCTGCTACACTCGACATTGGAGAAGAAAGGAGGAAATGGAAGCGATAGGTTCAGGCGGTTGTCGGCGAGGGTACATGCGGAGAAAGAGGAGGGGCGCCGGCGAGCTGTTGGCAGGGGTCGGGATCACGGTGGTGGTGCCGGCGGTGGAAGAAGGAAGCAGGGTGTAGGGAAGGGGGAGTAAGAGTAAGCTGCATGCATGCGAGTAAGAGAGAGGAGAATGGGAGTCGGCTACGAGGCGGTGGCGGCGAGGTAAGGCGACAATGCAACGTGAAGGAGAGAGGGCGAGGAGATGGCTGATAGGGTTTGTGTTCGGAGAGAGAAGAGAGGAAGGAGATGGGTTTTGGGTGCGGTTGACTTATAGAGCGATTTCGAGATAGGAGGAAAATTTTACATATGATCTTTATTGATTAGAAAAAGCTTATGATAATGTGCCAAGAGAGGTATTATAGTGAACATGATAAAAAAGAGAGTTCCCATCAAATATATTGATATAATCAAGGACATGTACGATGGAGTAGTGGTAAATGTCAGAACTTGTGGAGGTATAACAAGTGATTTTTTTATCACAATTGGATTACATCAAGGATCTGCATTGAGTTCATTCTTATTTGTCATAGTGATAGATGGGCTTACTAGAGCTATTCAGGATGAGAACCGTGGTGTATGCTATTTGCTAATGATATTGTCCTAGTCGATGAGACGAGAGCTGAGGTAAATGTCAAATTGGAGTTATGAAGACAAACTCTAGAATCTCGAGATTTTGGATTAAGTAGGGTCAAAACAAAGTATATGGAATGCAAATTCAGTAAATAGGAAATCTGAGATTATAATATTATGACACTAAACGGACAAGGAATACCAATGAGCAGTCGTTTTCAATATTTAAAATAACGATAACGTAAAGAAAACGTTCTTCCTTGTTATGTTAATACAGGTTATAATGTAACGTATAACGTAGGTTACACGATTTAATATTTATTTAATAAAAATAAATATATATACTATATTTAAGAATTTTTATAAATAAAAAATAATTTTAAAAATTTCTAAAAAATATCAAAATAATATATAACACATTTCGTAAGTCTCACAACAATTTTTAGCAAGCATCACAATAATTTTTCAAATTCACAAGTTATAATAAGTCTGTAAACATTACAAATTTTATAATAAGTTCGCAAATATAACAAAGTATAACAAATATGATAATCGAATTATAATAAGTATGATAACAGCATGATAATTTTTAGCAATTATCTTTTAATAATATTATCTTAGCCAATATCTTTATCAATTATCTTTCTCTGCTCTCTCTCCCTCCTGATCTCTCTCTGCTATCTCTCTCTCCAGATCTCTCTCCTCTCTCTCCAGAGAGAGATCAGAAGGGGTCTCTCTGCTATCTCTCTCTCCAAATCTCTCTCCTCTCTCTCAGAGAGAGATCGAAAGGGGGAAAGAGATCGAAGGGATAGAGCAGAGAGAAGAGAGAGCTTACATGTGCTTGGAGACGACGCCGTGAGAACTACTACGATAGAGAACCATTAAGGTAGGTCTTATTCTTCTTCTCTTCTTCTTAGCGCCGACGATGAGGTTGCAGAGACAGAGACGAGGTTGCAGAGATGATTTTTTTGGGTGATTTTTTGCCCTAGACCGAGCGAATTTGTGGGATTTTAAAAAAGTCGACTTGCACCGTAACGTAAGTTACGGTGCGTTACGTTAATAACGTAACGTAATGAACGTTACGAGCAAAATAACCATAGTTATAAAACATTATATTTTTTAACCTTGTTACGTAACGATTGATCAGCGTTATGTTATATAACGGTTTATAACGAGTTATATAACGGGTTTTTTTAGAACAGTGGTCATTTTAAGTGCTTAGTTCTATTATCCAAAAGAAGAGGAGATCATTAGTAATGTCAACTATAGGATTCAAGCTGGCTAGTTGAAATAGAGGAGCGCATGAGTTTTATGCGACAGTAAAATTCTGTTATGGCTGAAGGAAAAGTTTTATCGGATTGCTATTAGGCCAACTTTGTTATATGGTACAAAATATTGGGTTATAAAGAGATATCATACCCAAAAGATGAGTGTAGCAGAGATGCACATGTTTCGTTGGATGTGTGATAACACGAAGAGAGATAAGGTGAGAAATAAGGATATTCGTACTAAGATAGGCGTAGCTCCTATAAAAGAGAAGATGAGAAAAAACCATCTACGATGGTTTGGTTATGTGTGACGTAACCTATAGACGCGTCAGTCCAGCGAGTAGAGTGCATCAAATTAGGGCAAGTTAAAAGAGCGCAGGGGGGAGACTGAAGAAAACATGGATGGAAGAGATACGACAAGATATAGAGGCTAAAGGTCTTAATAAAGGCATAGTGCTCGATAGGAATGAGTGAAAAAAGCTGATCCATGTGCCCGATCCGGCGTAATTCTCTTTTGGTTCATGTAGCCTACCCCAAATACTTGGGACAAATGGCTTAGTTGTTGTTGTTCCAGGGATCAAAAGGTAAGTCGCTTTTCATAAGAGAACATCACAAAAGAATCCTCCAGAAACTATTCAAATTCCAAATTGCTATAGCCTTCTAAAGAATGGTGAACGAAAGAAGATTGAATGACAAGAGAAGAGTAGCCTGCTTCCTTTAGCTGGAACAATGCTAATAAAGTTTTTGCTACCACAAAGTCAGGGGGTGGTACCATGTCCTCTCTTATATCTAATTTGCAACTTTGTCCTTTACCAAGAACTATGATGTGCTTGTTTAGGACATATGATTGTGACCTTTTTTCACACAACAGGAAATAAATAAATACAGATGGAAATGAGAAGCAGCCTATATTGCATGGACATGGACACACATCACCACAGATGAAACAATGCAACAGACCGACATATGGAAAATTCTAAAAAGTACACACAAAGCGGAAGTATCATGTTCAAGACATGTCGGACAAAAGATGGCTTCACAATAGAAGTCTATACAAGATAACTTGCAGCACAATAATCAAATGGCAAAGTAATTCCCACAGTTTTAAGCTTTAAGCTATTCCTAAACAAGTGAAATGTCATAGAAGCCGAACTATTAAATATTATGTTGGGTTGCAATGAGTCAGACACATAATGAGAGATGCATATTTAGAGTGGCTATAATCAGATCAACTAATGTCAACTAAGCCCTGGAGATTAAGTGACATGCCAAAGAATCTCTCAACTTGTGTCTAGCAAATAACATCAGAAGTTTATAAAACTAGGATAGAGTTTGCAAAAATGAATCAGCAGAATGATTCTGAGTTTACTGCAATTATATTTGGAGAATCTTCAATCTAAACCTGGAGCTTTGTGCAAATGACAAGCTTTAAAAAGCATGAAATTTTAATCTATCAAAGTAAACAATGTTGACAGTCCAGATGATTTTTCTCCAGTGAATTAGTGCAGGCTGAAACTGAGGAAAAAATATCTCTATTAAACAAACCTTACTATCAACAGTTCAGTGATGCTGAACTTTGTTGCTAACAAGATAACATATTGAACCATGTATACCAGTTCAACCAGAATAGTTAATTCATGTTATGCTTAAATAATTCTAAGCCACATGGAAACACTGAAAATGTCTACGCAGAGTACCATAACTGAGTTCCTACATTAACATTGGAAGATCATTGTTATTGAATGCATTATGTAAATTCTTATCAACCTTAAAGCAAAATATGGAATATTAAATAAAACAGGTAACAGGAAAGAGGCTACATCAATTAAGCCCAAAAAACAAAGATGATAAAAGCTACCTTTTGTTTCTTCAACCTTTCATTCTCTTCTTCCAGGCGAGAGACCTTGTTCTCCAATTCATTGGTATAGGCCTAGAAAATCAAGACATAAAGAAGCACATTATCCCTAGTCAAACAGAAGTAAACAACAGAAGGGAAAACCAAAAAATATCATAGAGAGAGGGCATTGTCCCACCTGTTTCCTAGCTCTCGAACGGGCAGCGGACTCCCTGTTCTTGATCATTCTCTTCTGCCTCCTCTCCACTAACTTATCTGCCATATCACTTGAAGCCCCTCGCTTGCGGCCTGGTGTCTGTGGATCAGACATTGCCCCCGCTGTAGGTGATGAGAGGCTCATTTGGCCCTCAGGATACATTGCATCCATCATTTGTCCTGACCCAACACCCACCGGTGGCGGAACCGACCGGCCTGGCAAGTAAGCCCCCATCACATTCTGCTGCTCCATGCCCGGTATCTGATGGTACTGATGCAACCAATGAGATCCATGTCCATATTGCTGACCTTGACCAGCTATTGGATCAGCACCAGCGTTTCCCATAAGATTGTTTCCGCTCTTGCTAGATCCCTCCGGGACCACTCCAGCCTTCGCCAAGAAATCTTCCAATGTCATCTCCCCAAAAGTTAGCTGCCTCTCATGGCCTGACCTCCTCTCCTCACTGCCCTTATTATGTCCCTGCTGAATGTCTCTCCAGAGCTCATCCACTGTCTTTTCTCTCAGCGCTCGCGGCATAGTGATGCTTCCTTGATGCTGGAGGGCAGAACTAGAACCATATTGATCTCCAGTACTCTCAACTTCTTGGTTTGAATCCAAGCCCCTGAGGAGCCCTTCAAGGTTCATACTGTGTAAGGGCTCCCCCAAGTGGTTCTGGACCTCATTGAGGGTGAAACTGCATAGAGAGCCCTGCCGGGCCAAGCTCTGAATCTGGGATCGCTGCCCACCACCGCCACCCTGAGAAGCCATTGTCTGAATCCCCATCCACTGACTTCCACTCAAACTCAAGAAACAACAGCAGCAACACTAATGAAGGAATCTTGGGAACTCTAAGATGCATAGAGAGATTATCCCACTATTTTATTTACTTTCTCAAATCAAATAAACCTCACATCCAATTATTACCATTCAATTTGTAATCTGCAAATCAGAAGGGCAGAACTATGAGAACCCTGAAGTTAAAAGAATCCATCTCTTCTCCACAAAAGAACTCTACATGCACAGCTAAAAAGAGATTACTATAAAAAAAAATCATACGAAGCAGAAACCAAAAAAAAAGGAAAAAAAAAGAGTGCAAGAATCTTTTTAAAGAGAAAAACGAGAGATGAAGACACAAACCTTTAAATGAGAAATCAAGAACAGTCCATTTCAACACCAAAAAGAGAGAGATAGCAAAAAAGCAATTATAAAACAAAAAAGCATAAATAATTTATAGCAGTCAATTCTTTCTACAGAAAAGAATCCCAAAATGCTTAAAATGGGATTTCCAAAAACAACAAATAAAAAAAATATAAATTACTGAAAAGTTTATCAATTCCAAAAACAAAAATAATCGCCTTTGGGGGGAGAAATTGAAAGTAGCTTCTAAATAACTCAATCAATCAATAAATAAAAAAGCAACAATATTCAAATCACATGATCTTCAAAATAAAATAGAGCAAAAAGAAGAACCCAAGAGAGAGAATGAGCAGAAACAAACATATCAAACAAGACCCATGAGCCAAAACGCCACCTTTGAGACAATGGCCTCCCAAAAGAAGGGGCTGTGAGAACAGGAATCGTTTTGTCCTAGATCGTTTTTGCCCCTTTTTTGGACAAATTTGTGAAATAATTTTATTTAAAAAAATATTTAAAAAAAGACTCATCTTAGAGTAATTAGCGAAACAGGTCTATCTCACGCTAGCTCTACGTCACGTCAGCCAACAGTCGATCTATGGGTTTACAAATTCTCTCATAGTACCAAAAGTATGCTCCCTTGTATCTCACGCTAGTTCTACGTCACGTCAGCCAACGGTCGATCTATGGGTTTAAAATTCTCCGATAGTACCAAAAGTATGGTCCATTGTATCTCACACTAGCTCTGCGTCACGTCAGCCAACGGTCGATCTATACGTTTAAAAATTCTCTGATAGTACCCAAAGTATGCTCCCTTAGGCAAAATAGCATGACAAAAGTGCATCTTTATCAAGACCGCACTTTTGTTACATGTGATTTTAAGTACGTCTTTGGTGAGGCCGCATTTTTAATACATTACTTTCAAAAGTGCGGTCTTGCCAAGGTCACACTTATACATACAGAACTAGAGCAGAACTTTCCCAATCAACATATCTCAATCTCAATACACAATATTTCAGAACTCCAAACTCAATCTCAATATATCTGATCTACAATTTTAATCCAATCTCAATCTCAACATATCAATCTACAAACTCATATACGCAACATATAAAAACAAATTCAAACTCAAATCCAACACATATCAATAAAACTTATTTCACATACTCCAATACACAAACTCAACAATATATCAATACACAAACTCAAATCCAATACACAAACTCATATGTCATAAATGTTGGCCCAAAGGCCCATCACTCTAGTTTTGATGATGATCAACTCATGTAGTTATGTTTACTAATGATCTTGTGTTTAATTAGTGACAGATTTGTTATCAAGATCTTAGTAGGTGTGGAGCTTCAACAAAGGATTTAAAGACAAGTTTTGGAGCTTACACCGGTTTAATTCACGAGCCTATGCATCAAGATCACATCAAGTACTCAAGAGGAGTCGAGCTCGTTGGATTGCATTTGGACCAAGTCAAGATGATGAGAAGACTTCAAGTGAAGAGCTTCATGATCAAGACTTGTGTCTAGGTATAAGATTTTTGTTTTTAGATAAAATGTAAAGGATAGAGTAGTTGGTGGATTGCTCAAGTATTATATCACACACACTCTTGATAGATATGTTTTCATAAAAGATTTTTTAGTTTAGAAAAGATTTTTTGTGACAAAATACTATTTGGATTTTGGTTTTCATGTATACATATCTTTTATCCAAAATCAAGTGTAGAGCTTAATGTCAAAAACTTAGATATTTCATCTTATTTGTGTAGTGGATCATATCCATACACACTATGCTTTAATGAGTTCAAAATATCTAGTTTTTATTTAGTGGAGTTTTGGAAAACAAGATTTTGAAAAATACAAGTTTTCAATTGAGCCAATATTTTCATATTACAAAAATAGTCCAAATCATTTATAACATGTCTTGATTTTGTGCAAGCATGTTTGTTTATCAAAGTATATTGGTAAAACTATTTTTATAGATTTTTAAGTATTTTATGGATTTTATTTGAGCCAAAAAGACAAACTTTTTAATCTCAGAAAAATTGTTTCAGGCTTCAAATAGTCGACTTACTACCTTTATAGTCGACTAACTCTGAAGTCGGTCGACCGGCTCGGTCGACCGACGTGCACAGACGTGCACGCCTTGGCCTGGCAGATGGCCGGCCGACCGACACAGTCGACCGGAACTGAGAGCAGTGCTCTCTGTTCTTTTGGGTCGACCGGGCGGTCGACCGGAGGCTCCAACGGTCTGATTTTTGACCATTGGCGGTCGACCGGCAGGTCTAACAGACCCCAACGGCTAGTTTTTGACAGCCTATAAATTTGGGGGTTTGGTCATTGTTTTGATACAAGATTTTAGGAAAGCTTTGAGCCAGTTTTTTCCATTCTTTTAAAGGGTTTTCTCCACATAATTGAGAGCACATATTTCCTATCTAAAGGGAAGATTTTATTCAAGAGTGTTTAAAAGAGATTCTTTGAGTTTTCCTCCACCATTCTCATCCTAGTTTTTCTCACACAAACACTTGAGCCATCCATTGCTATTCATCTTATAGGAGTGTTATAGTGAGAGGATTTTAGGTGATCAAGAGTTGTGATCACCAAAGTTCTACTTTGTTCATTTGAGGAGGCGGACGGTTGTGTTCGCATTGTTTCGGGTCCTAGTGTGGACTCGTTGTTTCGAGTTCGGGTGCGAACTCCGTGTTTGAGGTGCGGCCTCGGCAAGCTTGTGGGGCTTGCGTGTGTACGGGACTAGGGAGTCCGAGGGCTTGTAGGTGTTGCGGCACCGAGGAGAGATCCATTGGGATCTTGCATAGTGGAAATCCTTCGTGTGTCGAAGGCGGGGATGTAGAGCAAGTGTGCTCGAACCTCGAAACAAACTCTTTGTGTTTGCGATTGCTCTCCCTCTCTCTTTGTCTCTTATTATATCTTGCATGCTTACTTTGTGCTTATCTTTACATGCTTGATATTCATATTGTGTGCATAATTGATATACTTACTTGGGATTGTTACTAACACTTGTATTCAACCAAGAGAGTCAACGCGACGCCTCAACCCATTCAAGGGGAATCTAGAGGAGTTTGTCCAGAGCCCTTCACGGGGAATTCGGCAACACTCTTGTGTTATACGTGGTGTTTAGTGAAAAAACACCTAGAGGGGGGGTGAATAGGTGTTAGTGCTAATCTAAAACTAAATGCAAAACTAAGTGCGCAAATAACGGAAGCTAATGCAAATTATGCACAGACTAATACAATACAACAAGTGTAGCCGAATTCCCCTTACGAGGCTCTGGACTAACTCCCCTTGATTCCCCTTGAAATGGGTTGAGGTGCTATGTGAAGCTCTTGTTGGATGAGTATAAGTTAGGCACACACACACACAAGCAATCCAAGCAATATGAAATACACACAATCAAGCCAAGCATATAGGAATGAATAGCAATATAAAAGATGCAAGGCAACACAAGCAATGTATAAGATATGTATGCAATGAAAGAATGATGCTTGAATGAAATGATGCTTGCACAAATGTAAATGAGAGAGAGTTGAGAGAAATTGGATCAAACGCTAACACAAAGATTTGTTTCGAGGTTCGAGTACCCAACTCTACATCCCCGCCTACACCACCGTGTAGGATTTCCAATCCACTATCTCCCACCGAGGGAACCTCTACCAAAGAGGATTTGTTACAACTCTAGGAGTACCAAACTCCTCTCTCAAACAACCACCTCACAACCGAGGGGTTAGGCCCGTAGCCAATACAACAACCAACAACAACACCTCTACCGAAGAGGCTCACAACCAATCTCAATCACCTCACACTTGAGGGATACAAACCAATCACCCGATCACCTCTACCTAAGATGGATAAAACAATAATAAGGGTGTTTACAACAAGTGGTTCCAAAAACCACAAACTAAATCTCTCTTTCTTTTCTCTTTTCTTTTTCCACAAAAACAAGATCCTAATAGATTAGGATAGGTGATAGCTCAAGTGTGGAAAACTAGGTGTTTTTGGAAACAAGCAACAAAGAAAAACTTCTTGGGAAATCTCTTGTAGATGATAGGAATAAAAGACCAAATCAAAATCCCAAAAATCTATTTTTCTTTGATTTTCCAAAAACAAAAAACAAATAAGAATCAATCTTTTTAGCACAAAAACTCTTTTAAAAAACTTGTTTTTAAACTCTGAAAACAGGGTATTTTTCTCTTGTAAAAACCTTAGCCAAAATCCCAAGAGATGGGGTTTATATAGGCCAAATAGAAAACTAGCCGTTAGGCTGACGTGTCAGCCTGACTGGCCTAACGGTCGACCGGCCGGTCGACCGTCCAACGGTCATATTTTGACCCGTTGGAACCTCCGGTCGACCGCCCGGTCGACCGAAACAAACAGAGAGCAGAGCTCTCTGCAGCGGTCGACCGTCCGGTCGACCGGCCCCCTGGCTGCCAGACGTGCACAAGTCTGTGCACGTCGGTCGACTGCACGGTCGACCGGACCTAGATTCGGTCGACCGCCCAGTCGACCGAACTGGCCTGACAGGTCAGTGTGGGTCCAAAACTGGTATAAAACATGTTAGAAAAATTCTTTAAAAAACTTCTATCTTTTCTGAAAATTCCATAAACTTGTTTTATCATATAGCATTGATATTGAAACATGTGATAATCATTTCTACTCAAATATCAAGCATATGAAATCATTTTTGTGTCTTACCAATTTTATCAAAAACCAAAACTAGTATTTTTATCAAACTTGGTTTTTCAACACATGAATAGGGATATCAAAATAAGTTTGTTTAGCATGTTTAAACCATGTATGTATATCTAGAACATATCTAATATACATAGAAATAAAGTAAACTTATTTTGATCTACTATTCATGAAAACCAAATCCAAAACATAAAAACGTGTGTGTTTGTGCACTTGAGCATATCAACTATACTAAGTTTACAAATGGATCTAAAACACACTAAACTAAACTAGGATACCTAAGTCTCTTGACGATCTTCCATCTTCAAGTAGACTTGCTCCCAAACGCGATCCACCGAGTGCAAAGGTATGATCTTTAAGCTTTGGCACCGGAATCACCATGATAAGCTTCCAAACACCTTGTTGAAGCTAATCACCAACTAATATCTTGGTTAATGATCTGAAACTTAAACAATACAAGATAATTAGTAAACATAACTACATGAGTTAATCATCATCAAAACTAGGGTGGAAGGCCTTTGGGCCAACAATCTCCCCCTTTTTGATGATGACAAAACTCATGGAGTTATATATGCATGGATTAAAGTAAAGCTTCAAGGAAGCTCCCCCTTAACTCATGCATAGTCAAATAAACATAATAATATGCAATGAAGGCTCTTAAAAACATGAATGCACAAATATGCATAAACAATAAAGGTTCTAGATACCAATGAAATATTTAAAGCAAAGCATGCTCTAGATACCAATTAACAAATAAACATTTTCTAGATGCTCTAGATACCAATAAACATACATTAAACTATATTAAACTTAATATATGCAAGAACATAACTATGCATATATATAAAATTCACAAATAATTCTCCCCCTTTTTGTCAATCATCAATAAAGGGGTAAATATTCAAAAACTATAAATAAAATGAGGGGTAAAAAATTTTTCTCCCCCTTTTTGTGTCAATCAAAACAATGCAAACAATGGTCTCCCCCTTTTTGTCTAAAACAAAAACAAAGTCAATAAGGGGTGACTACAAATATGATATCAATTAAAAATATGTCAATGAGCATCTTGATACCAAATGAAGATAAACAAAGATTAATAAATGTTATATGCTATATACATTCATGAAGAGGAAGACGCTAAGTTAGCTTCCCTACACATATGAGTTACATGAAGAAAGGAAGACACGCCCTAATTCACATAACACAAAAATATGTAATGCATAAAAGGAGATGTGAAGCTCCCCCTACACACGTGTACCACATAAGGAAGAGTTGTCAAGCTCTTCAATGCAAGATACACTCAACATGAATTTATACACATATAGGCAATGTAAAATAAATATGTTTTTCTTAAACAAAATTTGAGATACCAATTTAAAACATTTACATAAACATCTTGATATCATTAAGAGAAATGTGTTCTTTTAAACATATGATACCAATTTGAAACTATATTTTAACATAAAGTAAGGGAGTGGAAATCAAATACCAATTGAAAGACAACATCAAATTTTCTCCCCCTTTATGAAATACCAACTAAACATATGCATAAGCTTGTTAAGATACCAATTGAAAACAAATCAAACAATAGAAATTTTTTTAAGTTTAGCATAAACAAGTATATATATACGTATGAAAATTAGATACCAATTGACATTGATATTCTTGAAAGAGTAAGCATACATATACAAAACATATATGAGTATACAAAAAAAAATCAAAATTGATACCAATTGAAAGTGTTCAATGATACCAATTGAAAGAATAGGGTCAAGTGTATATCTCATATTATAACGAAGAATACGAACTAGTTAAAATGAAAAGTTTTGTTAACTAGTACGAAATCCTTCAAGCAAGGAATAAATACAAATCATTTTTCATAAAAATGAAATCCACATGATAATCAACACTCTAATCCATTAAGCATAAAAATGTCTCATGAAAACAAAACATGAGCAAATAATAAATGTGAGTGTACAAGTCAAGTATGGAGATCACAATCATGAAAATTTGTTCAATTAAGTTCAATTATTCCTTTAAACAAGAAAACTAAAAATTAATATTATTTAATCTTCAAGGCATATGTATGTCTAATACAAACCAAAGTATACATATATATCCAAGATACAAACGAGTCCACAAGGATATATGCATGAAGGCACGTGGCTCAAAAGGATATTCATGTATATCTAATAGTTTGGACAAGGTAAACATATACATGAAGTTTAAATACCAATTCAAAGAAAACATGAAAAGCATGAAAATTTAGCTTTTCATTAAAACAATTTGATACCAATTCTTTTCAAGGTATATGTATGATTTGTCAACACAAGAAGTATACATACATATCCCTTAAACACACTTTGAGTCCATAATAGATATTTGCATGAAAGGCAAATGACTCAAGGGGTATACATGTATATCTTCAAGTTTGGCAAAATACACATATACATGAAATGAAAACTCATAATCATAAAAACAAATACCAAAAATGGAATACAAGTTTAAAATGTATGAATCATCAATCTAGACTATACTAGCACATCTAATGGGAACAAACAAGCATTCAATCCCAAACATATATAGATTTGTTTGTAGCCATCATATGTACAAATATAACTCCTAGTCTTAATGAAAACTAACATCTAAACATATATTCAAAACATGAAGCATAAAATAAACACGAATATTATTTTGCTATATAAAACAAGCAAAGATTCATCAAAAAAAAATTCTTTTATCAACTTCTAGGTATATGTATGATTCATCCAAATTTAACAATATACATACATTTCCCAACCGTAAACGAGTCTATTAAAGGTATTTGCATGAAGGCAAAAGACTCATGGGTATACATGTATATTTATTAGGTTTGAATTCAAAATACATATACATAAAGTAAAAACATGAAAATAGGCATAGCAAGTATAAATGAAGGAATCATCAAAACTAGCTTATACATGTGCATATAGTGGGTACAAATGAGTATGAAGTGCAAACATATAAAAGTCAATTTGTTCTCACTATGTGTACATGCATACATGCAAGTTTTGATAAAATCTACATCTAAACTAGTTTATACCACATAAAGCATAAAACAACAAAAAATCATCATGAGAAAACTAAAACATGATTACTATGTAAATTCACATGTATTAGATTCATGATGTACATTATAGCTTAAACAAAAGGTGAGAACACTAAATATGGGTTCATATAAGTAAGTGTGTCTCAAATACTATACATGTATGTCAAGGATCTAATAAACATGGCATGTACATACTAATCCATAGACAATAAAAACATGCTATAAAACAAATGATTATGAATGCATGTAAACTATAATAAGGAGTTAGGAATTGTTACCAAAACCTAAAAGGCAACTCTCCTTGTCTCCAAAACAGGTGGTCCTCTCCACCAAGACTTCCCTTGAAAGTGATGCATCCAAATGATTTCCTTTAAGTCCGGAACGCATCCACTCCAATGTGCTATCACTCTCACGTCATGTGAGAGCCCACACCTACATTAAACAAAGGAGGGGTGGTCTTTGGTACCCACATCTTGTTGGGTCCATGGGGGTTAGTCCCTTCCCTAACCCAAACAAATTTCTTTGCTAAATTTGAAACATTTAATCTATCATAACAAATTTAGCAAGATGGCCTTGTCGGCCACAATGTGTACATGTGTACACATGAGCATACATGTGTTGATGGTGTCCGTGTGGAGCATGTGTATGCTGTGGAGGGTGTGCATGCATAAAAGTTGGAACTTGTTTCTTACGAACCAAGGTTTCCAAGCGTGTATGGTTCATGGCACATTGGCTCATAGTGGAGCCCAAACAATCCATTTTCTCCTTCAACATATTTATATCATTTTTAATCATAGAAGAAGTGGTACATGCATTAGGTAGACTAGATGAAGCTACACTAGCATGGCAAACACGTGCATCAATTTTATTTTGTAAAACAACATTTTTCTTTAAACAAATTTCTAAATCCTTTGAAATAGAATCGATTTTTATTTTCAAAGAATTATTTTCTTTTACAACAAAATCAACTTTAGAAGATAAATTTTCATTTTTCTTCAAAATAGCATGGCAATCATTTTTAGTTTTTAAAAATTCATTTTCTTTTAGTGCAAGTTCCAATTGAGATCTCAATGAATCCCTTTCATTATAGACCTCAACCTTCTCTTGCAAAACACAATTAAGTCTAGAATGCAAACACTTATTTTCTTTTTCAATTTCTAGACTTTCCTTTTTCAAAACTTTATATTTTTCTATCAATTTTTCACAAACAATAGATAGTTCTTCATTTAAAGCATGAGGATCAATATTATCATCACATGAAGAACTAGCACTATCATCACAATCTAAGTGGTGTTCCGAATGTACCTCAAGGGAGTCATTCCCTTGGACCATGAAGCATTGAGAATCGGATTCTCCACTAGATTCCTCTTCCTTTTGGATTTGGACTTGAAGCTTGGAGGTGGTGGTTGTTGTCAACTTGCTCCACACTACAAAAGCGGAATCAAAGTTAGAAACATGCATAAGATATTCTTTAGATAAAGTGCTTCTAATGGCCTCAAGGGCTTGTGCATTGGCCCTATATGATTGCGATCACTAAGGAAGGATTCCTTGGTAATAGCAAGATAAACTTTATGACCTAGGGTTTGTAAATAAACGGTCATCCTAATCTTCCAAACATGAATGTTGGAAGGGTCATACATAGGTGGGGTCATGAAGGCCATGGTAAACTAAATGTGTGCAAACAAGCAAATGCAAACAAATAGATTAGCAAGCAAATGGATCTCACTCCTAGGATGTTAAGCCTAAGTATCAGGAGACTAGCTCTGATACCAATTGAAAAAACACCTAGAGGGGGGTGAATAGGTGTTAGTGCTAATCTAAAACTAAATGCAAAACTAAGTGCGCAAATAACGGAAGCTAATGCAAATTATGCACAGACTAATACAATACAACAAGTGTAGCCGAATTCCCCTTGCGAGGCTCTGGACTAACTCCCCTTGATTCCCCTTGAAATGGGTTGAGGTGCTATGTGAAGCTCTTGTTGGATGAGTATAAGTTAGGCACACACACACAAGCAATCCAAGCAATATGAAATACACACAATCAAGCCAAGCATATAGGAATGAATAGCAATATAAAAGATACAAGGCAACACAAGCAATGTATAAGATATGTATGCACTGAAAGAATGATGCTTGAATGAAATGATGCTTGCACAAATGTAAATGAGAGAGAGTTGAGAGAAATTGGATCAAACGCTAACACAAAGATTTGTTTCGAGGTTCGAGTACCCAACTCTACATCCCCGCCTACACCACCGTGTAGGATTTCCAATCCACTATCTCCCACCGAGGGAACCTCTACCAAAGAGGATTTGTTACAACTCTAGGAGTACCAAACTCCTCTCTCAAACAACCACCTCACAACCGAGGGGTTAGGCCCGTAGCCAATACAACAACCAACAACAACACCTCTACCGAAGAGGCTCACAACCAATCTCAATCACCTCACACTTGAGGGATACAAACCAATCACCCGATCACCTCTACCTAAGATGGATAAAACAATAATAAGGGTTTTACAACAAGTGGTTCCAAAACCACAAACTCAATCTCTCTTTCTTTTCTCTTTTCTTTTTCCACAAAAACAAGATCCTAATAGATTAGGATAGGTGATAGCTCAAGTGTGGAAAACTAGGTGTTTTTGGAAACAAGCAACAAAGAAAAACTTCTTGGGAAATCTCTTGTAGATGATAGGAATAAAAGACCAAATCAAAATCCCAAAAATCTATTTTTCTTTGATTTTCCAAAACAAAAACAAATAAGAATCAATCTTTTTAGCACAAAAACTCTTTTAAAAAACTTGTTTTTAAACTCTGAAAACAGGGTATTTTTCTCTTGTAAAAACCTTAGCCAAAATCCTAAAGAGATGGGGTTTATATAGGCCAAATAGAAAACTAGCCGTTAGGCTGACGTGTCAGCCTGACTGGCCTAACGGTCGACCGGCCGGTCGACCGTCCACGGTCATATTTTGACCCGTTGGAACCTCCGGTCGACCGCCCGGTCGACCGAAACAAACAGAGAGCAGAGCTCTCTGCAGCGGTCGACCGTCCGGTCGACCGGCCCCCTGGCTGCCAGACGTGCACAAGTCTGTGCACGTCGGTCGACTGCACGGTCGACCGGACCTAGATTCGGTCGACCGCCCAGTGACCGAACTGGCCTGACAGGTCAGTCTGGGTCCAAAACTGGTATAAAACATGTTAGAAAAATTCTTTAAAAAACTTCTATCTTTTCTGAAAATTCCATAAACTTGTTTTATCATATAGCATTGATATTGAAACATGTGATAATCATTTCTACTCAAATATCAAGCATATGAAATCATTTTTGTGTCTTGCCAATTTTATCAAAAACCAAAACTAGTATTTTTATCAAACTTGGTTTTTCAACACATGAATAGGGATATCAAAATAAGTTTGTTTAGCACGTTTAAACCATGTATGTATATCTAGAACATATCTAATATACATAGAAATAAAATAAACTTGTTTTGATCTACTATTCATGAAAACCAAATCCAAAACATAAAAACGTGTGTGTTTGTGCACTTGAGCATATCAACTATACTAAGCTTTACAAATGGATCTAAAACACACTAAACTAAACTAGGATACCTAAGTCTCTTGACGATCTTCCATCTTCAAGTAGACTTGCTCCCAAACGCGATCCACTGAGTGCAAAGGTATGATCTTTAAGCTTTGGCACCTGAATCACCATGATAAGCTTCCAAACACCTTGTTGAAGCTAATCACCAACTAATATCTTGGTTAATGATCTGAAACTTAAACAATACAAGATAATTAGTAAACATAACTACATGAGTTAATCATCATCAAAACTAGGGTGGAAGGCCTTTGGGCCAACATTTAGTTTAAATAGTTTTATTTGGTCATAATTGCTCTTAGCTTCCGCATCATTTGGCATTAAGTGACCATTAGATTAGCCTTCACCTATTCACCCCCCCTCTAGGTGAACCTTCAATAAAGAATTTTCATCAAACACAAATCATATATCACATCATATATCAAATTAATACAAGTATTTCAATTATACAAATAAGATAACGCACGTCTAATTTCAGTACTTTATCCTCGTCTTCGGCCACACCCACGTGCAGGGACAGTTTGGGAATCAGCTGTGTATGTGATGGTCCCCTCGCCTCTTCATTTGCTCGATGTCGTGTGCGTCTAGCAATCATAACGGGCTGAGAAGGTCCCCCAATCGATCCTTTCTTCAGTCAAAATCTACGAGTAACTAGTTACAATGATTTGTTAATTATACGACACATAAATAACAATTACCAATGACAAATCCAAATTATTAGCACAACTACATTTGACACAATATTTTAAAAATAATTTTACACAAATTTTACTCTAAATTTACTCAAATTTTACTTAATTACAAATTGTACACAAATCAATCTAACAATTTTACAAAAATCAATTTAACAAAATAATTTTACAAAAAAAAAAAATCTAACAACTGAGAGATAGAGGGAGAGAGACGATTGAGAGAGAGGGAGAGATGAGAAAGAGAGACGAGAGAGAGAGTCGACTTCGAGAGAGGGAGCGACGAGAGAGTTACACTCAGATGTCGTGGGTTAGGGTCATTGAGCAAAGGCGACGATCGGGGGTCGATTTAGGGCACAAGTTTGAGAGAGGAGAGGGGGGAACGTTATAAAAGAGGGGTCGTGGGACCCCTCTTTTATAACATTCAGAGATTGAAGTTTTTTGGTTTTCCAAGTTGGAAGTCCGGTATTGTGAACACCGGACTCTGTAAGTGAACAATATGTTCACTTACAAAGAGCATAACATGCTCATCTATTTTTATTTTTTTTGGTTAAGTGATGAAACTCCGGCCTTGGGGAGGATGGATTTTAGAAAATAAATTTAAAAACATGGAAAAATACTCTGGCCTCACCAAGAACGGACTTTTATTTAATCTTTTTTTAGTTACTCAGAAGTCTGTCCTTGCCAAAAACGGACTTTTAAACACCGTGATTTCTAAGTTCGGCCTTGGCAATGCAAGAGTTCTGTGAACACCTTCTAGCAACACGCCACGCTGGCGCGCCGAGTCGACCGTTGGCTGACGTGGCGCCAATGTGGCGTGTCAGAGATCGATTTTTTGAATTATTTTTGGGAAAGGTCTGATTTTATAAATAATTTTAAAAATAGGATTATTTCAAAAATTTGTTCGTACACAAATCAGGAATTGCGCAGTGAGATATGGGGCAAGTGATGGGAAGAAGGTGCGAGAACCGAAAAGTTTATCAAAACTGATTGAATGGAGGTTTTCTCTTGCGACTCATCAAAACCAACCGAAGGGAGGTTTTCTTCCGTGGCTTATATAGAAACTTTATCTGTTTGTCTGTCTATCTGTCTTTATTCGTAAGAGAGAACATCGTCGACCCCCTCCTTCTTCCTTTCTCACCTCCTCCGCCTTCCTTCTCCTTATCCTCCTCTCACCGCTCCTTCTCCTAATCGATCAATCGGTCAGTTTTTCACCAACAGTGGCCGTATACTAGTATATATGCTTTGTCCATCTCTCCGTCTGTCCCTCCGACCTCTTGTCTTCATCCGAGAGAGAGCAAAGTTAACCCCATCCTTCTTCCTCTCTCAGCTCTCCCTCTTTCTTCCTCCTTTCTATTGGTCGGTTTTCCACCGATAATGGCGATATACTAGTTAAGAAAACCTATGTTTTGGGACAAGTAATCAAAACTTAACAAAGGGAGGTTTCTCTAATGACTCTTTCACAAATTGTGTCTGTCTGTCTGTTTGTTCGTTTTCCATTTCTCTTGTTCTCTACCTCCCCCTCCCTTGCTCTGATCTGCAGCCCGCTAGCTCCCTTCTTCCCCCTCCCCTCTCTCTGGCTCTCTGCCTCTCCTCTCTTTCCCTCTCTCCTCTCCGCCTCCCCTCTTCCTCTCTATAGCTCTTCTTTTCCCCTTCTCCCTTCTCCCCTCTCCGCCCTCCTCTCTCCCTCTCATCGTTGTTGTCGCCATTGTCAGTTTCCCACTACTCGATAGTAATATTCTAGTTTTATCAAAACTGATCGAAGGGAGATTTTCTCTCATGATTTTTTCACAAATTTTGTCTGTTTTCTCTCTCTCTCTCTCTCCTCTCCGCCTCTCCTTCCTCTTCCCCTCCCCTCTCTCTAGCTCTCTCCGCTCTGCCTCCCTCTCCCCTCTTCCCTCTCCACCCTCTCTCCTCTCTCTAGCTCTTATTTCCCTCTTCCCTCTCTTTCACTCTCCCTTTCCGCCCTTCGTCTTCCCCTTCCCTTTCGTCGCGGTCGCTGGTCAGTTTCCCACCACCCAACAGCGGTATACTAGTGTACATCTTTTTTACTTTGTGATTTATTATATTGACACCTGAAATCTTTCTTAATTTCTATTCACCCTCGAAAGTTTCATATTTCCATATCGACCTCCAAATCTTATTTGGATAAAAAAAACCCTTTCCATTAGCTGTTGTATATTTTCTAACGGTGAACTAGATAAAATTCATTTCTACCTCCAACTGATGGCAGTTAGAGATGGCCAGAGACGGCACGAGTTAGGTTGGATGAGAGAGAGTGGGTTAAATGAAAGAAAATGTGTTTGTGAGATGAAAATAGAGGAAAGAGATGAGGGTGTAATGATAAGTTCATATATTATTTTAGGATATCTCAATATAAAAAGAGAATATTCTGGTTAAATTGAAAAATTAACGGTGGGGAGTTGTCCTAACTTGTAAGACTTGGGGGGTCGATATGAAAATATGAAGATTTCGGGGGTGAATACGAAATTAGAAAGATAGATATTTTAGTTTGTATTAAAAAACTCTTTTAGTTTGTATTATTATGCATGTAGCAAGATAGATATTTTCTTTTTGCTAGTTAAGGGGGGTCGCATGAAGGCCTCTCGATATTCATGCTACATGGGATTCAAACCATGGACCTCGCGGGTGAGCAAAGCTCTTAACGAACTCAGAAGCGCCACCTGGGCCACATGCAGGGGACGTAGATAGTGATAGGTAGTCAAAAGTGCATATTTATCATCATATTTTCCTACTTATTCTTCTATAAAGCACCGCTACGTAACGTTTTATTGTTTAGTTTTGTGCAGGCTTTGAGTAATTAAAGAATAAATAAATGAAGTCCAATTGAAGCCCAAAAGCCCAAAAATCCTACAAGCCCACATGCATGATTTATTTTAGTAATTTAGGAGCTTCTATCTTATCTAACCTAATCTAAACTTGAATTTTAAATTGTTAATTTAAAATCTAGGAGAGGAGAAGGAAGGATAAAGTAGAACTCCTAATTGCTATTCAAATCTAGAGGAGGAGAAGAATAGAACAAGATGAATCATCATCCTAATTAAAGATAGAGATGAATTTCTATTTTGCTTGCACCATAAGACGAAGATAAAGAGAGAAAATCTGAATTTAATTCGAATTCTGACTGGACACTCTTTAGTATTTCAATCCTAACTTTCCCTATCGAAACTCAAATTTAATGATTCAAGATGCTCCAGAAAGCAGAATTGAAGGACGACAACTCTTACGTTGATCACACTTTCAAGTTCAACCGTCTGGTGATCCGTATTCAGCAATCAACATGATAACAAGTTGCAGATCAGAATTGAATTTCTATATAAAATCTGGATAAGTCAAATCAAGTTTGGAGATAAGAGAAGAATTTAAATTCAAAAATATTTAGCTCCTCCTATCTTCATACGCTTCCTATCCCTCTGGTTTTCTCCTATAAATACCCCCTGCAGTACGTACAGAGCACCTCATCCAGAGAGAAGAAGAATAAGGTAGGGTTAAGGATTTAGGATTTTTGTTAGATTAGTTTAGCCTCTTTTGAGTTCTCTTCTTTGTAATTGCTTTTGGCTTTGGCTTGGCTATTGTAAGGAGGAAGGAGAAGGAGCTTGTACCAAAGGATTATATCAATAAAGGTTATCTTTTCTTTTTTATCTTCTTATTCTTGTTCTTTTAATTTCAGTCTACCTTTTTATTTCTTTGTTCTTGGTTCGGTTTTTGGTGTTGTATTTAATCTTTCTTTCTTCTCTTTCTTTTCTTTAAAGATCTTAAAATAAAAAGATGGATATAACAAAAAGGATGCTAGGCTAGAATAATTCTAGGGTAGCTAATCACTAGATCGACTAGGATTAGATCTAGGGTTAGTTGATTAGTCTAATGGATTTACAATTTAGGGTTAGATTAATCCTTTAAAGTTTAGTGATGATAGTCCAACTTAATAATTTAGATAATTAGGGCTTGGCTTTAGATTAGAATAGCGTTTGGCTTTGGATTAAGTTTAGGGTATGGTTTGACATAGTTTAATGATTAGGGATTGGCTTTGGCTTAGGATAAAATTAGGGTTGGCTTGGCATAGTGTAGATAAGTTAAGTTGAGCATCTTACTCTTCTTACTTTGGGTTAACAACTTAGATGAATGTTTCATTAGTTTAAAAGAATACAACGCCTAAATCGAGACTAGTCGTGAAGGTAGATTAGCAACCTAGGCTCTCACTCTTGATTAGATCTACTTTCTTATTTCAAACTACACCAACCTTTCTTCTAAGTCTTGACTACAGATATACCGTACTGTTAAGGCTTCCATTGCCTCCCTCCCAGTGGAGCACGACCCGCTTTGGCCTTACTGCAGCGAATAGAATTGAACAACGAGAAGAATCTAACCTTCTAATTCTTTGATTATTTGTTTTTACTTTTGTACATATTTATTCTCTCGTTCAAGTTTCAATCAAAATTTTGGCGCTGTTTCCAGGAAGGGAACGACACGGTAATATCTAACCCTAATTTGTTGTTTCTGTTCTGCAGGGGTATCAAAAGGGAGTTTCTAAGGTTAGTCTACTGCACACCTAAGTTTTTAATTTAACCTAGTTTTAGGTCCTAACAGAGATAGTTTAACCCTAGTTCTAATTTTAAAAAAATTAAAAATTATTGACACTACATGCTAATGTGATCGAAACCTAATAAAAAAAAAGTTTAGACGTTGCATCTAGGGGCATTGTCTATTTTTCTCTTCTTTTATTTTATTGTTGGTGAGTGTTGGAGACCAAACGTACGTAACGCATTGCATATAGAATAGGAAACACCCTTATTTGACTTAGTTCAATATAGTGTATTTTGATTCTTTTGTTTGACAAGTACACATTTAAACATCTTAAGGGCATAACTCATAAATAACATAAGGTGGGGATTTTATCACCCTTCCTTGGCCCACAAACCACATTCTGTGCATGCAATATCCTAATCTTAACTTAAATTTGACTAGACGTTGGCCCTAGGTTGACTTGGACTCATTTAGGAGGTTGACTGATGGAGGAGGTTGTTCGAAACTAACTCTGCCAAATCAGTGTCTAGGAAGGAGATTAAGGGCCGAAAAGCTGAAGGTTGGTGGTTACTTAATTAAGGAACGTGTTTGACGATAACCTCCCACCAACCTTGCTACCTACCTGGCCGATTAACTTGTGGTTAGGGTCAGCAATAGACCTCTCAAGGATAACCTAAAGATAGGAGTCGTCAGTAAAGAGATAACTTGCCAAAATGTCAATGTGACTTTTCAAACTTGGAGTTTGGTCAAGTTCAAATGGGTGTGCTGAAATTGAATCTTGATTTCCAAAATAACATTATTCTTAGGTCCAATCAATAGAGTTAGAGATATAAGGATTGGTTAAATTGATAAGAAAGATTCTAACTCATTCTCATTGATTAATTCACTCATTATTGAGTCTAACCTACTGATAGGCCGGATACTAAAATTTTGTGTCTGAATCATGTCTTCTATACTCTTTGCAATCGGTTCTTCTTAAAAAGGTGAGTATGAAAATTGATTTTGAAAATTGTGGTAAAATTGTGAGTCTATCAGATATTGAGTTTGTTGCTTGGACTCACGCAAGAGCTCCATATTCAAGTTCAAGACTGATAGTTTGTTCATTTTAAATCGTTGGGACTTGAAAAGATGAGTATGACTCTTGAAAATTTTGTTGAAATGATGAGTCTAACATGTCTTGAAGAATTTATTATTTGGACTCAAGCATGATTTCTATACTCTTTTGTACCTTTGATTTTTCTTCAATTGGTGGTTCAGAAAAAGGAGCATGTGAAGCAGAATATGGGAAAGAAGATAGTGGATAAAGTGGTAGAAAATTTGACTTGGGGAGGTGAATTCCCATTGACTCTGTGAAGAGTGAAATTATTTTTGAAAATTATAGTCATAGGATTGGGGATATGGGTCATGTTGAGTCGAATAATTCCAATCTGACATATATGGTTGGTGTATGTTGTACATAGTCGAGTTAGAGTTATCCAAGTCATATAAGGTCGAAGTGAAAAATGGATTCATTTGGTTGGAAAAATTTTGGTTATATTCCATTCTATCACAGTAATCACAAAAAAAAGAAAAATCAATCAAACAAACAAACAAATAAATAAAGAAAAAAATCAAAAACAAGTCAATACTAGGGTTGACCTAGACCTAGACGACTCCTAACTGGTTAGACTGTCCACAGGGGGGTATTGTAGGATTTGACCTCAAGTTAATCGGCCAAGTAGGTGCAAGATTAGTGGGAGGTATCCGTGCGAGAGCAACGAGCCTAATTATGCCAAGTCACTATTCTTCGAGATTTTGCCTCTCAATCCTCAACCTTTGACACCGATTTGACAAGAGTCAAACTCTAACAACTTCCCCCTTAGGTCAATATCTTAAATGAGTCTGAAATGCCCCTACAGGCCAACGTCTAGCAAACTTTATTTAGGTTTGGGCTGTGTGAGTGAGGAGGTGGTTTTTAGGCGAAGGGAGGATAATGACTTCCCCACCTTATATTATATTGGGATTTGCCTGTACTTTCTGCGCGCAATATAGACAAGAATGAACACAAAAGAGTAAATCACTCAAGTGTTTATCCTAAGTTATATGCAATACAATATGTACACCTCTGTCAAGATCACAACAACAAAATAACAAAATACAGTATATTGGAATTGAAATCGACATGTGCCTAGATACAAATATCTAAACCGTTTTAATGCATCCAATTTTCGTATTTTAGTTCTTAGAATTATTACAGTGCACAGGTAATATAAATAGAAACTAGCAGCAGATTAAAGCAATATACAAGAATTTACCCAACCACATAAAAGCAAGTGTGAATTTTTGTAATGCTAAAAATTTGACCTACACAACAAAAACAAAGAAGAAAAGTTAACAAAATGTGAAATCAAATCGTTCCCATCCCTGGCAACGACGCCAAAATTTGATCGGGGAATGAATATTGCGAAAATAGTGGACAAAAAATTATCGTTTTGAAATCACTAATTAAAGTGTGGGTGCTTTGACTTCCTCGATACTTCCGTAATAGCATAGAGGCTAAACAGGTCGAATCCACAAGGACGGAAAGCGATAAAAACTTTACCGGTCGATTCACGTGTGTGTTAACAGTTCTTCTATATTTCAAAGAATGAAAAAAAAAGAAAATAAAGAATGAAAAGAGAAGAGTACGGTGGAACAAAGATAGAAACATTGAAGAGAAGATATTTGTGATTTTTGAAATTATTTCAAAACAAAGTAAAACGGAAAGAAAACTCATGGGTACTAACTACTAATAGCTCCACTAATCATGCTAACCTCTTAGTGATAGTTGCCTTATATGTATCCTTGGCCATCACTAGTCTTTAGTTCAAGAGCGCTTCAAAGCATGACCTATAAGATCACTTTCACATCCAACTCAACAACAAGTGTAAGCTACATTTAAACCATCAAAACTAAACTAGAGAAAGCATGGAATAAAGTAATGTTAGATTGTTAGAGAGTTAGATATTAGAGTGTTAGAATCCATCATCATCAGCCATCAATGCCTCTTACAAGAGCAAGGCCAAGTAGAGGCTATTAGATTCATATGGATTATCAAGTAAGGCGTTAGCAAGTTAGTGGTTAGTAGTTAGTTGCCATGAGAGAAAATTAGCTAAGCATGTAAAAAGAGTTAGAGAAAAGAGAGCAAGTAGAGATAAAAAGAGAACCTTTCATAGAGTGTCATCCTCCATTACAAAAACTCTTACTTTCATCCTATGTACTACTCTCTTCCCTATTACATGATCTACAAGAAATGAAAAATACAAAAGAGGAAGAAGAAGAACAACTAACCTAAACTATCTTAAAAACTACATACATGAAAAATAAACAACCCTAAAACTCTCCTCTTCGAAAATCTGGAAATTGTAGGGTACTTATAGGCCAAGGGGTTACCAGGAGGGTGTCACAGGGCCGCGCGTCGAATCTCGACGCGCGGCTTCATTGCACTTCATGGAAACGCGGCCAGGGCCGCGTTTCTGCGGCCGTACTGGCGCCACGCATGCGGCGCCTTCTGCCACGCGTTGTCGGTTTGTCCCTCTGTCGGTTGTAGCCCCTGGTTTCTGGATATGGGTATCTGGTTTTGACAGAACACCCTTCCAAAGTCAATGGCTATATGTGTAGGCTTTAAATCACCAAATAAATGAGATTTTGGCTTCTTCTTCATTTCATGCCATGTAGAAACATACAAGAGAGATGTTATTAACAGAATTTTATATTGAATAAATGTGAAGATGTGGTATGAAATATGCATATTTAGAGACTAATCATTCACCAAATATGAAGCCAATAAACTTGACTCCTCATTCCCGTAAGCCTTCCCCTTCCTTAGGTTGAAAGCCTAACTTGCGTATCTCAAGTATGTCTATCTAGGCGAACAAGAGACCTTTCCTATCATAATTGCCTCACGTTTAAATGACGGGAAAAAGGAGAATCTTAAAACAATTCTTAGAAAACATAGAGAAGCCATTGGTTGGACTATGACCGACATAAAGGGATTGAGTCCAGCCATAGTTCAACATCGCATTTATCTCAATGAAGAAGCGACACCGAAAAGAGACCCGCAGTGTAGGTTAAAACCTATAATGCAAGAGGTTATTCATGCTGAAATTGTGAAACTCTTAGACAATAGAATAATCTGTCCCATTTTTGGTAGCCAATAGGTCAGCCTTGTCCATGTAGTTTTGAAGAAATCCGGTTTCACCATGGTGTAAAACGAGAACAAAGAGTTGGTCCAAACTCGACTTCCCATGAAAATTCAAGTTTCCCTCGACTATAGGAAGCTTAATGCAGCAACTCGTAAGGACCATTTCTCGCTTTCCTTCATTGATCAAATGCTTGAACATTTGTCTGGCCACGAGTATTACTGTTTCTTGGACGGTTACTCGGGGTATAATCAGATTCCTATTGCTCCGGAGGACCAAAAAAAGACTACTTTCACATGTCCATTTGGGACGTTTGCTTATCGTCGAATGCCTTTCGACTTGTGCAATACCCTAGCAACATTTTAACGTTGCATGTTGATTTTTTTCTCTGATATGGTAGAACGATTCTTAAAAATCTTCATGGATAATTTCTCCATCTACGGAGATTCATTCACTCAATGTCTTCACCATCTAGAACTTGTCCTCCAACATTGTGTTGAGAAAAATCTAACAGTCAATTGGGAGAATGACACTTCATGGTAAGATATGGAATTGTCTTGGGTCATGAAATCTCTAAGAAAGGAAATGAAGTGGTTAAAGCCAATATTGAGGTTATAGCTAAGCTTCTCTTGCCCAAATGTGTGAAGGCTAGTCGATCCTTCTTAGGACACGCTAGTTTCTACCATAAATTTATCAAGAACTTTTGCAAGATTACTAGACCCTTGACTAATATTTTAGCTAAGAATATGTCCTTCACTTTTGATGATGAATGTATAAATTCTTTGGAGAAACTTAAGAAAGAGCTTATTTCTGCACCAATTATATCTGCACCGGATTGGTCTAAACCATTCAAAATCATGTGCGACGCTTCTGATTTTGCCATAGGCATTATCCTAGGACATCGCATTGATAACAAGCAGCGTGTGATTACTACTCAAGTAGGACTCTCAATGATGCTCAAATAATCTACACCACAACTAAGAAGGAATTCTTGACAGTAGTATTTGTTTTAGAGAAATTTTGTCCCTACCTACTAAGGTGCAAAACCATAATTTTCACTGATCATTCTGCGCTACGATACCTTAAGATGAAGAAGGATGCCAAGGCCCGACTCATTCATTGGATTCTCCTTCTTCGAGAATTTGATCTCGAGATTCGAGATAAAAAAAGGTATAGAAAATGTCATTGCTGACCATCTCTCGTGTATTCCAAACTCTCCATGCAATGAATTGCCCATAAATGATGACTTTCCCGATGAAAACATTTGGCTATCATTAGGGAATCTTTGTTTGCTGATAGAGTGATTACTTAGTCACAAACCAAACTCCTTCTCATTAGTCTAAAAACGATGTATACCGGTTCTTATCTCAAGCCCGATATTTCTTGTGGGAGAAATCATATATTTTTAAGTAATGTTCTGACCAAATCATTAGGGAATGCATTCTCGATAAAGAAATTAAGAGTGCTTTGTCCTTCTGTCATGAGCTTGCATGTGGTGGACACTTTGGCCCCCGCAAGACTGCTAAAAGGTGCTACAAAGTAGGTTTTATTGGCCCACTTTATTTAAAGATGCTTATGAATTTTGCAAGACGTGCCCTAAATGTCAAATGGTAGAAGGATCTCGAAACAAGATATGATGCCCCTCAACCCAATTCTAAAAATTGAACTAATACATTTCTTAATTCATTTGAAAACTAATACATATTGGGTGCTGTGGACTATCTGTCCAAGTAGGTAGAAGCCATTACAAGTAAAACTAATGATAACAAAGTTGTCATAAAATTTTTGAACGAGAACATTTTCTCGCGCTTCAGAACCCCTCGTGTTATCATCAGTGATGCTATCATCAGTGATAATGGTTGTCACGCCTCGCAAGCATAATACTCATAAAAGCCGATGACATATTTTCAAAGCATATACATTAAGCCTCAGTACATTAATTCAAATAATAAGGTTTATCAATTATTTCAGCTAGAAGAAACCAAACACTTAATGTCACTAAAGGTTTCACTTATTACAACATAATAAAATAGGGAAAAGAAGCATAAAGTCTGTCATATAATGAGAGTAAAAAATTCGCCTCCTGGAGTTCAGTAATGTGCTCGAAGTATTCCTGCTCCTATGGAGTCCCTGGATCAGAACCTGAGCAAACAACCTCAGGGTCATCAATAGCGACCTAAGCGAGTGATAAAAAGAGAGATGAAAGAAACATGCAAAATATAACAACACATGCATAGTCAGATATAGTTAACATATTAATATCCAGCATAAAAGAATTAAAATAAAGCACAATGACACACTATACAACCATTAAATAAATAATATTTTTCCTGTAGAGTCATGTTGTCAAGATGTTTGTGTATGTTTATTCTTATTGTCTTGTCATTTGAAACCGATAGTTGGAGACGAGAATCTGTGTTTTAGGTGGGTTTCGTATATACCCGAAACCACGGCCTAGATGTCTGATGCTGAATTAGACCCTACTGCTAGGTAGTCAGTAACAGTAAACAGTACGCACAGTATTACTGTGGAACATTAGAGTAATATAACAATAACAGATGGGATGTCAGTCATCCCCCGGAACCCTATAGTGGAACCGTATTTCGGCCGCGCAACATGTATCCTATGTCCACCCAAAATACCGATATCGTCTCCTCAAGCAATTTTCACCCATTGTAAGTTATTTAATAATCATGTCACATGAATCACTGGGCATGAAGAATAACAGTATTGATGACAGTGTAACAATAGAACGATTTACATTTCCCAATGACTTTGATAACATAATCCATCTCAGTGTCATTATGGTCCAGTATAATAATATCTTGTGATTTCATATAATTAATAGTCCGTTTGATAATATACTAACATCTCACCATCTTACAATTTTAAACAATTTTCTAATTATTAGAAAATTCAACAATTAATTTAATAATAGAAATAAACAGATATTTCATAATAAATAAAGATAATACTTATAAAGTGAGTAAAAGAACACTCAGCTGGGCTTATCACGCATCCAATTACCAATTTGAAGAAATCTACATTAAATGTATTCAAATTAGAGTTTATCGAATTTTACAGAAGATATCTTATTTGATGTATTCAGTGTTTTAAATTAAGAAAAAAGGTTGTATGATGGTGCATTGAGTTTATAGGATTATTTAGATTTTATTTTCTTATTTTTGTGGGGTTTAAATGGTTAAAAATATGAAAATTCCTAAACGGGACTGAATGTTAAAATAGCGGGTTTCAACTTAGAATGAAGTGGTTCAGTCCAATAAGATATGCAAATACTCCCAAAAGTTTTCAGTAGGTTCTAGGGGTGATCTAAATATTTATCCCTATTTTTATTTATTTTTTATCAAATTTTTATCGAGTCAATAAAATTGTTTTTCAATAAGTTAACAGGTCAGTTTTGTATTTGGGCTCGCTTCCCAAAATACTTGAAAACGGAGTTGCGACGAGAGTCGGTGACGTATATACACGAGGAAAATATCCCACGTATGCACGCTAAGCATAAAGTAACATGAACAAGTTATGTAATCTGTTAAAATAATGTCCAATGGCATATAAATTTCTACATATGATAACATTATTTTATGAATAATCAAATAGAACAATATAAAGTCCAAGTTATAGAGAATCTAAGGAACAATAAGAATAGAAAGGAGGCAAGAATACTAGTGATCAAGTAGAGAGAACTCAAGACTCCTCGCAATATGTACGATCTCATCGAATGCCTGATGAATAAAAATAAAAAGTCTAATATCTGAATGTGCAAATCCAGGGTCGTCAGACCAGTGAGTATATAAGAAAAAAAGAAAGTTCTCATGCATATAAATAGTGTGTACATATATCACAACACGATACGCTGTAAATCAATGATAACAGAATAATCATGAATGAAATGTAATGAAAGATAACTGATTACATGATAGTCTGCAGGTAAAAGAATACTAATAAAACAGACAACTACTGCTCAAATATGCAACCTAACATATATCGCTAGTCTGGTATACATTCTGATCATGTGTACAGTCATATGTCTATTATAGCTTATATAAGTTCAGTCAAGTGAGTACAATTAATTACAACACATAATATAATTTATCATTTATTAATTATGTTAGTGAATACCAACTGCCAGATGTAATAGACTATCTCATACTACGCCTACTAACGTGCCAACAAGGGTCTTAAATTATTGAAACTGATTGGTTGAAAATATTGTCCATGCTTTAAGTGGGTCCCGTACATACCCGGAACTACGACTCAGATGCCTGGCACTAAACTAGGCCCTACCGTTAGGTACCTAGTAACAGTAACAACACTCACAATATCACTGTGGAACAATAAACTCACAGTAACACTGTAGAATAATAAATAGATGGGATGTCAATCACCCCCTGGAACCCTGCAGTGAAACTGTAAGTCAGCTGTGCAACCTATTTCCTAAGTCCTCCAAAAATACAGACGTTATCTCCTTCATCAATTTTTCCAATCCCAGTGTAAGTTGTCTATTATATTATTATTTAATTCAGTCAATATCCATGTTACCTAGAATACTGGAATGATGTGGTGATAGTAACAGTACAATAACAGTAAGTGTATAGACGGTGAACAGTAATAAGAACAATGAACAGTAATAGTAACTGTGTATACAATGAATAGAGGTGTACCAGGCTTTACGGTTTAACGATATTTTTTATCAGTAGCTTTCAGTAACATGAACAGTATATTATCAGGTAGGTATCATATATAATCAGTTAAGTTACTTAAGTGGTATTATGATATTTATTCAGAATCAGCAATATAATCTTTTGGGGTTTGTTGATTATGTATTAAATACGTGAACATGAACAATAATTGACATGCAGGAACCGTAATTAAACATGAACACTATTTAAACATAAAATAACGTCTATTGAAACAAGTTAAAAGTACTCACGTGAAATAATATCGAAATACTCAATAAATAAACAAAGAATACTCACCTGGGCTTATCACATGTCCAAATACCAATTTGAAGAAATCTACATTAAATACATTCAAATTAGAAATGTATCGAATTTTATATAAGATGTCTCAATTCGATGTTATTCAGTATTTTAAATTAAATACGGATGATCCAGATCTTAAAACAAGGTTGTATGATGATGTATTGAGTTTATAGAATTATTTAGATTTTTTTATTTCCTGATTTTTGTGGAGTTTAAATGGTTAAAAACGTGAAAATTTCTTAACGGGTCTGAATGTTGAAATAGCGGGTTTTAACTTAGAAGGCATTGGTTTAGTCCAATATGCATTGCAAATAATCTCAAAATTTTTCATTAGATTCTAGGGGTTATTTAAATATTATCCCTATTTTTACTTTTTTTTTCAAATTTTTATCTAGTCAATAAAATTGTTTTTCAATAAATTAACGGGTCTGTTTTGTATTTGGGTTAGGTTCAAATAGATTATAACTCATAATCAATGGGCTGAACTGTATTTAGGCTTGCCTAAAATTTGGCTTCAGAATTAATATACTTTTTTCCTCTGGCCTGGTGATTAGTCTCTAATTTTGCATAATTTTCATCACATTCTCATATTTATTTCATGTAAAATTCTACTAATAAAACTTTGTATCAGAGCTTAGGTTCACACCTGGTGTGGGTAACCACCTGGGTCAATCCTTGAGCTCTTACCAACAGTACAATCAGGTTCAGATTAATTGATCTGTATTTGAATTTGGGGATTCCAGCAACGAGTACAAGATACCATGACCTTGACAATTCATTCCGTGACTCGTTTGTATTCCTCCCTTCCTTTCTGTTGTCCCCCAGAACATCCAATTTCCTTCTCGCTTTCCTTGCATTGTCTTGCTTCCAATCCGTTAGGATGAGTTCACTACCATACTTCTCCATCCCGAGTTCCTTATAGATAGCAGAGTGCACAGCGAAAGTGTCGTGGACCCGTAACATTTCGGCTTTGGGGTTGAAAATCTTGTTCTCACACCTGATTGAAATTGCGAGGACGCAATTTTTTGTAAGGTGGGGAGAAATGTAACCCCCTGCTTCTCGGTGTACGTATCACCGTATCAGTACGCGATATGATGTACAAATTGATTTGATCTCCGGGGTAGTCTGATTGAGCTGATTTCAATTTTAAAAATTATTTTCTAATATTTGAGATTTTTCAGGATTTTCTGGAATTTTTCTAGATTATTTTGGAAAATCTCCGTAGTCGGTGTCGACCGATACCGATAACAGGCCTTCCAATTTTTATTTCACAAACGGAGTAGAATTTTGAGAATTGGCTTTCACCGTATGTCTTAGAATCACATAAGCTATGTTCGGGTATTTTTGAGAATTTTTCTGAATTTATCGAAAATTCGGCCAAACCGGTGTCGCCCAATACCGGCGACATCTTCCAGAATTTTTAATTTGTAAACCAGATAGAATTTCTTCAAACCGTCTTCATATTACGTCTTAAGATAATATTCTCTATTTTCTGTAATTTTTGGGTACCGTTCGGAGCTAGTCAAATTTCAGCCTAAGAAAATAATATTAATTAAATATAAATATTTTTCTTTCCATTTCTTCCCCCTTCTTCCTTCTTCTGCCCAAATCTTCCCCCCACCGCCTTACACAACCGACCTCCCTCTCTCTTCCCTACCCTACTTAAATCTCTCTCTCTCCTCTTTAATTCTCTCTCTTCCCTAATTCTCTCACTCTAATTACCTAAACCCTCTCTCTCTCTCTCTCTCTCTCTCTGTATACAACCCAACAAGAAGGAGGGGGGCTGCCTGTGCCAGCGGCCAGGCCGTGGGCTGCCGTCGGCCGCCGCCGCCAGCTGCGACCCCAGGCCGCGCCCTCGGCCGCCGCCGCGCCCAAGGCCGTCGCACCACCGCAACCTCGCAAGCCCCGCACCTCCTTTCTCCTTCTTCCTCTTCTTCTTCTTCTTCTTCTTCCCTTCTTTTCTTTTCTTCTCCTGTCAATTCTTTTTCCCCCTCTCTCACTCTCTCTCCCTCTCTCTATCTCTCGCCAGATCCGGGGCCACCGCCGGCCGGCCATCCGGCGCCGCTGGCCGCCCAAAATCACAGCAGCAGCAATAGCTGCTGCTGTTGCTCCTCTTTATCTCCTTAATGGGTTGGGTTGGAACCCAAACCCATTAACCCATAAGGGTTAAACCCAAAACCCACTTGGTTAAACCCGATAACCCGTACCCATTTAACTTAAATTAACGGGTATGGGTTGTGGATCTGGACCCGACCCGTTAAGAGCCAAACCCGCATCCGAAACCCATTAAAGGTAAATTTACAGAAAACCCCCTTATACAATTCAGAAATTGCATTTATTATTTTTATTTACATATTTAACTTTATTTGTTAGGAATTAGTATCCGGGCGATAACTGGAGCATCCGGACTCCGATTCGGGCGATTCTGGATCCGTTGCGATCGTGGGAAAGAGAGCTACAGGCCTATAGCCAGTTTGTGAGTGTTTTTATTTTATAAATTATCTTTTATCATGATTAGGGATATGAATTGATTGCTTTCTGTGACAAATCATGATAAAATACGGTAACTATTAATTATTAACTGGTAATGATAAGACATGCATTATAATATGAATAACCTAGAATATTGTTAGGTATTTCTGGATTTAGAATGCAGATAAGAAGGTAATTATAATACCAATAAATACTGACAGAGACAACTCGGACACGGTCATCATACCTACACAACCACTGACACTCGGACCACTAGTTCACCATAGGTTTGGACACTATTATTTCATGTTCATGTCTTGTATCACAGTTAGATAACTATCGTCACATAGATACTGAGTCACGGTATCAGATCACACTACACTGTCACTAGATATGACTGCAGGACACCGGTATTGCATGCACCGGGATCATCATTACACAAACACTGGACATGGTATTATATGATACACTGATCACTGTTATTACATGTACTATCACAGAGATATTACACGGATTATTGCTACACATAGATGTTTCATTAGTACACAGATATACCAATGCATGGACTACCGCATGTCATATTCTTGGTTGTTATCATCGTTATATGGATTCTCACTGTTACACATGCATGTATGGTTTCTTTATTCTTGTCATATGGATTTCCGTTCATACTACATGTATTATTGTTCCATGGTACCGTCGTTATGTTATATGATTGTTTCCTGTTATTGATATAGATATTACAATTACTGGACATGAGAGCTGTTGATATGCGATATGTGGAATTCCACATCCATTGTTCTTGTTTCCCGTTACATTGTTCATGTTATATTGTTCCCGTTTCTCGTTATATTGTTCTATGCTATCAACAGAGCTCTGGTCCAGTTATCATGTTACCCGTATCATGTACAGTAGTTGTTCTTGTTACATTGGATACTTGACGTATTAGATCATAAAGTTAACTTGGGTATGGGGGAGACTTGACGGTTGATTAGATCTTATCGGGTGATGTACTGGATCCATATTGTTCTCCCACTGCAGGGGATGGTAGTGCTACCTACCAATTGCTCTATGAGCTCTTGTTACTTGATTATTGTTCCCCTCTTAGCGGAGGGCTCTGGTCTTAGCAGCCAGGGGTTTGATAAAGGCCGTGATCCCGGGTATGCACGGGATACACTTACCCGATAAGAACTCCTCGACCATGGGTTTCCAATTAACATAATAAAATAGTATACACAATAGTGACGTCGGGAACACTTGTTATTTGGTCACTCTCTCGTTTGGATAATGGTACCCGTAGGCCATGTCCGGATGGGTTCGACTGGAGTGCGGGCTCCAGTAGGAACTGCCAGTGGTATGGGACACTGGAAGAGATTGATTAAAATACCAGGTGGTACTGATTGCTACTATTGTATAAATGACATGACTTGCCTGATACATGTTTAGTTGTACTTGTTACTGTTCCTGATCATTTATCCGATATCATGTTACATGTATACTCTGTTACTTTACCTAGTACAAGTTACACTTTCTGTGATGGCATACTATGCATATCTGCATTACATCTATTCTGTTTTCTGTATACCTTGCAGACATCAGTACTGTAGATGCACAACACTGTATTGTGATTATAGTGCATATGCTCACTTGCATGTTCATATTGCATATGCTCACCTGCATGTTCGCTTCTATCACGTCACCACTAGTCGACATTATTTATGATATAAACTGGATACGACTATAGACATGACCAGATAATAACCGGCTAGGTAGTGATGGTATTAAAAGATAACATGCTTATATATTTCTACTGCTTATATGTTTATATTTTTCCACTGCTTCGTATATGCTTATTATATGGTATCACTAGTACACCATCATGTATATATCTTAGTATCGTGCTTGTATTACTATAGTATATATTACTGCCTCCTTCATTTTACCACTCACTAGGTCGCTTTCTGACGACCCTAGGTTTGCGTGCCCAGATTGGAGACTCGAGTTACCGTAGTATCAAAGCGTGCCTTGGAGTCACATAGGAGATTCCTCACCGGATTATTCATAGGTATCTTGATGATTTATTTCTGCTATCTTATTTGTCCCTGTTTTTCCTATCTGTTATGATCACTCACCTTTTTGCTGCAGGTATTCATGTACTTATTTCCGGCTGGAACCCTTATAACTATGGAGGTAATTCCCTGTACTGAGGTTTAACGTACGCGTGAGGTTGTTTCCACCTGCGTATGTACGTCGCCATAACGTCCCTGTACCTGCGGGATCGGGGCGTTACACCTTGCTTGCTTGATCCTAGGTCCATGGTGGGCAAATGAAGAAGAAGATCTAAATCACCATTTATTTGGTGATTAAAAGACCTAAAAGATAGTCATTTGACTTAAGAGGCTGGTTTCGTCAAAACCAGAGATACAAAATCAGAAACCAGGAATCCAGCCGACAGGGGGACAACCAGGCGGCGCGCAGCAGGCGGCGCTGCGCGCGCCGCCAAAGTATTGCCGCGGAAACGCGGCATATGCCGCGTTTCTGCGGCCATGTGGGCGCGCGGCGCGCCACGTTTTGGGCCAGGGTTTGTCCCCTGGCCCCCCTAGTCCCTGATGCCTATAAAAGCCCTCCTGGGTTCTTCAGTTGAAAAAATTCAGAGAGCAAGTTGTGTAGTTTGATCTTTTGTTTGTAGTTGTTGTTGTTCTTCTTCTAGTTCTAGTTCTAGCTTTAGCCATTAGAGTGAAAGAGAGAGAGTGTGTACAAGTTGTATTGGAAGGTGACAAGTTAATACAAATAATTACTTCTCTTTCTTCTTTCCATTTACTAGTTGTTTTCATTTTCTTGTATTTGCTTTTACATTCTTGCTTTAGTGTAACTCCTTCTCTTTATCTCTTTTCTTTTGTTGTTCTTTTCTTCACCATGTGTAACTAACTCCTCCATAGCATGGCTAACTAACTACTAACCCACTAATCTTTAACTACTTAATTGATAACCCGCATGAGTCAATAGTGTCAACAAGCCTTGTGCAAACGAGAGCTATGGCATCTTAAGACGAGAGTTCTAACTCTAACTTACCTACAAGTATTTACCTTCTTATATTTCATACTTAAATAGTTTTTTGATGATCTATAAGTTTTGTACTTTGCTAGTTGTTGTAAGTTAGAGACTTTCCTTTTAACTTTGCCGATACCATTAGTGCACTCGTGTCTTCCCGTATTCTCGCCTTCTAATGGATTTTGATATGGGAATGTCCGAGTTTTTGCCGTGTAAAGCAAAGTTATAGGAAGAACTTTCACTCGATTTTCACGTGAATAGTTCCATTGCATCAGGGGTAAGCTTGCCTATGATCCATCGTGAGGCACATCTTCAAGAAGTTAGGGATTAGTGGGAGCAATTAGTAGAAAGTTAGCCATGCGTTTTCACCACTAAGAAAAACCCACTTTTACAAACTACCAAAACATTTTCCAACAATTCTTGAAACAACTTGTTTTCACTTTTCAATCCTTATTTGGAAATAAAGAACATTCTCTTTTCTTGAACATAAAAGCTGCATCAAGCTTCCATCGCTCTCCTTCCTTGTGGATACGACCCGTATAGCCACTTCGCTACTACGGAAGAATCGCAAAAGCAGTAACTTCGACCCACTCCCTTTCTACTTTCTTGTGCTTGCTTTTTGCCGATCAAATTTTGGCGCCGTTGCCGGGGAGGGAACGACTTTATTGTTCACTACTAAAGATTGTTCTTTATTTTTGTGTGTAGAAGAACCAAGGAGCTCACTTTCACGGGAAGCAAAAGAGGTGGCCAAGACATTGCGCGAGGATTCATTTGCCCTCGGGAAGATTCGTGTAAAAGCGAGTTTTTTCGATTGAAGTACTAACAAACTCGTTTGCAGGGTTGCCGAACGCCGCTAAAAAAATGTGCTTTCAAAATTTTTAGTTTCCTTGGATGCTTCACCATATGCATGTGTAATAAATTCAACAGAAATTCACTTGTTGTGTAATTGAAATTTGGATTAGACTTTTGCATTTAGGGCACGTGTTTATTTTAATTCATTTCAATTTCTGTTGAAGAGTGCTGGAGACAAGGTACATGTGCATTCATATAGAATAGGACCAACATTTGAAGTGATTTACCACTTTGAGTGTTACCTTGTTGTGAATAAACTGTACACTTGCACAATTGACTTTAAGGGCAAAACTCAAATAAACAAGATAAGGTGGGGATTTCATCACCCTTCCTTAGCCCAAAAATCATCTCCAAGTGCACTCACACTTTCCCAAGTCTTAACTAAAAATCAATAGACGTTGGCCCTAGGGACATCTCGTACTCACTAAGAGATTAACCGAGGTTGGAAATTGTAAGAACTATACTCCTGCAAAATCGGTGTCTAAGGAAAGTGGATTGAGAGGTTAAGCCTCGAAAGTTCCGTGGTTTGACGTAATTAGGCTCGTGGCTCTGCCCGGATACCTCCCCCCGAGCTTTGCCCTTTCCTGGCCGATTTGAAAAAACACCTAGAGGGGGGGTGAATAGGTGTAAGTGCTAATCTAGAATACAAATGCAAACTAAGTGCGCTAAATGCGGAAGCTAATGCAAATTATGCACAAACTAATACAATACAACAAGTGTAGCCGAATTCTCCTTGCGAGGCTCTGGACTAACTCCCCTTGATTCCCCTTGAAATGGGTTGAGGTGCTATGTGAAGCTCTTGTTGGATGAGTATAAGTTAGGCACATACACACAAGCAATCCAAGCAATGTGAAAACCCATAATCAAGCCAAGCATATAAGAATGAATTGCAATATAAAAGATGCAAGGCAACACAAGCAATGTATAAGATATGAATGAATCAATGCTCAACACAAGCAAGTATGATATGATGATGAGTATGATGCTTTGCACAATTATAAGAGAGAGAGTTAGAGAGACAATGGATCAAAACGCAAACACCAAGATTTGTTTCGAGGTTCGAGCACCTTGCTCTACATCCCCGCCTACACCACCGTGTAGGATTTCCACTATCTCAACTCCCACCGAGGGAACCTCTACCTAAGAGGATTTCTTACAACTCTAGGAGTACCAAACTCCTCTCTCAACAACAACCTCCTCACAACCGAGGGGTTAGGCCCGTAGCCAATACAACAACCAATCCACACACCTCTACCGAAGAGGCTCACAACCAAACTCCACCTCTACCGAAGAGGGATCAAACCAATACCACTCCGATCACCTCTACCGAAGAGGGATACAACAAATAAAGGAGGGTTTACAACAAGTGGTTCAAAAAACCACAAACTCTCTTTTTCTTTCTTTTTCCATAAAAACAAAGATCCTAATAGTTTAGGATAGAAGATAGCTCAAGTGTGGAATCAAAGTGTTTTTGGAAACAAGCAACAAAGAAAAACTACTTGGGAAATCTCTTGTAGAAGATAGAAAAAGCAAATCAATATAATCTCCCAAAATCCTAGCTTTCTTTGATTTTCCAAAAACCCAAAACAAATAGAGATGAGAAGTTTAAAGCCCAAAAACTCTTTTTAAAACTCTTTTAAACACTTCAGAAAACTGGAAATTTTTCTCTTAGAAAACTTGGCCAAAATCCGCAAAGAGATGAGGTTTATATAGCCCCTATACAAAACTAGCCGTTAGGCTGAGTTGGCAGTCTGACAGACTGCCGGTCGACCGGTCCGGTCGACCGCCAACGGTCAAAAATGTGATCGTTGGGCAATAGCGGTCGACCGGCCCGGTCGACCGAAACATCCTGAGAGCAGAACTCTCATCTCGGTCGACCGGCCCGGTCGACCGTCCCAGAGACTCAAAACGTGCACAGACTTGTGCACGTCGGTCGACCGTCCCGGTCGACCGCACCATAGGCCGGTCGACCGGTCCGGTCGACCGACTTGGCCTGTCAGCCAGTCCTCAGTTCTGCACAGATACGGGATTTGAAAATAGGTCTTTTCACTCAATAAAAATCCCATAAATTCACAGTAAATCTAAAAATAGTTTTAATCACAATAAAAACTGTTTTTCTAAAAATATGTTTTTCTAAAACTTGTTTTATCATTTTACTTTGATAACCAAACTTGTGATAAAAATTTCAAGACATAGATCAATCATATCAATTCATTTTTGTGTCTTGCCAATTTTATTAAAAACAAAACTTGTATTTTATCAAACTAGAATTTTCCAAAACATGAATAGGATAGTCAAAATAAGTTTGTCTAGCAAGTTTAAAGCATGTATGTATATCTAGAACATATCTAATATACATAGGTATAAGGTAAACTTGTTTTGATCTATTATTCATGAAAACCAAAAACTCAATCATAAACGTGTGTGATTTGTGCACTTGAGCATATCAACTAAACTAAGCTTTACAAATATGGATCTAAAACACAAACTCTAAACTAGATACCTAAGTCTTCTTGACGATCTTCATCTTCAAGTAGACTCGGTCCAAACTCCGTGATTCTCCAAGTGCAAAGGTATGATCTGTAAGCTTTGGCACCAGAATCATCATGAATAGCTTCTAATCATCTTGTTGAAGCTAATCACCAACCTAATATCCTGTTAATGATCTGAAACTTAGAAACACAAGAATATTAGTAAACATAACTACATGAGTGTTGATCATCATCAAAACTAGAGTGGAAGGCCATTGGGCCAACACGATTAGCTTGTAGTCGAGTTCCTGCAACAACCTTCCCCGGAGAATCGACCAGTTAGGAGTCGTCTAGGTCCAGGTACCTTAGACTAAGGCTTGTGGTTGTTTTTCTTTCTTTTGTTTGTTTTTTTTTTATTCTTTTTCGATTGTTTGTTGTCTTCACGTTGTTTGTGGTATGCTGAATGCAAGAGTGGGTGAGAGATCCTTCAACTTCCAGATTAACAAGAAACACTTCTCTACCCTTGCATCCAGAACCGGTGATGGCGTCACTTCAGGATAGATTTTTACCCGATCAGAACTTCACTTCCATCTTGCATAAAACTTCCTGAAGCAAACGTCAATAATTTTGAGTTAAAGCCACAATTCATTAACACTCTTCCCAAATTTCATGGTTTAGAATCAGAGGACGCATACTTCTTTATTAGGAAATTTGAAGAAGTATACCTCATGATGCTATACCCCAGCTAGGAGACGATGTCGTTAGGTTACGTTTCATCCCTTTTTCCCTAAAGGACCTAGCTAAGAAGTGGTTGTACAGCTTGGTAGCAATTCAGTAACGACCTGAGATGATTTCGTCAAGGCCTTCTTGAAGAAATTCTACCCCATTCACACGACTGCCCTCATTAGGAAGAACATCATACAGTTTAAGCAAGACCCGAGCGAACCATTTTGGAGATACTTTGAGCGATTCAAAGATCTCGTCGCTCAGTGCCCTCATCATGGCGTGGAGAAATGGCGTCAATGCTAGATTCTCTACGATGGTCTAGATTATCAGACTAAGACCCTGTTGGAAACGATGTGTCAGGGAGGGTTCTTGCAGAAGGATGAGAATCAGGGTTGGGATTTGTTTGAGGATTTAGCGGAAAAACCCTGCAATGGGAGCCAGCCTCGGAAAAACCTAGGAATTCACAATCTATAGCTTCAAGAGGAGGGCTCCTATCCCTAGAATCATCCACAGCTGCCGAGGCTAAGATTGCTACCCTGATGAGAAGGATAGAGGTTCTGAAAACAAAAGAGCATACTAGTGTCAATCAGATCAACCCACCACCAATTCACAATCCGGGTTGTTCATATTGTCAGGCACCGAACCATGTCTTTGAAGAGTGCCCTGTTTTCCATGCCCAGCAAGTGCCACCGGAACACCTGAACGCGGCTTACTCACGACCGCTGATAAGACGGGAAAGGTGTACTTATTATGTGTATAAAGATGTATTCAATATACCCTTTCTTATCTCCGCTATAGCACAAGGCTATACCGAGTCGAACCACAAGGAGAGCTAGTGTAGAAACGTTACGATACACGTGAGAAAATCAAACTAGACTTCTTCTATGTTTAAAAGAATAAAGAATTAAAAGAAAAACAAAGAAAAGAATTGGTGGATATGTTCATGGTGGAAATTGGGAGAAAATCAAGATTGAGGTTGGATTGTGATTAACAACTAAAAAGAAATCAAATCAAGAAAACTTGGAATGCAAGAAATCCATGACTAGCTAACCTTGCTACCTTGCTAAACTCACTAAACTCCGTGATAGTGATGCGTGCCTCATGTTAATTCATTGGCATGGATATGTCTTACATGTGATCTAATTACTTTCTCACTATGATGATGGGGATTCATTCTTGGACTTGTCTTGTAGCCTCCATAGATGATCATCGGCCTACAAGATAGACTTTCACTAATAGAATCACAAGAGATACACTCAAGGGATGCTTATGTAGAACATACAACATTAAAGATCCGACATAAAGAAGTGTACATCTAATTAGCATATTGGTGCTTCCATCTCCATGTTCCATCAAGGCACTAGTTCAAAGACTAGGCTCTACATGAGGCACACATGAATCATATGAAGAGTTACAACAAGATTCTTGCCAAGAAATGAAAAGAAACCCATCGAGAAGAGAAGAACATACAAATTGCAAGATTAAGTAAAGCAATCACCCATGAGTTAGTAGTAGCAAGAGTAGTGGTTAGCTAGTACATGGAACAAGAAATTAGCTACTAGCCATTACAAAAACAAAACAAAGCATGATTAAATTGCTAGAAATTAACAAAGCAAGTAACAAGGCAAAATAAAAGTAAGTGAAGAAGACAAACTAGAATCAAGCTCAAGTAGATATGTAGAGAATGGATCAATCCTTGTATAGCTCCAAGTTGTCACTCCTTGTTGATACAAGCTCTCTCTCTCATACAAATCTCTCTTGCAATGAAATCTAGGGAGAAGAAGATCATAGAGAGCTAAAAACCCTAAACAAAAACTATCAAAATACAAAACCTAGAACTAAACCCTCTCTCTTCTCTGATCAGTTTTTGCTCGCAGGTCCAAGTGAAGTATTTATAGGAGAACTGAGAAGCATCCAGAAGCAAGGTTGTTGCCACAAAATCCGGGGCTCAACGGCCACAAGATTGCCGCGGATTGCCGCGGGATTGCGGCCAGATCTGGGCCGTTGGTCCAGATCTTTCTGGTACAGTTCAGTTGAGAGTTGGTTAGCCACGTGGACTACTTGGATTCTCTGTTTGTTGCGCGAATCTCTCTGGATCTGGGTTTAGATTTGGCTTTATCCTTAAGCTTGGATTAATCACTTAATTAGTGGTAATTAAGTGATTATTTGAAAATCTCTCCATTAATTGTGTACCTGCAAATATGTAGAGAAGAGGATTAAAATTCATATATTTATTTGTAATATGCATGGGGATTATGATGTAAAATATGCAATATTGGATACCAATCACACCCCCACACTTATTCTTTTGCTCGTCCCGAGCAAAAACAAAGAAAAAGAAAATAAAATCTAAGCTACAAGTTTATTACACCACTTTCGCAGGTGACGCGATTGCACTGAGCATGTGCAACAAGCCGTTAAACCTCTAGGTTACCCTAGAGGAGGAGTGTTGTCTCCTGAGGGTTTTCAGCGGATTACACCCACAAAATCCATAAAGAAAGAAGACAAATGTTAGTATTTTGAAAACGCATTTTGAATAAGAGACAAGTTTACGAACTATTTTTGCAAAAATATAAGTGATCCTAGGTCATAAGTCCACCTATAATCATTCTTCCTTAAACTTAGTATCCATGCAAGATCTTGTTTTCAATTAAGGTAAGAGTTCAAAATTGGATTGAATATTTTATCCTTCATAAAACCTAGATAATATGCACACCGTGCTCTGTGAAAATTTCTGGGATTTCAACTCCAACCATAAAGCCATTTATTTATATATATATATTTTTTTTTTTTTCTTTTGTTCTTTTTCTTCCCTTAGTTTTATTAGGCTTTCTAATTCACCCATGTAGCGAGCCTATAACCGATGACTCCCAGACCAGATGGTCTTAGGGCACCAGATGAGGAAACATCCCTCGGGTTTAAGGACTCGAGTGAAAAAGGCCACAAAACTAAGAGGGATTATTCTTAATCACCGTTAGGCGTGAATAATCATGCTTCTTGAGGCACAATTATCCAGCTTAATAAGTGAGATCACCGTTAGGCGTGAGTCATCATGCTTCTTGAGGCACAATTTCCCAGCTTAATAGGTGATCTTTTATTTATATATTTTTTCTTTTTCTCTTTTTTTTTTTTTTTTTTTTGTATATATATGTATATGGCATTTTTGGTCTTTGTTTCCATCCCAAGAAATGTGTAAGTGTAAAGTGCATATTATCTAAGGCAAAAAATGCAAGATAAAAATATCTCCTCAATTTTACTTACTTAGCCTATAATTTTCAAACAAGATCTATTATTTCAACTAAGTTTAAGATGTCATAATTAAGGCTTTCTTAATTTCTAAGATACATCTTAATTTTCTTAAAAATAGATCAAAACTTTGTCTTTTATTTCAAAAAGTTTTTATTTATTTTTTTTATTTTTATTTATATTTTTCTAAAAGAAAAGCAAAATCTAAAAAGAAAATGGAAAATCTAAAAAAAATAAAATCTAAAAATAGAAAAAAAAATAAAATCTAAAATAAAAGACCTAAAAAGAAAAATAAAAGTCCTAAAAAAATCCTATAAAGAAAGAAAATCCTATGTATCCTATGTAGTAAACCCTCCCCCACACTTATTTCATGCATTGTCCTCAATGCATTATGGTAAATGTATGCATGAAACAGGTAAGAGGTAGGAAAAATTATTTACAAGGAATATACAAATGTAACTCTCACCTGGGTTTTTGGTCGCTTCCCTCTGGCCCGTTTCCCATCATTCCAATGTGTTCTCTTTCTTGAATTCCATGGGAAACGGTCTGAATTGTTCTTACCCTAGGTGATTCCAGTTTCAATTTGTTGTTGTTTTCATTCATACTCTTTCCACCACATCGTTCACACACAAAATCCTTCTCATCACTTTCACTTAAAATCTCATCACTTCCAGTGTTTAGAAATTTTAGCTCTTCTCCATATAATTCTTCAAAGCTCAAGTCAACATCCGGCAGTGGACAATTAGCTAACTTACCCCGAGTTGACTCATCTAAACACATGATCTCATCGGCAAAACAAGTCTTCAAATGATATATCAATTGGAGGTTCAAATACAGTCTCAGTTGGCTCATTGAAAGTGAAAGTATCCAAATCAACTTTCCCCGTTTGAAAGGGTACTCGGATAAGAGAATCACAAGATTGTGACTCATCTTTTGGATCTTCACCTTCCTCCTCACAATTGTTACTAATGAAATTAACCTCAAATGTTTGATCTTTTGTTTTGTGAGGCTGTGTGTGGAAGACATTGTGTTCATGTGTCATGTTACCAAAAGTCAACCTCATTGATCCATTCCGGCAATTAATGATTGCATTTGCAGTAGCCAGGAATGGTCGACCCAGAATGACAGGAATTTGTGCCCTTTGATTGGAATTTGATACTGGTTTTGTTTCAAGGACAACAAAGTCAACTGGATAAAAGAATTCTCCAACTTTGACCAGGACATCTTGAATTACCCCTTGGGTTTAGTAACAGAGCGATCAGCCAATTGAATGGTCATTTGGTCAGGAGGAGATCACCTAACCCCAATTGTTGGTACACAGAGAAAGGTAGGAGATTAATGCTGGCCCCCAAATCAAGAAGTGCCCTATTTATTGTAGTCTGTCCTATGATGCATGAAATGGTGGGGCTCCCTGGGTCTTTGTACTTAACAGGAATTGGACCAGTGAGCAACTCATTAATGGATGATGCAAGGAAGACTTTTTTAGGGACTTGGGTCTTCCTCTTCTTGATGCACATTTCCTTCAAAATTTGGCATATGAAGGCACTTGTTGAATGGCATCAAGAAGAGGGACATTGATTTGGACCTTATTGAATGTTTCTTTTATTTTCTCCATGTGAGCATTTGACTTATTATTTAGAAGCCTATTTGGATATGGAACTATAGGCTTGTATGTATGCTCATCTACCTTTTCTTTCCCCTTGGCTTGAGATGTGGATGGCTCTGCACTAGAGGATGGTTTGTCAAAAGTTGGTGGTATTGGGACATGAGGTGTTGGCTTTGGTACTGGATGAGATTGTGGACTAGAAACCTTATTGTCAACTTGTTTACCAGATCTCAGGGTATGAATGGCATGACAGTGACTGGGTCCTGAATTTTCAACTTTGGGATCTAGCAATGGCTGGCTTAAGAACAGTCCTTTTTGATTCTCAGCCAATTGCTTGATCTGGACCTTCATTTCATTCAACTCCTGTTGCTGGTTCTTTGTTAAGGTTTCTATCATTTGTTTCAACTCAGATATTTCAGAATTATTTTGGGGTGGATGTTGAGGATATGGAGATTGGAACTGTGATTGGTAGAATGGTGGAGGATTCTGATAATATGGTGGACTTTGAGATGGATGAATATACAGTGAATTCTGATCGAAACTGGATGGATGAAACTGAGCATTGTACAGATGTGGAAGTGGTGGCATATGATGCTCAGTACCAGACTGACTCCATGGAAAATTTGGATGGTTCTGCCATCCTGAATTGTAGTATTGGAGTATGGATGATGATTGGGTCTGGTCAATACTGCATTCATGTTCTCCTGATATGAGTGGAGCTGAGATAATGGACACTCCTCAACAACATGGCTAAGGTCTTGACAGTTGGTGCAACCTGGTCTAATCAAAGGCAATGGGTTGACCTGGTTGACCACAGAATTCCCTATTGACTCAAGCAACTCTATCCTCTTCATTAATTGTGTGATCTTGGTTTCTGAAGCTAGAGAGGATTCTTTGGATTGTGTACCAGTTCTGGAAGTGGTGGGAGTCGGTTTATCAGGGCATGACTCCCACTGAATGGTTTTCTCAGCTAGGGTTTCAAAGAGATCCCACCCCTGATGTTCATCTTTCTTCAGAAATTCCCCTGGCACATGGATTCCAAAAGGGTTTTTGTTTGGTAATCTAATCCATCATAGATAATCTGGCATAGACGCCATTTCTCTATGCCATGATGGGGACATAGGGCTAAGAGGTCTTTGAAACGCTCAAGATATTTCCAGAAAGGTTCATTTTGTTCTTGCTTGAATTGCATTATGTTTTTTCTCATGAGGGCTGTTTTGTGGATAGAATAGAATTTCCTAAGAAAGACCTTAACAAAATCATCCCATGAAGATATGGAACTGACAGGAAGACTATAAAGCCATTTCTTAGCTAAATCTTTAAGTGCAAACGGTATGAACCGTAACCTAACAGCATCCTCAGAAAGTTGGGATATTCTCATCATTTGGCATACCTCTTCAAACTCACGAATAAAGAGGTACGCGTCCTCAGACTCTAGACCATGGAAGTGGGGAAGTGTATTTATGAATTGTGGTTTCAGCTCAAAGTTGTTTCCATTAGGCTCGGGGAGAAGAATGCATGAAGGAATGGAGGTGCGAATCGGATAAAATCGATCCTGAAGTGAGACGTTGTTGGACATGGTGTAATGGTTGTGGAAGTGCAAGTGTAGAATTAGGATCACAAAACCACTATCGTATATACAATCACAAACAACGTGCACCGATCACACCAGCGAAAAAGAAAAAAATAACAAACAACAAAAGAAAAAATCAATCCAAGCTTGTCTAGGGTTTCTGGTCCTAGGTGACTCCTAAATAGACTGTCCACAGGAGGTTTAGTGTAGACCTTGACTATAAGCAAATCAGCCAGGGAAGGGTAAAGTTGGTGGGAGGTTTTCCGTCCGGAGACGTTCCTTAATTAAGTAACCAGCAACCTTCGGGCTTTCGGCCCTTAACCCCTTTCCTAGACACCGATTTTACAGAAGTCAATTTCCAACACTTTTCCCCCTTAGGATAATCTCCTAAGTGAGTCCGGATGTCCCTAGGGCCAACGTCTATCAAATTTTATTTACAAGCTTAGGATTGTGAGTACGTGGGGAAAATGATTTCCGGGCTAAGGAAAGGGTAATGACCTCCCCCACCTTATGTTATTTACAGGTATTGCCCTTAAAATTGATTCGTGCAAGTGTACGAGAAATATAGCTAGGATACACTCAAAGCAAGAAAATCAAGCAAGAGTTTGTCCTAGTCTAATATGCAATGCAAACACGTACCTTGTCCCACGCACTCTTCAACAGTAAAAGTAAAGAATTGAAAGACACGTGCCTAAAATGCGAGTGTCTAAACAATTTTTAGCAATTATCAACCAATTTTTACTGTTGAATTAATTAAGCAGGAATACAGAGAAGTATACAGGAAATGAAGTATATAGGCAGCAGTATCTTGCAGAGCAGAAGCCCCTGCAAAAATTAGGTCAGTAATGAACTCCAAACTGCCGCGTTTCCACGGCCAGGGCCGCGGGTCCGCGGCCGTTCAGAGGACTTCTGGCTTCTGCTTTTGAGAGCAGAAGACCAGAGCCACTTATATGTATTCTGCAATTGATATTTTCCTGTTTTCTTCTCCTGTAACCTGCAACAGAGAAGAAATATAGTTTAGTTTCTCACTTTTAAAAATAATACCGTCGCTCTCCCCGGCAACGGCGCCAAAAATTGATAAGACGGGAAAGGTGTACTTATTATGTGTATAAAGATGTATTCAATATACCCTTTCTTATCTCCGCTATAGCACAAGGCTATACCGAGTCGAACCACAAGGAGAGCTAGTGTAGAAACGTTACGATACACGTGAGAAAATCAAACTAGACTTCTTCTATGTTTAAAAGAATAAAGAATTAAAAGAAAACAAAGAAAAGAATTGGTGGATATGTTCATGGTGGAAATTGGGAGAAAATCAAGATTGAGGTTGGATTGTGATTAACAACTAAAAAGAAATCAAAATCAAGAAAACTTGGAATGCAAGAAATCCATGACTAGCTAACCTTGCTACCTTGCTAAACTCACTAAACTCCGTGATAGTGATGCGTGCCTCATGTTAATTCATTGGCATGGATATGTCTTGCATGTGATCTAATTACTTTCTCACTATGATGATGGGGATTCATTCTTGGACTTGTCTTGTAGCCTCCATAGATGATCATCGGCCTACAAGATAGACTTTCACTAATAGAATCACAAGAGATACACTCAAGGGATGCTTATGTAGAACATACAACATTAAAGATCCGACATAAAGAAGTGTACATCTAATTAGCATATTGGTGCTTCCATCTCCATGTTCCATCAAGGCACTAGTTCAAAGACTAGGCTCTACATGAGGCACACATGAATCATATGAAGAGTTACAACAAGATTCTTGCCAAGAAATGAAAAGAAACCCATCGGAGAAGAGAAGAACATACAAATTGCAAGATTAAGTAAAGCAATCACCCATGAGTTAGTAGTAGCAAGAGTAGTGGTTAGCTAGTACATGGAACAAGAAATTAGCTACTAGCCATTACAAAAACAAAACAAAGCATGATTAAATTGCTAGAAATTAACAAAGCAAGTAACAAGGCAAAATAAAAGTAAGTGAAGAAGACAAACTAGAATCAAGCTCAAGTAGATATGTAGAGAATGGATCAATCCTTGTATAGCTCCAAGTTGTCACTCCTTGTTGATACAAGCTCTCTCTCTCATACAAATCTCTCTTGCAATGAAATCTAGGGAGAAGAAGATCATAGAGAGCTAAAAACCCTAAACAAAAACTATCAAAATACAAAACCTAGAACTAAACCCTCTCTCTTCTCTGATCAGTTTTGCTCGCAGGTCCAAGTGAAGTATTTATAGGAGAACTGAGAAGCATCCAGAAGCAAGGTTGTTGCCACAAAATCCGGGGCTCAACGGCCACAAGATTGCCGCGGATTGCCGCGGGATTGCGGCCAGATCTGGGCCGTTGGTCCAGATCTTTCTGGTACAGTTCAGTTGAGAGTTGGTTAGCCACGTGGACTACTTGGATTCTCTGTTTGTTGCGCGAATCTCTCTGGATCTGGGTTTAGATTTGGCTTTATCCTTAAGCTTGGATTAATCACTTATTAGTGGTAATTAAGTGATTATTTGAAAATCTCTCCATTAATTGTGTACCTGCAAATATGTAGAGAAGAGGATTAAAATTCATATATTTATTTGTAATATGCATGGGGATTATGATGTAAAATATGCAATATTGGATACCAATCAACCGCCTCACAACCCCTACTCACAGACCTACAATCCTGGCTGGAGAAATCACCCCAATTTCTCCTGGGCCCAAAACAATCCTCCCAGGCCTACTTTTTCCAACAACTTTCACCATCCTACTCCTCCACCAACTTTTCCCAGTCAAGCCCCAGCTTCCTCCTCCCAAGGCTCACCAATGGAAAAGAAAATCAGTAAATTGGAGGAGAGCATAGAGGCTTTCATAAAGTCCCAAACCACTTTTATGTAAAACCAGGGACAAACTCTGAACAGTCATTCACAGGCCATATCAAGATTGGAAATGCAGATGAGCCAGTTAGCTAGCTCCCTAAGTGAAGACCTAAGGGTACTTTTCCTAGTCAGCCATTAGTTAACCCAAAAACCTCCAATCAAGCATATGAAATTCATGATCCTTCGATTAACCAGTGTAATGCTGTTCACACACTGCGATCTGAAAAGAAGGTAGACAATCAGGTTTACCAACAGAAAAATCCAGTCCATCCCGATCCCACTCCTGCCTCCACCTCTGCTAGTTCCTCCCAATCCACTCCACAAACATCTGACGAGGACAAAGCTGCTGAACCAGTTCATAAGCCTGTAGCACCCTTTCCCAATAGGCTTAGGAACAACAATAAAAATATGCACATGGAGAAAATGCTAGAGATGTTCACCAGGTCAAATTGAATGTGCCACTTCTTGACGCTATCCAACAAGTCCCGGCTTATGTCAAATTTCTTAAGGATATGTGTTCAAAGAAGAGAAAGACCAATGTGCTCAAGAAAGTGTTCTTGGCCACTAATATAAGCGAAATTCTGTCTGGTCCCATTCCATTGAAATACAAGGATCCCGGATGTCCCACGATTTCCTGCACCATAGGACAGACCGAAATCAGTAGAGCGCTTCTTGACCTGGGAGCAAGTATCAACTTGCTACCTCTCTCAGTATACCAGCAACTTGGGTTGGGCGAGCTAAGCCCAACTCGAGTCACCATTCAGCTAGCTGACCGATCTGTGAAGATCTTGAAGGGGGAAATCACAGACGTCCTCATCTGGGTCGGGGATTTCATTTACCCCGTTGACTTCATTGTGCTTGAGACCCAACCTGTGTCCAATCTTAGGTCTCAAACTCCCGTCATCTTAGGGCGCCCATTCCTTGCTACATCCAATGCCATAATCAATTGTAGGAACGGGTCCATGCGATTGACGTTTGGAGACATGACGACGGAAGTCAATGTCTTCAATCTTGGAAGACAACCTAGAGATGTCAATGATCAGACGTTTGAGGTCAATTCTATTGAAAACCTGACCAGTGAGCATGAGGAGAGTATGGAGACAGAAACTGAGGCAGAGTTTGATCTAGAGGCTGAAGATTTTAATCTAGACCAGATCGTAGATTCAGCAGTGGATTGGGCAACAAGCCCCAGTGTACCCCATCCTAGGATTGAAAGCCCAGAGATTGCCTCCAATGAAGCAACACCTTCCCTAGAGCTTAAAGCCCTGCCTGAACACCTCAAGTATGCCTACCTGGGCGGAAAGGACACCTTGCCAGTCATCATAGCATCTCACCTGACTGAGCAACAAGAGGACAGCTTAATGTCTATTCTGAAAAGACATAGGGAAGCCATTGGATGGACAATGAAGGACATCAAGGGAATAAGTCCAACCATAGTGCAACATAGAATCCATTTAGTTGATGAAGCAACCCCTAGGAAGGACCCACAACGCAGGCTTAACCCTCTCATGCAAGAGGCAGTGAAGGCTGAAATTTTGAAACTATTAGATAATAAGATCATTTATCCCATTTCTGATAGCCAATGGGTTAGCCCTGTTCATGCGGTCCCAAAGAAGGCTGGCTTTATGGTAGTAGAAAATGAGGAAAAGAGTTGGTACAAACAAGACTGCCTACCAAGGTTCGTGTTTGTATCGACTACAGAAAGTTGAATGCTGCTACCCGTAAAGACCACTTCCCGCTACCCTTCATCGACCAAATGCTTCAGCGTTTGGCTGGACATGAGTACTACTGCTTTCTGGATGGGTACCGGGATACAATCAAATCCCCATTGCTGCAGAAGACCAGGAAAAGACGACGTTCACCTGCCCATTCGGAACCTTTGCTTATCGGCGCATGCCTTTTGGATTGTGTAATGCTCCTGCAACGTTCCAACGGTGCATGCTTAGTTTGTTCTCTGACATGGTGGAACGTTTTCTTGAGATTTTCATGGATGACTTCTCCATCTACGGAGATTCATTTAATCAGTATCTTCATCACTTAGAGTTAGTGCTACAAAGATGCATTGAGAAGAACCTAACTCTAAACTGGCAAAAATGTCACTTCATGGTGAGACAGGGGATTGTCTTGGGCCATGAGATTTCGAGGAGAGGCATAGAGGTGGATAAGGCTAAGGTAGAAGTAATTGCTAAGCTTCCACCACCCAAAAGCATCAAGGATATTAGATCCTTTTTAGGGCATGCTGGGTTCTACCGACGGTTCATTAAGGATTTTAGCAAAATCGCTAGGCCCTTAACCAACCTACTCGCTAAGGACGTGCCCTTTGATTTCAACGATGAGTGTTTTAAATCATGGGGGAAGCTTAAGCAAGAACTTATCTCTGCGCCTATCATTTCTGCTCCTAATTGGACCCAGCCATTTGAAATCATGTGTGATGCATCTGATTTTGCTATTGGCGCTGTTCTAGGACAGCGCATCGATAATAGGCAGCACGTGATCTACTATTCGAGTAGGACCTTGAATGACGCCTAACAGAATTATACAACGACTGAGAAGGAATTCTTGGCCGTTGTCTTTGCGTTAGAAAAGTTCTGGCCTTACTTGTTAGGTTCAAAAACGGTGATTTTTACGGATCACTCGACTCTGAAATACCTCATGACCAAGAAGGAAGCAAAAGCCCGACTGATTCGGTGGATCCTTTTGCTTCAAGAATTTGACTTAGAAATCCGGGATAAAAGAGGTATAGAAAATGTGGTTGCTGATCATCTCTCACGAATTCCGAATGCACCAACCATCCAAGCTCCGATAGATGAGGATTTCCCAGACGAGCACATCCTAGCCATTCTTAAGGAACCCTGGTATGCGGACATTGTTAATTACCTGGCCACGGGACAATTATCCGCTGACTGGACAAAGCAAGACCAATACCGCTTCTTTGCCCAAGTACGGTACTTCTTCTGGGAAGAACCGTATCTTTTTAAGTATTGTCCCGACCAAATTATTAGACGATGCATGCCAGAGGAGGAACAGTGGAGTGGCTCAGCTTTTGCTATGACCTTGCATGCGGAGGACACTTCGGTCCCCGCAAGACTGCAGAGAAGGTTCTACAAAGTGGGTTCTACTGGCCCACTTTGTTCAAAGACTCATATCATTTTTGCAAGTCATGTGCAAAATGTCAGAAGATCGGAAAAATTTCTAGAAGAGACATGATGCCCCTGAACCCAATCCTTGAAGTTGAAATTTTTGATGTTTGGGGCATCGATTTCATGGGGCCATTCCCCAACTCCTTCGGCAACCAATTCATTTTGGTTGCTGTTGATTATGTCTCTAAGTGGGTAGAAGCTGTGCCAACCAAGACGAATGACAACAAAGTGGTTGTCAAATTTCTCAAAGAAAACATCTTCTCTCGGTTCGGCACCCCCCGAGCGATAATTAGTGATAATGGATCATATTTCTGTAACAGAGTTTTTGAAGCTCTGATGCGAAAATATTCTGTAAATCACAAGTTATCGACCCCGTATCATCCCCAGACAAATGGGCAGGTCGAAGTCACCAACCAACAGATCAAGCTCATTCTGGAAAAGACTGTCGGACAAAACCGAAAGGATTGGTCGGTTAAGCTCAATGATGCATTGTGGGCTTACCGCACCGCATTTAAGACAGTTCTGGGGATGTCTCCTTATAGAATCGTATTTGAAAAAGCCTGTCATCTGCCAGTAGAGTTAGAACACCGGGCCCTATGGGCAATTAAGCAACTTAACTTTGATCTGACCAAGGCCGGTGAACTTAGGAAACTGCAGATTTCAGAATTAGAGGAGATACGGAATGAAGCTTACGAGAATGCACGAATCACCAAGAGTAGGACTAAACTTTTTCATGACCAAATCATAACCCGGAAAAACTTTGCACCGGAGATAGGGTTCTGCTGTACAACTCTAGGCTTCATATTTTCGCGGGGAAACTGAAAACTCGTTGGTCGGGACCGTTCATTGTGCGCACTGTTTTCCCACACGGTGCTGTGCTAATTGCAGACCCTAAAAACAACACGGAATTTAAAGTGAATGGGCAACAACTGAAGCCCTTCTTGACCACTGAGCCTATGATTCCGGATGGTAGTGTGCTGACTCTTTTTGCCCCGTCATACACCTAACCACAACAAACACATAAAAAAAAAAATTTGTTTATATGCTTCCCCGTGTACATTCTTTTTGACCTTTCTTTCGCCTATTCGTACTTGGCCGCCCGAGTCCACGAAGACGGTAACATCATTTCTTCACCCTATATATTGCATTCACTTTTCCATATGCATTCATTGAGGACAATGCATTAGATAGGTGTGGGGGGGTGCTAACACTTTTTCTTTTTCCTTTTATTCTTTCTTTTTCTTTCAAAAAAAAAAGTCTCCAGATTGAAAAGAAATTTCATACTCTTTATAAAAATATCAAAAGATTGTAGGAATTACGGGAACTTTAGTAATAAATCTTTATTTTTGCCTAAGTAAACAAGAAAGAATGGTTTGACTATAAAGATAGGAGGGATAAGGAAAATAACTCATATATTTTATTTAGCCTTAGGAGAATATGCATAACCCACACACACATGCTTGGGATTTAGAGACACAACTCTTAAAAAAAAAAAGCTGGATAATTGTGCCTCAAGAAGCATGATTACTCACGCCAAAAAAAAATATATATATATATACAATAATGTATAAATAAATATTGATTTCGTGGCCTACTCTACTTGCATATCTGACCTGAAGGGTGCCCTAAGACCATCTGGTTTGGGAGTCATCGGTTTGATATGTGTTACTTAAGTGAAGTAGAAAGCCTAATGGACACAAGAATAATAAGTAAATATTAATAAAATTAAATGATATTCAGAGTTGAGTTGAAAAATCCCAAGCACATCACACTTACACATTATGCATATCTATCTAAAGCAAAAAAAAAAATGAGTTAGAAGTACAAGATCCTTCCTAAATTTAAAGAGAAACCATAGTTTCTTCTTTTATGAAGGTTAAAATATAAGAGGACTTATGAGGGTTAAATCTAATTCTTACATCATTCGGTTATTTTTACTTAGATGATTGAAAGTTCTTTTTCATGACAAAAAAAATCCTAACAACTAACTTCTTTACTTACTGGATTTTGTGGGTGCAATCCGCTGAAAACCCTCAGGAGACAACACTCCTCCTCTAGGGGAAACTTAGAGGTTTAAAGGCTTGTTGCACATGCTCAGTGCAATCGCGTCACCTGCGAAAGTGGTATAATAATTTTCTTATTTTTGTTTTGCTCGGGACGAGCAAAAAGATAAGTGTGGGGGTGTGATTAGTCTCTAATTTTGCATAATTTTCATCACATTCTCATATTTATTTCATGTAAAATTCTACTAATAAAACCTTGCTTGCTTGATCCTAGGTCCATGGTGGGCAAATGAAGAAGAAGATCTAAATCACCATTTATTTGGTGATTAAAAGGCCTAAAAGATAGTCATTTGACTTAAGAGTCTGGTTTCGTCAAAACCAGAGATACAAAACCAGAAACCGGGAATTCAGCCGACGGGGGACAACCAGGCGGCGCGCAGCAGGCGGCGCTGCGCGCGCCGCCAAAGTATTGCCGCGGGCCATGTGGGCGCGCGGCGCGCCACGTTTTGGGCCAGGGTTTGTCCCCTGGCCCCCTAGTCCCTGATGCCTATAAAAGCACTCCTGGGTTCTTCAGTTGAAAAAAATCCAGAGAGCAAGTTGTATAGTTTGATCTTTTGTTTGTAGTTGTTGTTGTTCTTCTTCTTCTAGTTCTAGTTCTAGCTTTAGCCATTAGAGTGAAAGAGAGAGAGTGTGTACAAGTTGTATTGGAAGGTGACAAGTTAATATAAGTAATTACTTCTCTTTCTTCTTTCCATTTACTAGTTGTTTTCATTTGCTTGCATTTGCTTTTACATTCTTGCTTTAGTGTAACTCCTTCTCTTTATCTCTTTTCTTTTGTTGTTCTTTTCTTCATCATGTGTAACTAACTCCTCCATAGCATGGCTAACTAACTACTAACCCACTAATCTTTAACTACTTAATTGATAACCGCATGAGTCAATAGTGTCAACAAGCCTTGTGCAAACGAGAGCTATGGCATCTTAAGACGAGGTTCTAACTCTAACTTACTTACAAGTATTTACCTTCTTATATTTCATACTTAAATAGTTTTTTGATGATTTATAAGTTTTGTACTTTGCTTGTTGTTGTAAGTTAGAGACTTTCCTTTTAACTTTGTCGATACCATTAGTGCACTCGTGTCTTCCCGTATTCTTGCCTTCTAATGGATCTTGATATGGGAATGTCTGAGTTTTTGTCGTGTAAAGCAAAGTTATAGGAAGAACTTTCACTCGATTTCCACGTGAATAGTTCCATTGCATCAGGGGTAAGCTTGCCTATGATCCATCGTCAGGCACATCTTCAAGAAGTTAGGGATTAGTGGGAGCAATTAGTAGAAAGTTAGCTATGCGTTTTCACCACTAAGAAAAACCCACTTTTACAAACTACCAAAACATTTTCCAACAATTCTTGAAACAACTTGTTTTCACTTTTCAATTCTTTATTTGAAAATAAAGAACATTCTCTTTTCTTGAACATAAAAGCCGCATCAAGCTTCCATCGCTCTCCCTCCTTATGGATACGACCCGTATAGCTACTTCGCTATTACGGAAGAATCGTAAAAGCAGTAACTTTGACCCACTCCCTTTCTACTTTTCTTGTGCTTGCTTTTGCTGATCACCTGGTTCAACTGCCAAGCCCAAAGGCCCTGCTCTCGGCCTGGCCGAGAGCATGCCTCTGTATTAATTTATTTTTTTTCTTTTTTTTTGCTTGGCCCACTGGCGACTTAAACCACTGGGCCTGGCTTTGCACTTGAGTGCGGCCCTGCACCCGGGTCGGGCCCTGCCCGGCTGCACAGACCCATTAATGGTGCTCTCGGCCTTTGTCTGCCAAATTTTTTTATAAACTTTGAAATTTCTTTTTTTTAAACTTCTACATTAATGGTGTATTGATAGATTACCCTCTGTACTTAATTTAGATCATTGGGGTTAGATTCTAATAATTTTTTTTGGAAGGAAAATTTTTAATATGTAAATTTTTTTGATCCAAACTAATTCCTTTTCTTTTTAATATTCCAGAATTTTTTTGTTTTAAAAATTTTCTATAATATATTTAGTGTAATGATATATTACTTTTATATATTTTATTTAGATAAAGGTGAGATTTTGATGAAGAAAAGATTCATGGAAAGAGAAATCTAAGCATTGTATTTCAATTTAATTGAAATTTTTAATTCATACAAATTTATTTTATTTATATTTTTGGATGAGATTAAAGTTTCATGAAAAGAGGGATTTAAACATGATATTTCATTAAATTCTAGTTCATACAAATTAATTTAGATCTTAGGAGAGATTTAAGTTTCATAAAAAGAATTTTAAACATGATTTATCATTAAATTCTAGTTCATACAAATTAATTTTATCATGATCTTTACATAAGAATTCTTGAAGGAAAATTCATAGAAAGATGAATCTAATTATGATACTTCAATAAATTTTTAATTCATAAAAATTTTGATTTACTTTCTCCTCAATCTCCACGCCTCGGCCATGTTCCTCCGTCACGATCGCTGGTGAAGGGAAGATGAAAAAGTTTGAATCTGGGTTCTTTCTTACTGTCGTTCCTTTTTTGGAAGCAGGAGGAGAGGGTTACATTAATATAATATGATAAGATCTTTAGGTTAGGATTTTTAGCACGTAGGTTTCAACAGAAGAAATTAGTTTGTTAAGAAAAGGATTAATAAGAATCTCATGAGATCTTTCAATTGAAATTAAAATTTGAAATTGACTTTAGCTTTGTTTAAATAAATTAAATCACCTACAAAATTACACGTTAATGTGGCATTATGGCTTAGATATTAAGATTTGGTATAAGGGAACATGAGTTTGAGTCTTTGCATAAGCAAGTTAAGCACACATATTTCTTTTTTAAAATTATTTTATTTTATTTTATTTTATTTTATTTTGGGTATGAGTTAAATGAGTTATGGTTTATTGGATAATAGGATTATGGGTTGGAAAAAGAAGATCAATTAGGAATAATAACATAATAATAGTAATGCTAATAATAATGTATAAAATATAATACATACATATACTGGTATAAATGTAAATAAGAAACATATACACTTAATATGCATGTACATGTATCTATACACATGTATAAAATAAATTAATCAATAAGTAAATCTAAATAAAATTAATAAAAATAGAAATACAATATTATTAGTTAGGAGATATTACATTCTACTCACTTTATAAAAATTTCGTCCTCTAAATTTCAATAAAATAGGGAATGATGAAAGAATCAAAATTCAAGGAGAAAATAAATAAGCTTCCACGTCGTCTCGCTGGGACACCACGATTCCACTGCGCGCTCAGATCCTTGTCGTCAATCAAGTCCAAAGGCCAGTCCCAAGAGTCAATATCGGGAAAATGGAACTGAGATGAAAGATAGGAATCAACAGGAAAAATACAAATCGATCCGGAAGGAATGTTAAAATTGGAAGCAGCAACAGATTCAAGAGATGGACTTAGAAAGGAAAGACGATTATTCTCAAGTGGACTCATATTATTGTGTGAACACTATATGTTTACTGCACTGTAAATATAACTCGTCTCAAGCACAGGCATGAACCTGATCCATTTTGTTGTGAACCTGGCTCTAAAACCTAGTAAATCTGTCACGCCTCGCTTCCCAAAATACGTGAAAACGGAGTCGCGATGAGAGTCGGCGACGTATATACGTGAGGAAATATCCCATGTATACACGCTAAGCCTAAAGTAACATGGCCAAGTTATATAATCTGCTAAAATAACATCTAATGACATATAAAATTTCTACATATGATAACATTAATTTATGAATAATCAAATAGAATAATTAAAGTCCAAGCTATAGAGAATCTAAGGAACAATAAGAATAGAAAGAAGGCAAAAATACTAGTGATCAACTGGAGAAAACTCATGGCTCCTCGCAACATGTACGATCTCATCGAATGCCTGATCAATAAAAATAAAATATCCAATATCTGGATGTGCAAATTCAGAGTCGTCAAAAATCGACCAGTGAGTGTATAAGAAAAAGGGAAAGTGCTCGTGCATATAAACAGTGTGTACATATATCACAACACAATACGTTGCAAATGAATAATAACAGAATCATCATGAAAGAAAATGTAATGAAAGATAACTGATCATATGTCACTAGTTTGGTATACATTCTGGTCATGTGTACAGTAATATGTCTATCATAACTTATATGAGTTCAGTCAGGTAAGTACAGTTAATTATAACACATAATAACGGTTTACATTTATTAATTATGTCAGGGAACGCCAACTGTCAGATGTAATAGACGCATCCTATATTACATCTACTACACGTGCCAATCAGGGTCCTAAATTATTGAAACTGATTGGTTGGGGACATTGTCCCTACTTTAAGTGGGTCTCGTACATACCCGGGACCACAACTCAGATAGCTGGCGCTGAACCAGGCCATACCGCCAGGTAGTCAGTAATAGTAACAGTACTCATAGTATCACAGTGGAACAATAAACTCATAGTAACACTGTGAAATAATAAACAAATGGGATGTTGATTGAGATTTTACCTGCACACAAAATATAGAATATCAGATTTAAAACAAGATGTGCAAGGTTCTCAATGCGAATCCGCGGTAGCAGTGGCTATGCGGGTCGTGATCCTCTGGGAGGGACTAGCGATGGAAGCTTTGTCAATAAGTTATCTCTAAAGTTTTTATTATTTTAATGTTAAGTTAGAAAGAAAGTAGATGGAGAAGAAGAAGTGATATTTACAATGGAAGTGAAGAAAAGAAATTGAGAATATGGTACTGTGAGATCTAAACTAAAGAAAGAAAGAAAGAAAGAAACACATACCTCTTCAGTCTGCTTACCTTTTGAACTGTTGCGATGATTTACCTTTTCTTGGAAGGCGTACAAGCATGGCGTATAGGATCGTCCACCTTCTTAATCTACACTATGAAATAAAAGACAACTATGAAGACCTGCTCATCGCCATAGGCCATCAAGGGCTCTTCTTCGGCTAGGTAGTCTCGAAGCAGTTGGTTCTCATGATGGGCAAGACATTAGAGAGAAAATAGAAGAAAGCAAATACTGAGATACAGAAGATAAACAAGAACAAAAAACAAAAATATTAAAAGAACAAAAACAAATCTCGATTCGATTATTAAACAATGGTGAAAAATAAAACTTACACCGACTGTCACCATCAGTACAAGTAGATCCCTTCCTCCATGAGAACATCATCTCCTCTCAGTTTTTACAAAAAGAAAAAAATAAAAATTACAATAGAGGAAAGAAAATCTAAACTACAAGAAGAAAACCTAAACCCTAGATTTGGCCCTCTGGCTCTGCCTCTGGACGCCCCTTCTCTGTTGCTCTGTAGGGGTATTTATGGGAGATATAGGAAGTAGAGTCCCAGTACAACTCCTCAACGAAAATGCATCGCCAACCGCCTCAGGATTGCCGCGGAAACGGGAAATTTGCCGCGGAAACGCGGTACTTTTGTAGCCAAATGCCACGCGCTTTCTTGCGTGGCATCCTCTGGTCCGTCCATCTGGGTTTATCCTTCTAGAATTTATATCCTGACTCTTCATCTTGAGATTTCGGGATAACTTGGGAAGTAAGTTACCCTAGATCTCAAATCTTCTCATATCTTTTAAACGAATTTCATCTCTTGCACTCTTTTTATCCTCATCCTGCAAGCATTTAGGATTTAGTAGAAGTCCATCCCTTTACTCTTCTTTTAATATTTGCAATTCTTGCAATTGGTAATTGCAACTTTGACATTTGATAATTGCAAATTTTCACTTGGGCTTGGACATGGGCTTTTGGGCTTCTTTTAGGCTTTATTTATCATTAAAATAAGAACTCAAGGCCTGCACACAATAAATCATAAAATATTAGTAAATGTGCAGAATTATATGAATAAATATGAAAATGTAATGGTAAATATGATGATAAAAATTCACTTTTCACTACCAATCACACCCCTACACTTATCTTTTTGCTCGTCCTCGAGTAAAAATCAAAGAGAAAAAGAAAAATTAAACTAGCTAACTCACTTTCATAGGAATCACGGTTGCACTTAGCATGTGCAACAAGCCGTTAAACCCCTAGGTTACCCTAGAGGACGAGTGTTGTCTCGTGAGGGTTTTCAGCGGATTGCACCCACAAAATCCATAAAAAGGAAACTATTTGAAATACTTTTGAAGAGACTAAGTAGTCTATAAGTTTTTAGGTTCATCATTTTTATTCATTCTTAGACTTAGTCTTTATAAAGTAAATTATTATCCATTTTAGGTAAGGGTCAAAATTGAATGTTGTGTATAGTCTTTTTCGTTACCAAAAGTCATATGCATCCTTGTGAATTTATACTAGGAATTCCTTAACTTGGACTCTCATGCCTCTTTTATATATATATATTTTTTCTTTTTTTCCTTTTTTTTTTTATGTATAACTCATCTAATTTTCTTTCGTGTAAGCATGAAGGCTTCTTGAGGCTCTCATACCTAACTAATTGACTAATAGATGTGTTAATAATTTTTTTTTTTTAGCATGTATAACTCATCTAATTTTCTTTCGTGTAAGTATCAAGGCTTCTTGAGGCCCTCATACCTAACTAATTGACTAATAGATGTGTTAATACATGTATAATATTTCTCAGTTTTCTTAGGCTTTCTAATCCATCCATGTAGCGAACTTAAAGTCGGTGGCTCCCAAACCGGTTGGCTTTAGGGTACCAGGTGAGAAAACACCCCGCGGACTCAAATTCGAGTGAACTAGGCCCTAAAACTAAGGACTTTATTTTATTTACTCACCTTTAGGCATGAATACTTATACTTCTTGAGGCACATGTATCCAGCTTAATTAGTGATTTTTTTTTTTTTTTTATATATGAGGCACAAAGGTCTTCGTCTTAGAATCCTAGATATGCATTAGGTATGCAAATTTCATTAAGGTAAAATCAAGACTAATTAATTATTCAATTTCTCCTCCTATACCTAAAATTTAAACAATTTATTTATTTTGACCAAGTTTTTAGAAATCCTAATCATGATTTTCCTAATCCTTAAAACTAATTTAGATTTCTTTCAAAAGATAAGTCAAAATATTGTCCTTTTTATAATTTTTTTTTTAGATTTTTTTTTTATATTAGCAAATTTTGTTAGTTTCTACCTATGTTAGTATGTTAGTAAAGCCTACCCCCACACTTATCTCATGCATTGTCCTCAATGTATGAATGAATGCATATATGCATGAAAAAGAACAAGGGAAGGCAGAAGTTACCTCAAGGTGGTGGTTCTGGTGGTGGTCTAATTGGTCCACAAAAGGCGGCCCAATCAAGATAATGTGGTAGTTCACGGGACCTACCTTTATTGACCTCTTTTTTATTTACATATTTACAGTCCCCAGAATGAATAGGATCATGGAAGATCCTCTTGTGAAACTTACTCCCTTTACATGACCAGTCCTGAAAAATCATCACAGAGGCATGGTCTATACCTATGTCCAACAAAAGAATGTGACTTGGTAGAATGGTTGACTTGGACTCAAGAATGACAGGTTTAGGAACGAATACCGACTCAGGAAAGAAACTTAAATCAAGTAAGGGTTTAGGAGTCGAGCTTGGTTCAAGGAGTGTGTCCAAGTCAAGAAGTTGAAACTCAAGTCCACAATCATCTTCCCATAATGGAATGTGACTCAATATTGGTGATTCAAGTTCAGGAATGATAGGTGTGGGAATCAAAACTGACTCTAAAATATTACCTAAGTCGGGTAACAAATAGGAGTTAATAATGATTCGAGAATTTGAACTTGATCATAGATTTGAGAATCTAGGTCACATATTTCATTAGGTTCAATCTCATAAAAATAAGAACTTGCCAATTTGACAATGGACTTTCAAAAGTATGAAATTGGTCAAGTTCAATATGATGATCATCAAAAATGGGTGATTCAATTTCATGATCTATGGGTACAGGAATAAATGTTGGCTCAGAAAATTGGTCCAAATTGGGTAAGGATACCGGAATCAACATAGATTCGAAAATGGAAACTGAATCGCAAAGTTGGGGATCGGGTTCACATTCACAATCTAATTCAATCTCATTGAAATTAAAACTAGCCAATTTGTCCAAGGATTGGGATTGAGCAAGTTCATATTGATGTGATGAAATTGAATTTTGATCAAGGTCTTCTAGACAGAATGATTCTTGGTTCCTATCAACTTGCTCAAGAATGTTGGAAAGTCTAGAAATTTGATCATTCATTATATCTTGCAGCCGATCCACTTTTTCTTCTTACCCATCGAATAGATCAATGGTGGACTGAAACCTTGGTGATGTGGGAAGAGACGTATATAAAGATAATGGTTGAACAGGTGGTTGACCATACGGCTCAGAGGTATTGAATCCCCATTGACTCTGTGAAGAATAGTGATGATTATTCCAATCTTATTCATAGTATTGGGACTGGGGCATGTAATGATTCGGATAAGACCAATCTGGCACACTAGGTTGGTCAAAGTTATGATATGCCGGGCTGGTAATATCCGAATAAGAGGTTGGTGTGTAATATGGATTCTCATTAAAGTTGAAAAAATTATTGTTATAGGCCATATCACACAAACACAAACAAAGAAAAAGAAAACAAACAAATAAGCAAACAAAAAAGAAAAAAATTCTATCCTAAGTTAGGGTAGACTTATGACCTAGACGACTCCTAACTGTTAGACTGTCCACGGGAGGTAGGGTGCAGACTTTGACCACAAGTTAATCAGCCAGGTCAGGGCAAGATTGGTGGGAGGTTTTCCGTCAAAGACGTTCCTTAATTAAATAACCACCAATCTTCGGGCTTTCGGCCCTCAATCCCCTTCCTAGACACTGAATTGGTAGGAGTCAACTTCCAGCACTGTTCCCCCTTAGGATAATCTCCTAATTGAGTCCGAGATGTCCCTAGGGCCAACGTCTACTTAATTTTAATTAGGCTTGGGTTAGTGAGTGCTTGGAATCTGATTTTTGGGCCAAGAAAGGGTGATGAAATCCCCACCTTATCTTGTTAATGGGTTATGCCCTTAGAATAAATTTGTGCAAGTGTACAAAATATGTAAATAAGATTCACTCAAAGCATGAAAATCAACCAAGAGATGAGTCCTATTCTACATGAAATGCGAACGTACCTTGCTCCAGCACTCTTCAACAGTAAAATAAAGGAATTGAAAAGACACGTGCCTAGGATGCAAACGTCTAATCAATTTTTATTTTTTACAACAAATATTTTACTGTTGAATTAATTAGCAGCATACAGGTTTATCACAGAACAAATTTTAACAGAGCAGAAAACAAATCTTGCACTTTTTAGCAACCTGCAGAAAGATACGTCAGTAGTTCACTACTATTGCCGCGGATCCGCGGCTATTGCTGCGTTTGCGCGGCAGATTAGTAGGCTCTGCTGCTCTGCCTTCTAGGGCAGAGGCACAGAGTTGCTATATGTCCACTTCTGCTGTTGTTTTTCTGTTCTCCAAATCTGCAAACAAAAAAGAATAAAAGAATTAGTTAATAATTTTTTTATTATTAGAGAATAACTTACCGTCCCTCCCCGGCAACGGCGCAAAAATTTTGATTGAACTTTTACCTGCACACAAAATATAGAATATCAGATTTAAAACAAGATGTGCAAGGTTCTCAATGCGAATCCGCGGTAGCAGTGGCTATGCGGGTCGTGATCCTCTGGGAGGGACTAGCGATGGAAGCTTTGTCAATAAGTTATCTCTAAAGTTTTTATTATTTTAATGTTAAGTTAGAAAGAAAGTAGATGGAGAAGAAGAAGTGATATTTACAATGGAAGTGAAGAAAAGAAATTGAGAATATGGTAGTGTGAGATCTAAACTAAAGAAAGAAAGAAAGAAAGAAACACATACCTCTTCAGTCTGCTTACCTTTTGAACCGTTGCGATGATTTACCTTTTCTTGGAAGGCGTACAAGCATGGCGTATAGGATCGTCCACCTTCTTAATCTACACTATGAAATAAAAGATAACTATGAAGACCTGTTCATCGCCATAGGCCATCAAGGGCTCTTCTTCGGCTAGGTAGTCTCGAAGCAGTTGGTTCTCATGGTGGGCAAGACATTATAGAGAAAATAGAAGAAAGCAAATACTGAGATACACAAGATTAAACAAGAACAGAAAAAACAAAATAATAAAAGAACAAAAACAAACCTCGATTCGATTATTAAACAATGGTGGAAAAATAAAACTTACACCGACTGTCACCATCAGTACAAGTAGATCCCTTCCTCCATGAGAACATCATCTCCTCTCAGTTTTTACAAAAAGAAAAAAATAAAAATTACAATGGAGGAAAGAAAATCTAAACTAAAAGAAGAAAACCTAAACCCTAGATTTGGCCCTCTGGCTCTGCCTCTGGACGCCACTTCTCTGTTGCTCTGTAGGGGTATTTATGGGAGATATAGGAAGTAGAGTCCCAGTACAACTCCTCAACGAAAACGCATCGCCAACCGCCTCAGGATTGCCGCGGAAACGGGAAATTTGCCGCAGAAACGCGGCACTTTTGTAGCCAAATGCCACACGCTTTCTTGCGTGGCATCCTCTGGTCCGTCCATCTTAGTTTATCCTTCTAGAAATTGTATCCTGACTCTTCATCTTGAGATTTCGGGATAACTTGGGAAGCAAGTTACCCTAGCTCTCAAATCTTCCCATATCTTTTAAACGAATTTCATCTCTTGCACTCTTTTTATCCTCATCCTGCAAGCATTTAGGATTTAGTAGAAGTCCATCCCTTTACTCTTCTTTTAATATTTGCAATTCTTGCAATTGGTAATTGTAACTTTGACATTTGATAATTGCAATTTTTCACTTGGGCTTGGACATGGGCTTTTGGGCTTCTTTTAGGCTTTATTTATCATTAAAATAAGAACTCAAGGCCTGCACACAATAAATTATAAAATATTAGTAAATGTGCAGAATTATATGAATAAATATGAAAATGTGATGGTAAATATGATAATAAAAATGCACTTTTCACTACCAATCAGATGTCAGTCATCCCCCAGAATTCTACAGTGGAACCTAAGTCGGTTGCACAACCTCTATCCTAGGTCTACCAAAACTACAGACGTTGTCTCCTCCATCAATTTTCCCAATCATAGTGTAAGTTGTCTATTATATTATTATTTAATTTAATTAAATCAGTCAATATCCATATTACCTAGATACTGAGACGATGCGGTGACAGTAACAGTAACAGTCAGTAACAATAATCGTATACACGGTGAACAGTAATAAGAACAGTGAACAGTAACAATAACCGTGTATACGTTGAATAGAGCTGTAACGAGCGTTACAGTCTAACGATATTTTTTCCCAGTATCTTTCTGTAATATGAATAATATATTTATCAAGTAGGTATCATATATAATCAGTCAAGTTACTTAAGTAGTATCATGATATTTATTCAGAATCAGCAATATAATCTTCTGGGATTTGTTGATTATGTATTTAATATGTAAACATGAATAATAATTGACATGCATGAACAGTAATTAAACATGAATACTATTTAAACATAAAATAACATCTATTGAAATAAGTTAAAAGCACTCACGTGAAATAATATCAAAATACTCAATAAATAAACGAAGAACACTCACCTGGGCTTATCACACATCCAAATACCAATTTGAAGAAATCTACATTAAATACATTCGAAGTAAAAATTTATCGAATTTTATATAAGATGCCTCAATTTGAGGTTACTCAGTATTTTAAATTAAATATGGATAGTCCAGATCTTAAAACAACGTTGTATGATGATGCATTGAGTTTATAAGATTATTTAGATTTTTTTATTTCCTGATTTTTTGGAGTTTAAATGGTTAAAAATGTGAAAATTTCTTACTGGGTCTTAATGTTGAAATAGCGGGTTTCAACTTAGAAGGCAGTGGTTCAATCCAATATGAGTTGCAAATAATCCCAAAAAATTCAATAGATTTTAGGAGATATCTACATATTTATTCCTATTTTATTTATTTTTTAAATTTCGATCTAGTCAATAAAATTATTTTTCAATAAATTAACGAGTCTGTTTTGTATTTGGATCGGGTTCAAATAAATTAGAACCCACAATCAATAGGTTGAATTGTATTTGGGCTTACCTAAAACTGGGCTTTAGAATTAATATGTTTTTCCTCTCTAGTCTAGCCCAACTGCCTAGCCCAAAGGCTCTGCTCTCGACTTGGCCGAGAGCAGGCCTCTGCATTTATTTATTTATTTTCTTTTTTTCCTGCTTGGCCCACTGGCGGCCCAAGCCACTGGGCCTGCTCTGTACTCGTGTGCGGCTCTACATCCGGGTCAGGCCCAGCTGCACAGACCCATTTTGGTTTGTGCAGCAACTGCCAAAATTTTTATAAATTTTGAAATTTCTTTTTTTTTTTAAATTCTACATTAATGGTGTATTAATAGATTACACTATATATTTAATTTAGATCATTGGGATTAGGTTCTAATTTAATTTTTTTTGGAAGGAAAATTTTTAATATGTAAATTTTTTTATCCAAACTAATTCCTTTTCTTTTTAATATTCCAATTTTTTTTTTGTTTTAAAATTTTCTATAATTTAATTAGTGTAATGATATATTACTTTTATATATTTTATTTAGATAAAGGTGAGATTTTTGATGAAGAAAAGATTCAGGAAAGAGAAATCTAAGCATGATATTTCAATTTAATTGAAAATTTTAATTTGTACAAATTTATTTTATTTATATTTTTGGATGAGATTAAAGTTTCTTGAAAATAGGGATTTTAAACATGATATATCGTTAAATTCTAGTTCATATAAATTAATTTAGATCTTAGGAGAGATTTAAGTTTCATAAAAAGAATTTTAAACATGATATATCATTAAATTCTAGTTCATACAAATTAATTTTATCTAGATCTTCAGATAAGAATTCTTGATGAAAAATTCATGGAAAGAGGAATCTAATCATGATACTTCAATAAATTTTTAATTCATAAAAATTTTGATTTACTTAGTTGGATTGATTCCCTTAGCCTGCTCCTCAATCTCTACACCTTGGACAGGTTCCTCCATCACGATTGATTCCAAGGAGAGAGGTGAAAGGAAGGTGAAGAAGTTTGGATCTGGGTTTCTTTCTTGCCGTCGTTCCTTTTTTTAGAAGTAGGAGGAGAGGGGTTACGTAAATATAATATGATAAGATCTTTAGGTTAGGATTTTTAGCATGTAGGTTTCAACAAAAGAAATCAGGTTATTAAGATAAAGATTAATAATAATCTCATGAAATCTTTCAGTTGAAATTTGAAATTTGAAATTGGCTTTAGCTTTTTAAATAAATTAAATCACCTACAAAATTACATGCTAATGTGGCATTATGGCTTAGATATTAGGATTTGGTATAAGAGAACATGAGTTTGAGTCTTGGCATAAACAAGTTAAGCACACATTTTTTTAAAATTATTTTATTTTATTTTATTTATTTTATGCACGAGTTAAATGGGTTATGGTTTATTGGATAATAGGATTATGGATTGGAAAAAGAAGATCATTTAGGAATTATACCAAAAAATAACATACTAATAGTAATGCTAATAATAATGTATAAATATAATATATGCATATACTGGTATAAATGTAAATCAAAAACATATTATATTATATTATATTTTGTTTATTTTGTGTACGAGTTAAATGGGTTATGGTTTATTGGATAATAGGATTATGGGTTGGAAAAGAAGATCATTTAGGAATTATACCAACAATAACATACTAATAGTAATGCTAATAATAATGTATAAAATATAATATATGCATATACTGGTATAAATGTAAATAAAAAACATATACACTTAATATGTATCTATACACATGTATAAAATAAATTAACCGATAAGTAAATCTAAATAAAATTAATAAAAATAGAAATACAGTATTATTAGTTAGGGGATATTACTATGGTACTCACTTTTGCAATAGATCCTTTGAAGCTCTTATGCGAAAGTATGTTATAACTCACAAATTGTCTACACCTTATCATCCTCAAACCAGTAGGCAAGTGGAGGTCTTCAATAGACAAATCAAGCTTATTTTAGAGAAGACTGTGAATCAAAATCGGAAAGATTGGTCCACCAAACATGTAGATATCCTATGGGCTTACAAGACCACTTTCAAGACGATTTTAAGAATGTTTTCTTATAGATTAGTCTTTGAAAAGGCTTGCCACCTACCTGTTGAGTTAGAGCACCAGGCCTTACAGACAATATAGCAGCTAAATTTGACTTGAATAAGGCCGGTGATCTTCAAAAATTACAAATTTATGAATTATAGGAGTTGAGAAATGAGTCATATGGAAATGCAAAGATCACAAAGAGAGAGTTAAGATTTTTAATGATAAACATATCATAAGAAAAACATTTGTCCCTGGACAAAAAGTCTTACTTTATAATTCTAGGCTTCATTTTTTTTTCAGGAAATCTAAAATCAAGATGGACTGGGTCATTCGTTGTTAAATCTGTGTTTCCACACGGTGCTGTAGAGATCAGTGACACCAAGAATGGGAATGACTTTAAGGTAAATAGTTAACGCCTTAAACTTTTCTTAGAATCGATGCCGGTAAATGAAATGGTTATGGGTCTTTTCGACCCAGTGTATCGGTAATTTTACCCCTTTTACATTCTATTTCATACATCTATACATTTCTTTCATACATTGGGGACAATGCATGTGATAGGTGTGGGGAGGGTTCTAGCATGATTAACACAACTTAAAAAAATCTTAAAAAAAAATATATAATATATATATAAAATAAAAAATTTTTGAAAAAAGAATAATATTTTAACTTATTTTTTTGTAAGAAATTAAGTCCATTTTAAGGAATAGGAGAATCATAATTAGGATTTCTTATACTTGATCAAAATAAGATGACTTGTATGATTAATAGAGTTAGGAAGAAAATTTGAAAAAGTAATTTAGTCTTGATTTTTACCTCGATAAAATATGCACACTTTATACAATTACACACTTAGGGTTCAAAAAAACAAAGATTCCTATGCCTTATATTATAAAAAAGAGAAAAAAGGAAAAAAGAAATATATATATATCCTCTGATTAAGCTGGGTACTTGTGCCTCATAAAGCATAAATATTCACGCTTAAAAGGGGTACATTTTATAAATAAACATCCTTAGTTTTATGGCCTTATTTGCTCGAGTGCTTAAGTCCTTGGGGTGTTCTTTCACCCGGTGCCCTAAGACTGTCTGGTTTGGGTATCACTGACAAAAGCTCGTTACAAGGGCAGATTAGAAAGCCTAATAGAACTAAGGAATGATACCACTAAAAATATAAATAAATAAGACATAAGAGTTAAAGAACCCTTAGTCAAAATTTCACGGTCACAAAGGTGCATATGACTTAGGGTAAAGTAATAGACTAAATGAGAAATACAATTTGACTCTGATAATAAGTTTTTGAATAGAGACTAAGTTTAGGATTGAAAAATTCAGTTTTCTTATAACTTATAGATTACTTGAACTCTTACAATAATACTTCAAATAATTTCTCTCTTTTTCAAAATACTTCTTGAAAATACTAAAACCTTGTTTCTCTTTCTTTTTGGATTTTGTGGGTGTAATCTTCTGAAAACCCTCACGAAATAAAACTCGTCCTCTAGGGGCAACCTAGAGGTTTAACGGCTTATTGCACATATTTAGTGCAATCGTGTGACCTGTGAAAGTGGTCTAATAAATTCTTAGGTTTAGTTTTGATTTCTTGCTCGAGGATGAGCAAAAGATAGGTGTGAGGGTGTGATCACACATGTGCGTTGCATGTTTTCATATCATATGTGTCACACTACTGCATTTTTATTTAATAAAACTCTGCGATTAATGTATTTTCATGTTTAATGGCGTGTAAGGTAATTAAGGAAGAAAAAAGGAGATAGACAGATTTATCCAATTAAATCTAAAAGTTCAAAAGAAAGAGGATCGATTCAAATCCAGAGGTTCTAAAGGCCATCTTATCTGAAGACCGGGTATATCAGATGAGATAATATCATTCAAATTGAAAAGAAAAATTAATTAGAAAAAGACCCTCTTCTCTAGATTGGTTTTCATGAAAGCAACCCCACTTGAATCATTGGTATGCCTAAGTCAAGCTCTGTTCCTGAAGGCACATGAGGATGAGTGTTAAACTTTAAACATTTATTTCAAAATACAATTATTTCTAAATCATTTTTATTCCATACTTGCTTCCTCGCTTGATGATTTAACATTCTATTTTTAATATTGTGTAAAGAAAAGTTTTCAGTTTTTGAAACAAAACCATCTTTTTTGTTTTACTTGAACACTCAAAGGAGACTTTGTGTTTTGCTTATGACAAAAGTAAGGCATTAAACTTTCTTGAGAAAATTAAATAATTGAGTTGAAGATTAATGAGCCCGGATCTTTTTATAATTTAAATCACAACAAAATCACTCTCAAAGTATTTTCTAAAAAATCATCTTCTCCAAAACCTTCTCCAAATTCTTCAGTTTTTTTTAAATCACTTCTCTACTCTCCATTTTCTTTTCAACTAGAAAAATACAAACACCAATGTTTATTTTTTTAAACGATACATAGAAACGCTTTCATCGCATTCCTCTTCGTGGACACGATCCGTTAGCCCAAAGCTACACGGTAATTCTCACTGCATTTTCTTACAATCAGTGTGCTGGGACACTAGTACACATACCTAGCCATATGGGTCGGGCGAGTAATAATAATAAGATGCTAATATATAATTCGTCATGTTGTTTGCAATTCGGGTTGTAGGACTCAGGCTACGGTGACATGAGATATAAGACATATACACACACACACACACACACACACACACACATATATATGAGGGTTTTCTTGTTTGGATTTATTCCTTCAATATACTAGTCTCATAAACCCATAAACTGAGCTTGTACAACTGATTTTGTCCGCATTCAGTTTTATCAGTTTTTATCGATTTTATGTTGTTTTCTTAGGTTAGGAGACAACTCGGGTTGGCAATAGTTTATCAAGGTTATAGGGGCGTTACATTCTCTGGTGTAGATGGAGGTATTTAAATTGACAATTCTTAAGGGAGGGCGCACGATGAAATTATACAAGACGATTGGAAGCGTTGTTGTTGGTGAAGTTTCCGTAGCAACAAAGGAGGACACTATAAGACTTTGACATGCGTCTTGGGCACATGAGAGAGCGAGGTTTTCAAGCCCTACATAATAAAATGGTTCTACCAGGTATCAAATATTGCAAACTCAGTCTATGTAACTTTTGTATTATGTGCAGACAGCGTAAAGCAGGTTTTTCTACATCATTATAACACAAGACAAAGGGCTTGCTAGACCTCATACACATGGATGTTTGAGGACCTTCGCCAGTAGCATCCATTGGTGGTATAAGATACTATGCCACATTCATATATGACTTGTACTGTAATGGTCCCAGGCTTAATTACCTCAAAATCTATAATCATCAACCTTATTGCTCGTAAATTAGAATATACTAAAAAAATTTCGGCAGCATCTCCTCTAAAATATAGACCTATCTCAATACAAAAATTTAGATTTCGGCTAACATCAGCCTACTTATAAATCTCATTTTCATCATATAGTTCATCCCAATGTCCATCAAATAAACATATACAGAAGAGTGCTTCCCTGATATAATATTCTAACTCACAGTGACTAATAATATCAGAGTTTACAAAAAATTCACATTCTACAATAAGTACATACGTTTTCTCAGGAGAACATCCTTTTAGCTCTAAGTCGTACGTTTGCCTTGTCGTGACCTAAAAATATCAATCTGTGGGGGGGGGGTGAGCTCAACAGCTCAGTGAGTGAAGTCATTCAAAATAGAGTTTGTATTATACTACCATTGTACTTCAAGTATTATGCAGTTGAGCAATCTCAGTTTCAATACTTTCTACTTGTGGTTGATACTGCAGCTTATGAGTCATAAACTCTTTCTATTATTTGATACTTCCTATATATATTCTTCTGGGTACACGTGACCAATATTTCATTAACATATAATCTCAATGCTTTTACAATACTTGACCTACTCATTAGTCTCTTATAATCACCTCTCCATTTTTTAGTTTGTAACATGTTCGTATTTCATATATATAGTCATGATCATAGCACAACTCTTAAAGAGCCTAATTTTACTCACTAGATTAGTTACAGTTCAATATTGTACCTACCCTAATATACGTATGACATCACACACTACTCATGATAGTATCCAATTATAATTATTTTCATACATGAAGAAATACGAGACACTCACATCCATACACTGGATGTCACAACAATCTATTTACCCGATGTCATAGACAACTATATGATACACTAGGTGTCATACATATTAACATCCTTAATTTAGATATCATAAACAATCATATTCATATACCGGATATCATAAACAACATATGCATATACTAGGTGTCATACCTATTAACATTCATAATTCGGATATCATAACAATCATATCCATATACCGGATATCATAAACAATCATATGATATACTAGGTGCCATACCTATTAACATCCATAATTCGGATATCATAACAATCATATCCATATACCGGATATCATAAACAATCATATGATGTACTAGGTGCCATTCCTATTAACATCCATAATTCGGATATCATAACAATCATATCCATATACCGGATATTATAAACAATCATATGATATACTAGGTGCCAAACCTATTAACATCCATAATTCAGATATCATAACAATCATATCCATATACCGGATATCATAAACAATCATATGATATACTAGGTGCCATACCTATTAACATCCATAATTAGGATATGATAATAATCATATCCATATACTGGATATCATAAACATATATTCAAGCATACTTCAATAAAATAATATCAATACTCCCCTTCGATCACCTCCGGCTCAACCCGGTCTCTTCCTCCGAAATAATAGATAACAACAATAAATAACAACAATACTCCCCTTCGGTCACCTCCGGTTAAACACGGTCCCTTCCTCCAATGCAATAAACAAGATCAATGCTCCCCTTCAGTCAACTCTGGTTAAACCTGGTCCCTTCATTCAATACGATACATGACATCATATACATACTTATGTACATTTCTTATCACAAAGGCATTCGCATACATACCGATGTGTCACACAGTCAAGTTCACGCGATTTTATTTCTTAATTCGTTAGTTTTAAGGAATTCTTATCATTTTTAAAAGGTATCAAACATACACATAAAGCATTCAACTAATGATCCCCAATATCGTACCGGTCAAGTTCTGATTCGTAGTACCAGTATTCGCTTTTCCTAGTCATAATACTTATTCACCTTTTATTATTTAATAACAGTCGGGATTTGTCATCATTTGCCTCTTTTATTCTCAGGCAAACTACCTATTGGTTACAACTTGATTTAATTCAAAATCTTCTCATTACTTCTGATACAAGTGATAGTTACGACAATTCTGATATTAATGAATTATTACACCTTTGATATCATAATTATCCTTTATTTCAAGTAAGGACTAGTTTTAATACTTTTATTTGGTACAGTCCAAATTTATCCCAGGTTCCACCAATGCTGGTGTTAACGCTACTGACTTCTATATAGCATGTTTTGTAGTTGCTTACTTCTATCTTCGAGTTCCAAACCTCACAGTCATTTACTAACCAAATCATCATCTGCATTCGCATATGAATCAAACCACACACATATATACATGCGTACACATACACATATTACTTACTAATACTGGGTTACTAATCTCATTGACACGACACTCAATTTTTCGTCTGTATTACTAACTTTCAATTATTAAGGTAATTATCTAACTCTTATCGGTTAGATATAATCGGTGTCACTATAAAGATGTGACTTGCAAGCCTAATAGAGAATTTGATATTCTGCTAAATTAATTATAAGGATCCCCAAAAGTCTCCGGTGTATAGGGTAGGCATACCAAAATATTAGTTCAATACTATCGGTATTTGTTTTGTTAATATCGAATTATCCATCTCTAATCGACATATATCATATTAAGTTATTAGATTTACTCAATACTGACTCTAACTGATTTTTACAGTTTAATACTCACACACTTATATACCATTATCGGTCACCCATTATCTGACTTTTATCAGACTTGATCTTATTCAGTAGTGTTTCATTAATAATCATTGATCGCTAAAAAGTACAGTATCTACTTACGAGTTCTAGTCCAAAGGTATTATTTTTCCACCTCTCTTCAGGTTCGATGAATATTAGTTATTTCTCCATCCGATTGCTTTCGGTTACTACCGATTAACAACTTAATCGATACATATAAATATGTAGGCCATCAGCTGACTCTTGCTGCCTCAAGTGTGCTAGTTGACACACAAAATCACGTTGTATGAGTATATATATATATATCATGAAATACAACAAATACGAAAACAGTATTCACAAGATCAATACTTAACATACTACATAACATTTGAGTATCCCGCGTACTTAGCTTAACAATAAGCTTTTGATGTTCAATTTATTTATCAAGCTGTCCGGTAGTGCTAGGAATTCAGTTGATCTAATTCAGTTCATTATCAATTACTTTGATCAGTTCCATCATTAACGGTTCACGTTCACAATTGCTAGTTAACCGAAATGTCCTGATCCCATCCGAGTTATCAATATTAACAAAACCCTCAATAGTTTAATCAATACACTATTTCTATTATACTACATCAATTACATATATCCTAATTGACAGAGTTTTCTATTCACGGTGACTTCGAGTTACTCTAAGATAATTTTCAATTTCATTTACTTAGTTCAATTCTAATATCAACTTCGGATGCTGCTTATACCAGTATCAACATAATCAATTCTATAATTATCCAATCATGATTGATGGGTCTCAAGTGATCTTTTATCTTAACTGATTTCTAATTATCACTTATTAATAATTTAAACATTCATGATCTATAATCGATTTTCCATTATCACTGTTTAGTCCACTCACTGGGTATACCAGTGTTAACCAATTGCCATCCAATTTATATAATCCATAACTATACGTTTCATAGCAGTTCGAATATCGTTTGCATATAATATCAATCTTCACTTAACTAACATCATTATTTTCTTACTAATTAATATACATGCAATCACAATGTTTAAAGGAATCGGGGGTAGACTTTGCCCACTTAATAATTTTTAGGTTAAGTGCACCAATATTCATCACAGATAGACATATGACATTAGCCGATAATTTATACTTAACCATTTCTATCAGAACCCAGTACTTAATTATTCAGTTCTTATTTCTAATAAATACTTGCAACATATATATAACACTCAGAAATTTACAAACACATAACTCATGTGGAATTTATCAGTGTTCATCCATACCAATACACTTACAGGCGTTTAATGGTCATGTCTATACCAGTTATAAATGGTAAGACATAACTTGATATCATACCCGTATTATATTCACACATAGATATATAACACGCCTACAATTCATTATTCGGGATATCTTATTGGATTTCGGTTCTACAACAACCATTCACTTTTATAGTATTTATCACTATCATCGTAATAACAACATCTTAGCTCCATTGGATCAATAATTTCTTAATACTAATTATTTCTAAATTGAGAAAAATAATACTTGAGTTAGGACTTTCACTCACAGGGTATACCGATAAACTTTGAACACCCAATATCATATACTGACATACAAGTGTGTAGCTCTCGTTTCCACGAGCACAACGGCTCAAGAATCGTCAGAATCTAACTTCGGATGACCAAGATATCGTTCGGAAATCAAAACCAATATAAAAGGTTGATACGTAATAACTGAAAATATTCAGGGGGCTGTTTGTAATTTTTCAGGGGTCCCAAAGTAATTTATAATCCCACAGGGGCTAAAATGAAAATTTACCTTTAAAGGGTCGGTTTTGGGTGCATAACGGGTCGGGTTCGGGTTGAACCCGAAACCCAAACCCATTCTCTTATCTCTTTTTCTTATTTTCTTTTTCTTTTTTTCCTAAAGAGCAACAGCAGCAACAACATGCTGCTATTGCTCCCTGCATCCCCGGCGCCGCCCCGCAAGCACCGCCCTGCCGACGGGCCTCCGGCGCTATGCCGCCCGGCCGGCGCGTCTCCAGCGCTGCGCCGCGCCGTGCACCATGAGAGGGGGAGAAAGAGATAAAGATAGAGAGAGAGAGATGAAGAGAGAGAGAGTAAGAGAGAATGGGGGGAGCTGGTGCTCCCCTCCTCTGCGGCTGGCCACCGGGCCGCCGGCGCTGGGCCTCCGGCCAACACCCACAGAGAGAGAGAGAGAGAGGGGAAGGTGAGAGAGAGAATGAGTGGGAGAGAGAGTGAACGGGGGAGATTTTATCTCCCCCCAACTACTCCCACCTACTCCCACCTACTCCCCCATTCCTCCCATATCCATATTATTTTATTTATTTTATATTTTTCTTTTCTTTCTTCATTTTCCTAACTTATTTAATATAATCAAAAATAGGTATGAATACCAATACCCGGTATTTAAACGAGTATTTCATGCAGTATATACATCCGTGCACAATTCTAGAAAAATATTATTAACCCAATAATATTACTTTAACCCAGAGTTTAATAATCCGGGTGTTATAGCTCTACCCCCCCTTAGAAAAAGTTTCGTCCTTGAAACTTGGCATTTCTGATAATAGATAAGAGTAATATTTTCAATTTCTTCTTTATATCATGAAATCTTTCTTTAATAGAGAAATTTTATTTTCTTTCGACCATGCATCTCCTTATGTTTCAAAACATGCAATATATGTCCAATATTATCACTTTCACACAAAATATATCTTACACATACTTTATATCATTACATTCACCATCATACTTGGTGATATATGTTGGTTCAGAGGCCCTTCACTCTAGTTTTGATGATGATTAACTCATGTAGTTATAGTTTACTAATAATCTTGTGATATTTAGTTTTAGATATTTGATCAAAATATTACTAGGTGATTAGCTTCAATAAAAGTGTTTTGGAGCTTTCACATGGTTATTCAAGAGCTCGAGCGTCAAGTTCATATCTAGTACTCGGTTGGAGTCAAGTTCCGTGGATCACGTTTCGATCGAGTTGACTTGGAGATGGCGTTCTACAAGAAGACATCGGTTTGTTTAGGATAAGATTGTGTTTAGATCATTGTAAAGATTAGATAGCGTGATATGCTCAAGTTCACAACACACACACACACACACAAGTTTCATGTTTTGGTTTGGTTTTCGGTTTAACCGATCTTGGTTTTCATGAATAGACAGAATCAAAACAAGTTTACATGGTTTAATGTATATTAGATTTGATCTATATACATCTATGCTTCATCTACTTAGAAAAACTTATTTTGATAAGCCTATTCATGTGTTTGGAGTTTCGTATTTAAAACAAAACTTATTTTTAGATTTAATGTCAAAAACATATATATACTATATTTTATGTATATTGGATTCTATCCATATACAACATGCTTTAAAGTTGTTTCAATATCATATTTTTGTATTTACATGAGTTTTGGAGAAAACGATTTTCCATTTCAAAAATCTAAGTTTCGGAAAATACCGATTTTTGTTCAAGGAAAATTTCAATCTCACAAAAATGGTTCAAATAGTTTGTAATATGTGTTGAATTTTTGTCACACATATTTATATTTCAAAGATCTAATATGAACTGATTTTTGTGGTATTTATATGATTTTATGGGATTTATTTGTAGATTAAAAGTCGAGTTTTCAGATCCCAAATTAGCTGGACTTGCTGTCTGCCGGTCGACTGGACTGGTCGACTATAGTAGGGTCGGTCGACCGGTGCGGTCGACTGACGTGCACAAGCGTGCACGCTAGCTTGAGCTGGTGGGCCGGTCGACCGGGTCGGTCGACCGTCCAGAGAGCTCTGATCTCTGGAAATGGCCCCGGTCGACTGGGTCGGTCGACTTGCAGAGAGCTCTGCTCTCTGTATCCAGTCTCGGTCCACTGAGCTGGTCGACCGGTGGGGTCAATGGTCAAAATATGACCGTTGACCGGTCGACCGCCAGGTTGACCGGAAGAGCATTTCAGCCCTTTCCAGCTGCCAAGGGCAGATTTCATATGGGGCTATAAATACCCCTATTTGAGTTTGTTTTTAACAAGATTTTCAAGAGCAAAAATTCTCATTCTTTCTAGTGTTTATATACAAGTTTTCAAAAGAGTTTTTAAGCCAAAAGATTTTATCTTTATTTGTTTACTGGGTTAGAAAAATCAAGAAAAGGAAAAGTCTTTGGGATTAGTTTTTGATCTTCATTTCTATTATATCCTTAAAGTTTTCGCAAGTATTTTCTTTGAGTTTTGATTTCCAAACTCTTTATTTTCTCACACTTGAGCTATCTATCTATCTTATCAATTAGGATTATTATTTTGTGGGAAAATTAGTTTGTGGTTGTTAATAACCACCAAGTATTGTAAACCTTCCATTCATTGTGATATCCCTCTAGAGAGAGGTGATTGTGGAAGTGGTATTTGTATCCCTCTAGTGAGAGGTGGAGATTGAGTTAGAATCCCTCAAGTGTGAGGTGATTGTGTTTGAGTGGCTTTGAGCCTTATCCCTCTAGTGAGAGGTTGATCATTATTTGGCTAAGTGTCTATCCCTCAAGTATAGAGGTGATTTGTTTTGTACCTTGCCTCTAAGTGTAGAGGTTGTATTTGTTTGAGAAAGGAGTTGTGTACTGCCGATTATATTTGCCCAAATCCTCAGTGGAGGTTCCCTGTATGGGAAGTCCTGTTTGGACAAGTTAGTGAAAATCCTTCTGTGTGAAGGCGGGAACGTAGAGTTGTGTGCTCAAAGCTCGAAACATATCCTTGTGTTTGTGTTTGATCCACTTTCTTTAACTCTCTCTTTTATATTGTGCCTTGCATTGATTCATATTGTTCATTCATATTTATATGCTTGGTATTGATTATGTGTGTGCCTCACTTGTGTTTAACCAAGAGAGCTTCATATAGCATCTCAACTCTTATTCAGAGGAATCAAGAGGAGTTAGTCCAGAGCCCTTCACCGAGAATTCGGCTACACTCTTTGGTTACACTAAGTGTGTTGCAATTAAGTTTTAAATTCCGCATTATTTGTCATTAGATTAGCATACACCTATTCACTCCCCCTCTAGGTGTACTTTCAATTGGTATCAGAGCCTACGCTCCTGATATTAGGTTTAACCACCTAGGAGTGAGATCTTGGTTGCTATTCTATCATTTGCATTTGCACACTTATTTGTTTATTCATACACTCGTAGATTGCTTGATCCCTCCCATGTTCGATGTTTCCAACATTGACATGTGAAAATTTAGGATAAGTATGTACCTAAAGACCCTATGCTTGCATGTTTTCCATACCCCTATCAAGAAATCCTATCTTTGTAATAGCAAGCATATAGAGGTCAATGCACAAGCCCTAAAGGTACTTAGAAGCACGCTTAATAAAGAATATTTGTGTTTGGTTTCTCATTATGATTCCACTTTTGCAGTATGGAATACTTTGACCTCCTTCGAGCTTCAAATGCCAAACATTATGGAGAAGGAATCTAGTGGAGAAGAATCCGAACAACGTTGCTACATGGTCCAAGGGAATGACTCTCTTGAGGTATATTCGGAATCTCAACTAGATGATTGTGCTAGTTCTTCTGGCGATAATTTAGTTGATGCCGATGCTTTAAATGAAGAACTATCCATTGTTTGTGAAAAATTGCTAGATAAATATAAAGGTTTGAAAAAGAAAAGTTTTAGACTTAACAAAGAAAATAAGGATTTGTGTTCAAAACTTGATTTGACTTTGCAAAAGAAGGTTGAGATTTCGAATGAATGTGACTAATTAAAATCCCAACTTAACCTTGCCTTAAAAGAAAATGAAATTTTGAAAAGTAAAAAATGATTGTGAAATTGTTTTGAAGAAAAATAAAGTTATATCTTCAAAACTTGATTTTGTGTTAAAAGAAAATGATTCCTTGAAAAACAAAATTATTTCTATTTCAAAGGAACTGGATTTGGTTTCCAAGAAAAATATTTCTTTAAAAAATGACATTGATACACATGTTTACCATGCTAGTGTAGCTTTATCATCTAGCTTACCTATTGCATGTTCTACCTCTTCTTTTATAATTAAAAATGATATATGTTTGTTAAAGAAGAGTGTTGATTGTTTGAGTTCCACTTTGAGCCATTGTGTCATGAACCACTCACGATTGGAATCCATGTTTCGAAAGAAATAAGTCCATCTATGCATGTACACAAATCACGACATACACATGCTCCTCACATTCATACACTAATTGGTCACTAATGTTGCATATTTAGTATCATATTTCCATACTTATTATAGAATAAAAGCCTGCATTGTCCTAATTAATTGTTTAATTTATTTGCAGGCCCAATCTTTAAGGAGATGAAGAGAAATGAGCCCAAAGCCCACCAAAATTCTGAATTAAATCAGAATTAATTCGCACTCAGTAAATCAGGGCAAAATCAAGAGGTTGAAAAGGTTGAGAAGAATCCTCTCAGAATCGATCGGTTAAAGCCAAGAATTCAAGGCCATTTCGTCAGAATCCGGGACTCAAACTGAAAAACTAACTCCAGATAAAGTCAGAGGGCGAAACCAGGGCAACCCACCAACAGGGGTGGCCACCTGGCCACACCTTGGCCGCGGAAACGCGGCAAAAGCCGCGTTTCCGCGGCAAGGTTGGGGAGTTAGGGGGAGCGTTTGCTCCCCCGATCTCCCCGGGATCCTGCACACTGGGTTTTGTGCCTATAAAGGCCATTCTTTGTGCTGAAAATGGATGACCATGCAGAGATAGGATTTAGCCTAGTTTTCATTTCTTGTAGTTTAGGTTTTTCTTTTCTTGTAATTGTAATTTGAATGTAAGCATAGGTAAGAAGAAGATTCATGTAAGTAAGAGAGAGAGGCTTATGTTGAGAGTGACACCGATGTACCCTCCTCCTTTCTTCTATTGTTTCTGCAAGTAATAAAGGTAAATGCTTCTTTTTATGTTCGTATTTTCTTTTGTTTCCATCTTCCTCTTCTACTTTACCTCGTTTGTTTTTGTTGAGTTTACAACTGAATTCCAAAGCACAAGTATAACGATGTTATGTGACTGCCAACGATAGTTCATGAAGACGTTCACCTCCTCAAGTTGTATCACTTCATGCTTGTGCGAGACTTGATGATATAATGCGAACGGGGACTGAGCTCGGGCTTATGATCTATGCGTTGAACGCCTCCTAAATAAAGGTAGAACATGCAAAGGTTTCCAAGTAAGTCATCAATCAAATTAGGTAAGTATTTCTTCAACCTTCTTTCTTTTCTTTTATTTCTTTAGTATAGATCACCACATCTCCCAAATCTTTCATCATTTCTTTTCCAACTCATTTGTACATAGTCGCTTTCGATTCTCCACCTTCTTCATCTATCGCTTTCTTTCTAACTTTAACATAATTCTTTTCCATTTTTTTAACTTAAAAACAGAGAAGAACTTTCGTTTTGTTTTCTTAAAGATTTCAATACAAAAACGTAAACGCTTTTATCGCAAAACCCTCCTTGTGGATCACGACCCGCATAGCCACTTGCTATAGCGGTAAGAATTGAGCACTTGCACATTTTTATTAAAAGTTCTGAAATTCCGTATTTTGTGTGCAGGTTTAGCATCAATCAAATTTTGGCGCCATTGTCGGGGAGGGTAACGTTTTTATTGAAATCTGATTTTTTTTTTGAAAATTTTTTTAGAAAACTAATTTTCTTCTCTGTTGCAGGTCAAGGGCAAGCAAAACAGGAAATTAAAGTTGCAGTAACATATAAGTGACCTTGGGCCTCTGCTCTAGAAGCAGAGACCAAGTGCCCTCTGCTTTGCCGCGGATCCGCGGCCAACGCCGCGAAAACGCGGCAAAAAGGAGTGGACTACTAACTGTCTTTTTGCAGGGCTGCTTGCTTTGCAAATTGTAGTTTTCTACAACTTTACTTTTTCTTATATGCCATCACATAAGCCTGCTAATAATCAACAGTAAAACATTTGTTGAAAAGATAAAAATTGATTAGACGTTTGCATTTTAGGCACGTGTCTTTTCAATTCATTTATTTTTACTGTTGAAGAGTGCTGGAGCAAGGTACGTTCGCATTGCATCTAGAATAGGACTCATCTCTTGGTTGATTTTTATCGCTTTGAGTGAATCTTATTTACATATCTTGTACACTTGCACAAATTGATTTTAAGGGCACCAACCCATAACAAGATAAGGTGGGGATTTAATCACCCTTCCTTAGCCCAAAAATCAGATTCCAAGCACTCACTAACCCAAGCCTAACTAAAATGAGTAGACGTTGGCCCTAGGGACATCTCGGACTCAATTAGGAGATTATCCTAAGGGGGAAAGGTGTTAGAACTTGACTCCTGCCAAATCAGTGTCTAGGAAAGGGATTGAGGGCCGAAAGCCCGAAGGTTGGTGGTTATTTAATTAAGGAACGTCTTTGACGAAAAACCTCCCACCAACCTTGCCCTGACCTGGCTGATTAGCTTGTGATCAAAGTCTGCATTAGACCTCCCGTGGACAGTCTAATCAGTTAGGAGTCGTCTAGGTCATAGGTCTACCCTAACTTAGTTAGAATTTTCTCTTTTTATTTATTTGCTTATTTGTTTGTTTTTTCTTTCTTTTTTGTATTCTATTGTGTGATATGGCTTATAATAATAATTTTTTCAACTTTAATAATAATCCATATTACACACCGAGTTCATTTTCGGATATTACCAACCCGGCATATCATGACTTTAACCAACCTAGTGTGCCGGATTGGTCTTATCCGAATCAATATAACCCATGCCCCCATCTAATAACTATAATTTCCATAATAATTTCAACTCTTCATCGAGTCAGTGGGGATTCACCTCCCCCGAGCATAATTTTCAACCAACTTGTCCCCCTTATCCACCTAGTCCACAATATCCCCAAGAGTCATACTCAGTTCCACCAGTCCAAAATAGAAAACCATCAATTTTGGAAAGGAGTATGCTTGAGTCCAAACAACAATCACAAAATCTGATGGACTCACAATTTCACTACCACTTTCAAGACAACACTTCATCTTTTCATCAAAACAATGAATCCATCAACTATGAAAGATGCTTGAAGTCATGACTCATACTCAAAATGCTCGAAATCGTGACATAGATGTGATGGTCGAATCTCTATGTTCCCACCGTTCTGATGTCACTTACCATTCTGTTAGAGCCGAAGAGTCATGTTGTTTTTGAAATCAAGATTCTATTTCAGAACAACCATTTGAACTTGCCCAAACTCCAAATTTTGAAAAAGATATTGACAATTTGGCAAGTTATTCCTTTCCTGAAATAGAACTTGAGAATGAATATGATCTTGAACCCCAACTTAGTGATTCAATTCTTCTTCCTGATTCAATAATTACTCCGGTATCTTCACCTGACTTCAATCTTTTCCCGGAGTCAACATTGGATCCTGTACCAATTCATAATGAAATTGAATCACCCATCTTTGAGGATCATATTGAACTTGACCAATTATACACTTTTGAAGATCCTATTGAAAAATTGGCAAGTTCTCATTTTATGATATTGAACTCAATGAGATATGTGACCTAGATTCTCAAATCTGTGATCCAGTTCACCTTTCTGAATCAATATTGACTCCTGTTTTTTTACCAAACTTGAGTAATATTTTAGAGTCAGTTTTGATTCCCCCACCTATCATTCTTGAACTTGAATCACCAATATTAAGTCACATCCCATTGTTAGAAAATACATGTGGACTTGAGTTTCAACTTCTTGACTTGGACCCGCTTCTTGAACCAATCTCGACTCCTGAACCTTTACTTGACTTAAGTCACTTTCCTGAGTCAGTATTAGTTCCTGTACTTCCTGAGTCCAAGTCAATCATTCTATCTTTTCATACTCCATTCTGGGACGAGGTGGTTGACAAATTTGACTCCGAAATTAGTTATGGAATTTGGAAATTAGATGGGGTTAAATTTTTAATAAAAATTCTTCATGGATTTATCTTTTTAATGGGTTATATTAAAGATATTTCTGGTGGGTTCCTCCGAATCCCACGAAAAGTCGATTGGGCCGCGTTTCGTGGACCAATCAGACCACCACCGGAACAACCACCTTAAGATAACACTTTCCTTCCCTTTCTTCTTTTTCATGCATCTATGCATTAATTCATACATTGAGGACAATGCATGAGATAGGTGTGGGGGAGGGTCTAACATAACTTAGGTTTTCTTTTTATTAAAAACTTTTTGAAAATAGAAATAATATTTTGACATATTTTTTGTAAGAAATTAAGTTAATTTTAAGGAATAGGAAAATCTAAATTAGGATTTCTTATACTTGGTCAAAATAAGATTATTTGTTTGATTTTTAGGGTTAGGAAGACAATTTGTCAAAGTAATTTAGTCTTGATCTTTACCTTGATGAAGTATGCACACTTCATACACTTACACACTTAGGGTTCAAAAATAAAGATTCTTATGCCTTATAAAAAATATATATATAAAAAAAGAAAAGAAAAAAAAAATAGTCTAATTATTGATTAGCTAGGTGCTTTGGCCTACGTAAGCCTTAGTATTTATGCGAAAGATGATTAGATAGTTTGAAAAGAAAAATATATATAAAAATTCTCTGATTAAGCTGGGTATTTGTGCCTAATAAAGCAAAGTATTCACGCCTAAAAGAGGTTCATATAATAAAATCCCTAGTTTTGTGGCCTTATTTGCTCGAGTCCTTAAGTCCTTGGGGTGCTTTCTCACCCGGTGCCCTAAGACCGTTTGGTTTGGGAGTCATCGATTAAAGGCTCGTTACATGGGCAGATTAGAAAGCCTAATAGAACTAAGGAATAATACCACCTAAAAAGAAAAAAACATATATATATATATATATATATATATATATTATAAATATAAGGCATAAGATTTAGAGTTAATGAACCCTTCGTCAAAATTTTCACAATCACAAGGTGCATATGACTTAGGGTAAAGTAATAGACTAGATGAGAAGTACAATTTAACTCCTTACTTTGATTGATAACAAATTTTTGAATAGAGACTAAGTTTAGGAATGAAAAATTCAGTTTTCCTATAACTTATAGATTGCTTAGATCTTACAATTATATTTCAAATATTTTTCCCTTTCAAAATGCTTTTTCGAAAATACTAACTCTTTATTTCTCTTTCATTATGGATTTTGTGGGTGTAATCCGCTGAAAACCCTCATGAGACAAAACTCGTCCTATAGGGGAAACTTAGAGGTTTAACGGCTTGTTGCACATGCTCAGTGCAATCGCGTGACCTGCGAAAGTTGTCTAATAATCCTTAGTATAGTTTAGTTGTTTTGCTCGAGGACGAGCAAAAGATAGGTATGGGGTGTGATTGGTCACTAATGCTGCATATTTAGTATCATATTTCCATACTTATTATAGAATAAAAGCCTGCATTGTCCTAATTAATTTTTTAATTTATTTGCAGGCCCAATCTTTAAGGAGATGAAGAGAAATGAGCCTAAAGCCCACCAAAATTCTGAATTAAATCAGAATTAATTCGCACTCAGTAAATCAGGGTAAAATCAAGAGGTTGAAAACCGGTTGAGAAGAATCCTCTTAGAATCGATCGGTTAAAGCCAAGAATCCAAGGCCATTTCGTCAGAATCCGGGACTCAAACTGAAAAACCAACTCCAGATAAAGTCAGAGGGCGAAACCAGGGCAACCACCAACAGGGTGTGGCCACCTGGCCACCCCTGGCTGCGGAAACGCGGCAAAAGCCGCGTTTCCGCGGTAAGGTTGGGGAGTTAGGGGAGCGTTTGCTCCCCTGATCTCCCCAGGATCCTGCACACTGGGTTTTGTGCCTATAAAAGGCCATTCTTTGTGCTGAA
>JAVJIF010003378.1:0-96325 GCA_038442645.1 Agave tequilana | reverse complement strand
AATCCACTCCCTCAGAACAAAGTGCCACATGGAACAAAGTGCCACACCACACGGTGGGGGCCACCTCTTGAAACCCATGGGGCCACCTCTTGAATCTGAAGGGCTAATACTGTCATGTTCACTTTTTCTCGTAAACTGATATCCTTATAAGCTACAACTTGTATGGGGTATGGGTGGAAGTGTGGATGCCGGAATGATACCTTGCTTATAGTGATGGATATGATATATGCGGCGGAAAGTTGTAGTGGGACTTAGGCCCACACGATTACCTATAGGGGGACTTTGGGCTCCCAAACCGGTCCCAGGTGGTGGGAACCGTTGGGCCACTAAACTGGTCCCCGGTGTATGAGTGCCACTATAAGAGGTGATATCAGTTCTCCATCTACTTCCGTTAACAAACCTCGAATAGCTTATATATGGATGTATGTGAGTTGGATCGATACCGAAACACATACCTAGATATATGGTTAGGCGAGTAATATATATAATAGATGTCAGTTGTGTTCTCTGTTATAATTACCGTTATGTGTACCAGCTATGATTCCTGTCTTAGTTCCTGTTATGACTATTATTTACTTGTCGTGATTCCAGTGATGATTCCGGTTATTGGATTATGTCTTTCTCATTATGATTCATGTCTTCTTGTTTTGTATTCTCGTTATGATTATAGTATGATTTGCAACTCTGATTCTCATGCTTGATTACTGTGGCATGAGATAGAGGTATATAGATGAGGGTTTCCTTGTTTGGATTATTCCTTCGATGTACTAGTCTCATGGGACCGTGACCTAAGTATATATAATCACTTTTGCTTGTAATCAGCTTTACTTGTATTTTCGCCTTATGATTATGTTATATCCGTCCTTACATACTATACTTGTGTTCTAACCCTATTCATGTCTCTTAGCCACTTGGCTGTAGCTCATTTATTGTTATATGTCTTGATTCCTTGGATTTGCACATTCAGATTCCGGAGCTTGGATCGAAGTGGAGTTGTCCACCGTAGATCGAGCCCTCCGTAGCGAGCAGGCATCTTAGCTCCAGTTCTTGCACCTGACTCCTTTTGACTCACGGATCTTCATCCTACTCGTGAGCCCTTTTGGTTCTTCTTGTATATGTTACTTTTGACTTGTTATGATAAAAGACATATGTAATATGTAATGTTTATCATATACTGTGATGACTTTGTATTGTACCCTTATGTTGGCATATATGTGTGTATACCATGCTTTGCGTTGCACTCTGATCCTTTCTTGTTGTACTTTATGCTTAGCGTATATGCGTGGGGGCACTTCTGACCTACGTATATACGTCGCAGTGACGTCCCCGTATCTGTGAAATCGGGGCGTTACAGGTTGGTATCAGAGCTTAGGCTCTTACCTCTATAGTACAAACAAGTAGCAAATTCTAGTAATTTGCGGATGCCAACATCATGTACAAAGTTGTCTAGTCCTTTTGATTTATCTAGTTCTTCTTGATTCCATCCTTCATATCCTGAAATCCTTCCATTCCATTTCCAGCTCCTTCCAGTCTATCCATACCTAGTATCGATGGAGAGGAGATCGGGTCGCAGCAACTCCGGATCAGCATCGAATGGAGCAGCGGGAGAAGTGGATATATTGAGGGTTTATCCAGATGATGATGGAGAACCAGCAGCAGCAGGCCGAGATCTTCTCCGGCAAGAGATAGCAGCACCTAAGGAACAGAGGCCGGGGAACATATCAGACTTCAGGAAGCTGCAGCCAGCCATATTTACAGGAGGAGAGAAACCCTTGGATGCTGAGCAATGGCTGACGGACACATCAGACTTGTTGAATGCAGCCCGTGTCCCAAAGGAGAACCAAGTTGAGGTTGCCAAGATTCAACTGAAGGATATAGCCAGGACTTGGTGGCTAGCAGAGGAGGCCAGATTGGAGAAGCCTGTCACTTGGACACCTTCTCCAAGAGTTTTTACAGCAGATTCTTCCCTGTCACAGCCCAGAAGGACATGGAAGAGCAATTCATCAGACTTCGGCAAGGGAACAAGTCCGTGGATGAGTATGCCGCGGAATTTCTGAGACTCAGCCGCTTTGCTCCGTATATGGTGACAGATGAGGAGAAGCGAGCAAGCAGGTTTCAGCAGGGTCTTCAGATGGACATTCAGATGTTCCTAATGCCCTATCATCTGAAGACATATGCGGAGGTTCTCACCAGCGCTCGAGAGGTGGAGCGTGGTTTTGAGAAGAAACAGGCAAACCAGACGAAGAACCAGGCCAAGAAGAGGCCTTTTGAGTTGATGGATGAGGAGGATGCGGATAGGGCAACCCATGGCCCGATGATGAAGAGACCATCCCAAACTCCTCTTCCCCAGATCACATGCAATTTCTGCCACAGGCCCGGACACTATAAGAGAGATTGTCGAGCGGCCAAGGGATTATGTTTAGTATGTGGGTCAGGGAGACATATGCTAAGGGATTGCCCACACAGGAAGTTTGGACATGTGGCACCAGTCAGACCGGCTCTTCCAGCTCCAGCACGTCCAGCTCCAGCACTTCCAGCGCCGCCACTGAGGAGGAACCCTGAACCTGTTGATCGAAGAGTTCCACTTCCACCCCAACGGTATGATCATCAGTATAGGGGAAGACCGAGAGCAGATCAGAGGAGAGGACAAGTCCACATCATGGCAGCAGAGGCCTCTGATGATGCAGCAGAGTGGGAAGACCAGTATCCAGACCAGGAGCCCTGAGGACGTCATGGTAACCACTACCCTATTTCTTGCATTTGAGTTGGTTATCCTTCTTAATATTTTTCCATTGTCATTCTATCATTGTTCATTCTGGTCCTTCCTGTATTCATCCTATCCCCTGTTTTGGTTTTATGAAGCCTTTATTCGTGCCCTTGTCCCCTTTGTGTTCAATTTATCCCCTTAACGAAATTGCGAGGACGCAATTTTTGTAAGGTGGGTGGATTGTAATACCCCGTTCCCGGAATACGTACTTAGTTGCGTATTCAGATTTTTGATCGTATTTTTTCGATTTGTTTCCTGTATTTATTCTGTATTATGAATTCCTTATATGATTGTTTTGCCTTGAATTTGGATCGGTGAACTCGGAGTCAGCCTTTGTCTGAGCCGGGGACTCGATCTCAAGAGTTTACCTTGTTTTAGACATTCTGGTTATCCGATTCGATCGATTTCAGTTTTAAATATCGTTTTCCAATATTTTGGATTTTCTATGATTTTCTGGAATTTTCTGTGATTAAGTTGAAAATCTTCAAACCGGTGTCGGCCAGTGCCGCTGACCGATTCCTGGATTTTTAATTCTCAAATTGTTTGGAATTTCATGATGGTCCTTTAGACTTTATCTTTTAGAATTGCAATTCCTACTTATATTCTTTTTCTGAGAATTTTATGATTTTATGGAAATTCAAACGGAGTCGGTAGGTAGCTGATTCCAGGATTTTTAGTTTCAAAACTATAAAGTATTTCTTCAAACGGATTTCACTATTGGCCTTTATATATTATTCTTGATTTTTGGTAAAATTTTCAGATCATTCCGAGATACTTGAATTTCGGGCATTTTTCCAATTATCGCATATTCCAATTTCCACCTTGTCATGCCACCTCATTTCCCACTCACCCTCTCACCTAACCCCACTCACTCTCTCTCCTTCCCATGGCCGGCCAAGTGGCCACTCTAGGGACACCTCACCTCCCTTTTTGCAAGAAAGCCCCTTGCATCTATCCTATTTGCATCTCCTTTGCAAAATCCCCATCATATATATTCCTTTCAATTGCAATTAAATCCTTTTCTTCCTCTTTCACTTCATCAAGAGAGAAACCCTCTCCAAATTCCCTCATCTCCTCCACAACCCTAGCACCAAGAACCCTAATCTCTTCTCCTCCATCTCCTCCTCCAACCACAAGAGTTCATCTAGCATCAAGGGCATCACCTCCAACCTCCAAGGCAACTCCAAGTTCAACCTCCTCCACCTCAAGCTTCAACAACCACTCATGGATTGAAGCCACCATCTTCTTCTTGGATCAAGCTCCAATTGAACCCATCCTAGTGAGTATCTTTACTCACCAAGACCTAGTTAACTCCTTATATACTTGTGATGGGAATTCTTGAACACTTGCACCTTAAAAATCCCATTTTTAGGTTATCAAACTAAAGATCCAACCTTTCCATGTAGATATCTCTACTCACCAAGGCTAGTCCGTCCCTTGTGTACTTGTGTTAGTAAATCAGGTCCCCTAATGTCATAGAAACCCCATTTTTGTCATCAAGAACAACCCCAAGTTCAGTTCTGTAAACTGCTCCCGACCACGATTAGTCGACTTGACCTAGAACCTAGTCGACTAGAACACTTAGCTGAAACCTAGTTTTTTTGAAAAACACAGTATTAGTCGACTTACCCCAAATATTAGTCGACTGATCAACCCTCTGGAAATCCCTATTAGTCGACTCCTGAATTCACCTAGTCGACTAACCCTCCTTGGACCAGAAACCAACTCTCGGCCCAGTCGACTTAAGCCTATTTTATTAGTCGACTTGAACACCTTAGTCGACTAACCATTTTACCTTAGTCGACTAATGTTTTCCTGAAACAGTGACCCCAATTCTCTTTATCCCAGACTTAGTCGACTTGCGTACCTGTTAGTCGACTTGAAACCTATATTAGTCGACTAGTCCCTTGACCCTAGTCGACTAATTCTGACTATATGTCTTAAATGATTTTCCTCCTAAAATTGGATCTTGTCGTTGGTTTATGTGTTATGCATTATGGTTTCTTGTACTTCATGACTGGTACTATAGGACTTATTACTTGTTGGATCTTACCTCATATTACTTCACGATTTGTCAAGTAACATTATCAACCACTTGTCAACTTTATGTTCTCTTTTAACACATGTATATCAACTAACCGTGCCACTACCTTGCCAGACCCTATAGTTATGTCATGATTGACCCGGCCCATTCTACATTTATTGTTATGTTTTATTGCTTGCTAGACATCACCACTTTGTCATGCTATCCCTTAAACCAAGCATGATACACTTGACTTTATGATTATCTTAATTGCGGGAACCCTGCCTTGTTTATGGAACTAAGTGCCACATGGAAAAGTGCCACGCCACACGGTGGGGGCCACCTCTTGAAACCCATGGGGGTCACCTCTAGAATCCACTCCCTCAGAACAAAGTGCCACATGGAACAAAGTGCCACACCACACGGTGGGGGCCACCTCTTGAAACCCATGGGGGCCACCTCTTGAATCTGAAGGGCTAATACTGTCATGTTCACTTTTCCCGTAAACTGATAATCCTTAATAAGCTACAACTTGTATGGGGTATGGGTGGAAGTGATGGATGCCGGAATGATACCTTGCTTATAGTGATGGATATGATATATGCGGCGGAAAGTTGTAGTGGGACTTAGGGCCCACACGATTACCTATAGGGGGACTTTGGGCCTCCAAACCGGTCCCAGGTGGTGGGAACCGTTGGGCCACTAAACTGGTCCCCGGTGTATGAGTGCCACTATAAGAGGTGATATCAGTTCTCCATCTACTTCCGTTAACAAACCTCGAATAGCTTATATATGGATGTATGTGAGTTGGGATCGATACCGAAACACATACCTAGATATATGGGTTAGGCGAGTAATAATAATAATAGATGTCAGTTGTGTTCTCTGTTATAATTACCGTTATGTGTACCAGCTATGATTCCTGTCTTAGTTCCTGTTATGACTATTATTTACTTGTCGTGATTCCAGTGATGATTCCGGTTATTGGATTATGTCTTTCTCATTATGATTCATGTCTTCTTGTTTTGTATTCTCGTTATGATTATAGTATGATTTGCAACTCTGATTCTACATGCTTGGATTACTGTGGCATGAGATAGAGGTATATAGATGAGGGTTTCCTTGTTTGGATTATTCCTTCGATGTACTAGTCTCATGGGACCGTGACCTAAGTATATATAATCACTTTTGCTTGTAATCAGCTTTACTTGTATTTTCCGCCTTATGATTATGTTATATCCGTCCTTACATACTATACTTGTGTTCTAACCCCTATTCATGTCTCTTAGCCCTTGGCTGTAGCTCATTTATTGTTATATGTCTTGATTCCTTGGATTTGCACATTCAGATTCCGGCTTGGATCGAAGTGGAGTTGTCCACCGTAGATCGAGCCCTCCGTAGCGAGCAGGCATCTTAGCTCCAGTTCTTGCACCTGACTCCTTTTGACTCACGGGATCTTCATCCTACTCGTGAGCCCTTTTGTTTCTTCTTGTATATGTTACTTTTGGACTTGTTATGATAAAAGACATATGTAATATGTAATGTTTATCATATACTGTGATGACTTTGTATTGTACCCTTATGTTGGCATATATGTGTGTATACCATGCTTTGCGTTGCACTCTGATCCTTTCTTGTTGTACTTTATGCTTAGCGTATATGCGTGGGGGCACTTCCTGACCTACGTATATACGTCGCAGTGACGTCCCGTATCTGTGAAATCGGGGCGTTACAGATTCCATAATGACTGAGGTATTTTTACCTGATTTTAGGTTTTTTTTGAGTCAACATTGGATCCTGTACCAATTTATTGTAAAATGAATCACCAATCTTTTATGATCAATAAATTGAACATGACCAATTTCATACTTTTGAATGTCCCATTGACATATTGGCAAGTTCTCATTTTTATGAAATTGAACTCAATAAGGACTATGACTTTGATCCTCAAATTTGTGATCCAGTTCAAATTCCTGAATCATTATTGACTTCTATTTCGCTACCCAATTTGAGCAACATTTTAGAATCAGTTTTGGTTCCCATACCTGTCATTCTTGAACTTGAATCACCAATCTCAGAGAGTCATATTCCGTTATGGGGAAATGAATGTGGACTAGAATTTTAACTTCTTAATTTAGACCCGATTCCTGAACCAATTTTGATTCCTGAGCTTTTACTTGATTAAGTCAAATTCCTGAGTTGATACTAGTTCCTGTACTTTCTGAGCCCAAATCAATCATTCTATCTTTTCATACTCCATTTTGGATAAAGGTGTTGATAAAATTGACTCAGAACTTACTTAAAAATTTAGAAATTAGATGGGGTTAAATTCTTAATAAAAATCATACATATATACATCATTCTAGTGGGTTGTATTATAGAGGTCTCTGGTGGATTCCTCCAGACTCCACGCAAATTGGATTGAGCCGCCTTTCGTGGACCAATCAGACCACAACCGGAACCACCACCTTGAGGTGATTTTCCCCTTCCCTCTCTATTTGTTTCATGCATACATACATTCACGATGCATTGAAGACAATGCATGAGATAAGTGTGAGGGAGGGTTTACTAACATAGAGTTTATAGATTTTCTTTCTTTTCACTTCTTTTAGGATACTTTTAGAAATTTTTCCTTTTGTATATGATTTTTCCTTCTTTAAAAAACTTTTTGACACAAGAGACAGTTTTGATCTATTTTTAAGAAAATTAAGATGATCTTAGAAATTAAGGAAGCCTTAATTATGACATCTTAACCCAGTCAAAATAATGGATCTTATTGAAAATTATAGGTTAAGCAAGATAAATTGGAGAGATAATTTTATCTTGAATTTTTTGCCTTAGATAGTATGCACATCACACAGACACAATTTTTGGGATGAAAACAAAGACCTAAAATGTCATAAAGTAAAAAAATAAATAAAAAGAAAAATTATATATATATATATGAAGAAAAATCATTTATTAAGCTGGATAACTATGCCTCAAGAAGCATGATTATTCACACGTAAAGGTGGTAATAAGGAACAAATAATCCCTCTTAGTTTTGTGGCCTTGTTTACTCGAGTCCTTGAACTCGAGGGATGTTTTCTCATCTGGTGACCTAAGACCGTCGGTCTGGGAGTCATCGGTTAAAGGCTCATTACCCAGGTGAACTAGAAAGCCTAAGAAAATTAAGTGAAGAAAAAAAAAGAAAAATATATATAAATAAATGGCTTGATGGTTAGAGTTGAAATCTCAGAAATCTTCACTATCACAAAGTGCATGTTATCTAGGTTTTATGAAGAATAAAATATTCAATCCAACTTTGAATTCTTACCTTAATTGAAGACAAGATCTTGCATATAGACTAATTTTAAGGAAAATTTTTTTCGTGGACTTATGATCTTAGATCGCTTATATTTTTGCAAAAATATTTCAAAAACTTGTCTCTCTTTCAAAATATGTTTTCAAAATACTAACATTTGTCTTCTTTCTTTATGGATTTTGTGGGTGCAATTCGCTGAAAACCCTCAGGAGACAAAACTCCTCCTCTAGGGGAAACTTAGAGGTTTAACGACTTGTTGCACACGCTCAGTGCAATCGCGTCACCTGCGAAAGTGGTGTAATAATATTTGTAGTATAGTTTTCTTTTTCTTATTTTGCTCGGGACGAGCAAATGATAAGTGTGGGGGTGTGATTAGTCTACAGTTTTGTATTATTAAATCGCATTTTCCTGCTGATTTATGAATAAAATGTCGGTCTAAATCGTGTTTTGGTCTCTCTTGCAGATAATCAATACTAGGAGGGCAAATGGGTAATAAGAGCTTAATTAAACCCATTTTTTGGGTAATTAAATCCGCATTTCTTGGAGGCCAAGTAAGGAAACTTCTAGAAGATGCATTGAACCTAGACCCTTGCGTACGTCAGACGAATATACGGATAAAAATACCTGAATCAGAGCATATCTAGATGGTCCCCGAAGCGCCGCGAATCCTCGCACCAAACCTAGGGACCTAGGTCCCTGGTATTGCTGCGAAAATACGGCAATAGCCGCGTTTGCGTGGCAAGGTGACTGAGGCCACACGTCGATCGTCGATGCGTGGCCTCGTCTCGTCTTCTGGAACCTCCTTTTGCTTATAAATATGGCAGGGTTTGGCCAAAACGCAAGCAGATTTGAATTTAGGTTAGGTTTTCTATCTTTAAGTGTAAGGTAGTGTAGGCATTCTTCTTCTTTATTTTGTATTTTCATTTTCTTTTTAGATCTTGTATTAGATCAGAGAGATTAAGAGAGAGAAAGAGAGAGATTGATGTAATAGATGGTGACAATCTATGTAAAGGTGTCTCCTTTCTTCTCCATTGTAATCTTCTCTATCTTCTACATGATGCTTAGCTAATTTCTTCTTCTCATGACAATCTAACTACTAACCACTAACCATCTAACCATCTAACCACTTACTTGATAATCCACATGAATCTAATAACCTCTTCAAGGCCTTGCTCTTACAAGAGCCATTGATGGCTCATGATGATGGATTCTGACATTCTAACATTTCTAACACCTAACCCACTAACTTGCTAACTTGTAACGTCTTCTTTATTTCATGCTCACCTCAAACCAGTTTTGATGATTTAATAGTAGCTTGCAACTTGTTATGTGGTATGGATGTGTTGTTTGAATGTAGAAGAACAATATTGTGGGCTATGCTCCGTATTGTGTTGGCCCAGAGGCCTTCCACTCTAGTTTTGATGATGATTAACTTATGTAGTTATGTGTACTAATAATCTTGTGATTTTAGTTTCAGATCATTAATCAAGTTATTAGTAGGTGATTAGCTTCAACAAGATGACTTGGAAGCTTTCACATGTTGATTCAAGAGCCCGAGCGTCAAAGATCATATATAGCACTTACTCGGCGGATCAAAGAGTTTTGGATCGAGTCGGCTTGGAGATTGCGCTCTACAAGAAGACTTCGGTACCTAGTTTAGTTTTGTGTTTAGATCCAAATTGTAAAGATTAGAATAGTATGATATGCTCAAGTTCACAACACACACGTTTCATGTTTTGAATATTGGCTTTCGTTTTTCCGTTTTTGGTTTAACCGATCTTGGTTTTCATGTATAAATAGATCAAAATAAGTTTACATGGTTTAATGTATATTAGATTTGTTCTATATACATGCATGCTTCAACTATTTAAATAAACTTACTTTGATATACCTATTCATATGTTTTAGGTTTTGTGTTTTAACAACTTATTTTTGGAATTAAAGACAAAAACTATGATATATATATGTTTCATGTATATAGGATTATATCCATATACATCATGCCTAAATGTTGTTTAAATATCATGTTTTTGTATTTGGATGAGTTTTGGACAAAACGTATTTTCTATTCAAAAATTCAAGTTTTAGAAAATACAGTTTTTGGTTTTTGGCAAAATTTCTATAACACAAAAATAGTTCAAAATGTTTGAGATTTGTGTTAAACTTTTCAATACAAGTTTGTATTTCAATGAAAAATGATAAAACTATTTTTGTGGATTTTTAGAGATTTAATGGGAATTTTTAGGATTAAAAATTACATGTTTTTGCTGACCAGAACAGTCTCTGCCAGGCTAGGTCGGTCGACCCCTACGGTCGACCGCACCAAGTTGCCGGTCGACCGTATCAGTCGACCGACGTGCACGGATACGTGCACGCTGGCTGCCACATGGTCCGGTCGACCGCACGGGCGACCGACTGCATGCAGGCAACTCTCTTTTTGTTTCGGTCGACCGGGCGGTCGACCGGTAGCTGGCAACGGTCAAAATGTGACCGTTGGCCGGTCGACCGCACGGTCGACCGGTAGGCCATTTTTGGCAGATTTGGCTGCCAACGGCTATATTTTTCTGGGGGCTATAAATACCCCATAGGAAAGAGTTTTTCTCTAAGATTTTTTTGTGCGAATTTTTCCTGACTCTAGTGTTTTCACAGCAATCAAAAGAAGTTTTTGGGCTTTAAATTGAACAATTTTTTTGGTGTTATTGCTTGGGTTTGGAAGATCAAAGAAAAGTGTTTTTGGGAAAAGATTTTGATTCAACTTCTATATCTTGGTTTCAGTATTTCCCAAGGATTTTCTTTGTGATTTTGATTTCCATTCCATTGATTTTCTCTACACTTGAGCTACATCTACTTTCTTATTCTATAGGATCTTTGTGTGGGAGAAAGAGATTGTTTGTGGTTGTTTGTTAGACCACCAAGTTATAAACCCAATTTTTGCTTGGCTTTGTGCCTTTGGGTTGTATCCCTCAAGTTGTGAAGTGATCCTTGTGTTGCTTTGTGCTAATCCCTCAAGTTGTGAGGTGATAGTTTGTTGGCTTGGAGTTGTGCCTCAAGGAGGAGGTTGTGTTTGTAAGGAGAGGAGTTGGGTACTCCTTGTAATTGTTATTGCCCCAAATCCTCGGTGGAGGTTCCCTTTGTGGGAGTCCTTTGTGGACAAGCTAGTAGACTTAAAATCCTTCTATGTGAAGGCGGGGATGTAGAGCTGGGTGCTCGAATCTCGAAACATATCTTGTTGTTTGCGCTTGATCCCTTGGCTCTTACTCTCTCTCTTTACTTTGTGCCTTGCATCTATTCATATTGTTCATTCATAATTATTTGCTTGGCTTGTTTGAGTGTGCATCTCTTGTTAATTGCAATTAGTTTTTAAATTCCGCATTAAGTTCATTAGATTAGCATAATCACCTATTCACCCCACCTCTAGGTGATTTTCAATTGGTATCAGAGCCTCCGCTCCTGATATTTAGGTTTAACCACATAGGAGTGAGATTTTGGTTTGCTAATCTTTATTTGCATTGTTCATTTGCACACATATAGTTGCACTCATGGATAGCCCTCCTATGTTTGACTTTTTTAGACTTGATGTTTGGAAGGCCAATATGAGTAGTCATTTGAAAAACCTAGGACATCTAGTTTATCAAGCCTCCACTATGGAATCATTCCCTAATAGTAGCAAGCATAAAAAGGCTAATGCATTAGCACGTAAAACACTTAGAGCATCTCTTAATGAAGATCTTTTACCGGTGTTTGATCATTATGATTCGGCTTTTGCAATTTGGAGCATATTGACTTCTCCCGAGCTACCAAGGATTATCAACAAGTTGAGGAGATCTAGGAGAGACAAGTCCGACGAGCATTGCCTCATGGTCCAAGGGAAAGACTCCCTTGAGGTACAATCGGATTCTTAATTAGATGATTGCTCTAATTCCTATTGCGATGGTTGTTTAGAAGATCAAACCTTAAATATGGAACTTGCCACAAAACTTGAAAAATTTTTGGAATAACATAATCTTTTGAAAAAGAATAATCTTGAACTAAAAGAAGAAATGAAGGATTTGTGCTCAACTTTTGAATCGGTTTTGTAAGAGAAGGAAGTGATTACTAGTGAACGTGACTCACTAAGATCTCAACTAGACCTTACCCTAAAAGAGATTGATGTTTTAAAAAGCAAAAATGATTGTGATGATGTTATGAAAAACAATGAGGTTTTATCTTCAAAATTGGATTTTGTTTTAAAAGATAACCTTGCATTGAAAAATGAAATTGATTTCATTACAAAAGAATTGGATTTTGTTTTAAAGAAAATGATTCTTTGAAAATTGAATTGTCTTCACATATTTGCCATACTAGTGTAGCTTCTTCTTCTAGCACACCTTTTGCATGCTCCACTTTATCTTCAACTATTGAAATGATATAAATGTTTTGAAGAAAAGTGTTGAATGTTTGGGCTCCACTTTGAGCCAATGTACTTTGAATCATACACGCTTGGAAACCTTGGTTCGCAAGAAACAAGTTCCAACTTTACATGTACACCCATCACGGCATACACATGCTCATCACGTACACAACCATAACATGTATGCTCATGTGTACACATGTACACATTGTGGTCGAAAAGGCCACCTTGCTAGATTTTGCTATGATCGTTTACATATTGAGAATTTAGCAAATAATCTTGTTTGGGTTAGAAAAGATACTAACCCCCGTGGACCCAAAAGAAAATGGGTACCAAAGACCACTCCTTTGATTTTTGATGTAGGTGTGGGCTCTCGCATCACGTGAGAGTAGCGGTGCCTTGAAGTGGATGCGTTCCGTGCTTAAAGATTACCATTTGGATGCATCACTTTCAAGGGAAGGTTTGGTGGAGAGGACCACCATTGGTTTGGAGAACTAGAGAGGTGCCTTCATCGATTTTGGTATCGATCTCTAACTCCCGTTTATTTTTACATGCTCTCATATTATTGTTTATAGCATGTTTTGATGATTGTTGATTATCATGATTATGCCATGGTCATTAGATTAGTGATATACATGTTTAGTTATTTGAGACACCCACGGACCTATCTTTGTGTTCTCACTTTGTTTTTAAACTAATATGTATGCCCTAGATCTAATGCACGTGCTTACACATGATGATCATATATGTTTATGATTCTTGTTTTGATATCTCATGTTTTTGATGTTTAGAGTTTATTATGTTAAATGCCATGATTCTTAGATCATTGACATGCATGTTTAGCTTTTGAGATCACCCATGTTTATTTGGACCCATATGTTGTGTTCTCACCATTTGTTTAGCTGTTATGTATATCATGATTCTAATAGCATGAGGATTTACATAATGACCATGTTTATGATTTTCATGTTGATTTATATCCCGTTTTATGCTTAATGATTTGATTACTTCTTTAGATGTTAGTTTTCATTAAGACTAGAATTTATACTTGTACATATAGTGGGACTCAAATAAATCTTTATATATGTTTGTGGTTGGATGCTTATTTGTACCCATTAGATGTGCTAGTATAGTCTAGTTTTGATGATTCATGCATTCTAACTTGTATCCCCTATTTTGGACATGTTTTATGATAATGTGTTTTAACTTCATGTATATGTCTATCTTGTCCAAACTATTGATTATACATGTACATCCTTGAGCCATGTGCCTTCATGCATATACTTTTGTGGACTCATTATGTTTAGGATATGTATGTATACTTTAGTTTGTACATGACATACATATGCCTTGAAATTTAAATCGTTTTGATGATTTTCATGTTTTTAGGTAATTTCAATTGGTAATGAAAAACTAGTTTTTCATGTTTTCACGGGATTTCATATGAGCTTAATTGAATATTTTCATGTTGATATGTGTCACATTATACTTGTACACTCACTTTATTAGTTTACTCATGATTTGTTTTCATGAGACTATGATATGGGCTTTATGGACTTTGAGTGTTTAGTGATCATGTGATTTCATGTTTTCATGAAAAATAATCTTGTTTTATTCCTTACTTGAAGGATTTCGTGCTAGTTTAAAAGTTTTTCTATTTAACTAGTTCGTATTCTTCACTATGGTAGAGATTTTCAAACAAACTATATTTCAAACCTATTTTTGAAAACCCTTACCATCGATGGGCGGTTGGATGGGAGATCATGTTCATGTATGCTTTAAAATGAAAATCATTTAAAACTTGTGCATGGTTGGGTGGTAGATAATATGATGTATACACTTGATCATTATTGTTGTTTTCAATTGGTATCATTGGACTCTTTCAATTGGTATCAATTTTGACCTTACTTGTATACTCATATATGTTTGTATGTATGTATGCTTTCAATTCCAAGAATATCAATTTCAATTGGTATCTATTTTCCATACATATATATGTTTGTGTTTATTCTAAGCTTGAGCTTCAATTTTGTTTCAATTGATTAGTTTTCAATTGCTATTCAATTGGTTCAATTTTCAATTGGTATATTATTTCAAGCCTATGCATGTGTTTTGTTGGTAATTCATAAAGAGGGAGAAAACTTGTATTTCATCTTTCAATTAGTATTTGTTTTCCCCTCCCATACTTTATGATTGAAAATTTAAATTTGGTATCATATGTTCAAAATGAAAAATATTTACAATTGGTATCAAAATTTTTGTTTAGACATTCAAAATTTATTATGTTTGATTTCAATTGGTATCAAGATTTTCATGTGTTTTGCTTAAAATTGGTATCAATTTTTTTGTTTGTTTCCTTTCAATTGGTATCAAGATGCTATTCTTTAACATATTTTCAATTGGTACCTTAATTGAATGTCACCCCTATTTGGTTTTTGTTTTTGTTTTAGACAAAAAGGGAAAATATTATTTTTATTAACCCTTTATTGATTCATTGTTTCGAACAATAAAAGGGAGAAAAATTTATTTGATTTAGTTTTGCTTTTACCCTTATTGATGATTGTTTCTTTGTATTAAAAAGGGGAGAAGATTTTGTTTTGTTTTTGTTTTTACCCCCTTCTTGATGATTGACAAAAAGGGGGAGAAAGATTTTGAGTTTGATTGAGTTTTATATATGCATGTTTATGTTTTGCATATATTAAGTTTAATTTAGTTTAATTTTAATTGGTATCTAGAGAAAGTTTTGTTTTTAAACATTTCATTGGTATCTAGAGCCTCTTATTGTTTATGCATTTCTATGCATTCATGTTTAAGAGCCTTCATTGTATATTCATTATGTTTATTTGGTTATGCATGAGTTAAGGGGGGGCTTCTTTGAAGCTTAACTTTAATCCATGCATATATAACTCCATGAGTTTTGTCATCATCAAAAAGGGGGAGATTGTTGGCCCAGAGGCCTTCCACTCTAGTTTTGATGATGATTAACTCATGTAGTTATGTGTACTAATAATCTTGTGATTTTAGTTTCAGATCATTAATCAAGTATTAGTAGGTGATCAGCTTCAACAAGATGACTTGGAAGCTTTCACATATTGATTCAAGAGCCCGAGCGTCAAAGATCATATATAGCACTTGCTCGGTTGATCAAAGAGTTTTGGATCGAGTCGGCTTGGAGATTGCGCTCTACAAAAAGACTTCGGTACCTAGTTTAGTTTTGTGTTTAGATCCAAATTGTAAAGATTAGAATAGTATGATATGCTCAAGTTCACAACACACACGTTTCATGTTTTGAATATTGGCTTTCGGTTTTTCCGTTTTTGGTTTAACCGATCTTAGTTTTCATGTATAGATAGATCAAAACAAGTTTACATGGTTTAATGTATATTAGATTTGTTCTATATACATGCATGCTTCAACTATTTAAACAAACTTACTTTGATATACCTATTCATATGTTTTAGGTTTTGTGTTTTAACAAAACTTATTTTTGGAATTAAAGACAAAAACTATGATATATATATGTTTCATGTATATAGGATTATATCCATATACATCATGCCTATATGTTATTTAAATATCATGTTTTTGTATTTGGATGAGTTTTGGACAAAACGTATTTTCTATTCAAAAATCCAAGTTTTAGAAAATACAGTTTTTAGTTTTTGGCAAAATTTCTATAACACAAAAATAGTTCAAAATGTTTGAGATTTGTGTTAAACTTTTTAACAAAAGTTTATATTTCAATGAAAAATGATAAAACTATTTTTGTGGATTTTTAGAGATTTAATGGGAATTTTTAGGATTAAAAATTACATGTTTTTGCTGACCAGAACAGTCTCTGCCAGGCTAGGTCGGTCGACCCCTACGGTCGACCGCACCAAGTAGCCGGTCGACCGTATCTGTCGACCGACGTGCACGGATACGTGCAGCTGGCTGCCACATGGTCCGGTCGACCGCACAGGCGACCGACTGCATGCAGGCAACTCTCTGTTTGTTTCGGTCGACCGGGCGGTCGACCGGTAGCTGGCAACAGTCAAAATGTGACCGTTGGCCGGTCGACCGCACGGTCAACCGGTAGGCCATTTTTGGCAGATTTGGCTGCCAACGGCTATATTTTTCTGGGGGCTATAAATACCCCATAGGAAAGAGTTTTTCTCTAAGATTTTTTTGTGCGAAATTTTCCTGACTCTCTAGTGTTTTCACAGCAATCAAAAGAAGTTTTTGGGCTTTAAATTGAACAATCTTTTTGGTGTTTTTGCTAGGGTTTGGAAGATCAAAGAAAAGGGTTTTTGGGAAAAGATTTTGATTCAACTTCTATATCTTGGTTTCAGTTTTTCTCAAGGATTTTCTTTGTGATTTTGATTTCCATTCCATTGGTTTTCTCCACACTTGAGCTACATCTACTTTCTTATTCTATAGGATCTTTGTGTGGGAGAAAGAGATTGTTTGTGGTTGTTTGTTAGACCACCAAGTTATAAACCCAATCTTTGTTTGGCTTTGTGCCTTTGGGTTGTATCCCTCAAGTTGTGAGGTGATCCTTGTGTTGCTTTGTGCTAATCCCTCAAGTTGTGAGGTGATAGTTTGTTGGCTTGGAGTTGTGCCTCAAGGAGGAGGTTGTGTTTGTAAGGAGAGGAGTTGGGTACTCCTTGTAATTGTTATTTTCCCAAATCCTCGTTGGAGGTTCCCTTTGTGGGAGTCCTTTGTGGACAAGCTAGTGGACTTAAAATCCTTCTGGGTGAAGGCGGAGATGTAGAGCTGGGTGCTCGAACCTCGAAACATATCTTGTTGTTTGCGCTTGATCCCTTGGCTCTTACTCCCTCTCTCTCTTTACTTTGTGCCTTGCATCTATTCATATTGTTCATTCATAATTATTTGCTTGGCCTGTTTGAGTGTGCATCTCTTGTTAATTGCAATTAGTTTTTAAATTCCGCATTAAGTTCATTAGATTAGCATAATCACCTATTCACCTCCCCTCTTGGTGATTTTCATATTGTCTCTTGAAGCCAAGGATTAGTGATGGCCAAGGATCCATGTGAGGCAACTATCACTAAGAGGTTAACATGGTTTATGAATCAATTAGTAGTTAGAGCCATGCGTTTTCTTTTATCTTGTTTTAAAAATCAATTTCAAAACTCTTCTTTTATTTTTTCATCATTATTTCACCATCTTCTTTGTTCACCTTTGTTTTCATTTTCTTTACCATAAGCTTCATCTTCTTTTCTATTTTGTTTTTCAAACCACTTCTCTTTTGTTTTCACATCGCCGCTTCGTCGCCTTCTCATCTATCACTTTCAGTTTTCTTTTCTTTTACTCTTTTTTATTCTTTCAACAAAGAAGAACTGTTAGCATCACGTGAACATAAACTGTTAATGCTTCTATTGCCTCCCGTCCCTGTGGATTCGACCCGTTGACCCAATGCTATATATGGAAGTGTCGAGGGAACATTAGCACATATACATTTTCATTGATTTCATAATACACACGTTTTCCAGTGCTTTGTCCGCTCCGATCATCCTTCCAAGAAACAAAATTATATGGCCCTATCAACCACCTAGGCGAAGTATATTGCGGCCGGGGCTTCTTGTGCACAAGTCTTTTGGATGAAACATACTCTCCTTGGCTATGATTTGCTATATGATCATATTAAGATATTTTGTGATAATACTAGTACTATTCATATGACTAAAAATGCAAATCAACATAATAAGACAAAGCACATTGACATTCGATATCACTTCCTTAGAGATCATTATGAGAAAGGTGATATTAAAATTGATTATGTTTTCACCGATTTTTAACTTGCAGATATTTTTACTAAACCACTAGATTATATTAGATTTTCATTCATTTATGGTGAATTAAATGTTTGTATTATGGATTCATAAGTTTTTACAAATCTTTTTCAAATTTTATTTATCCTAAGAAAATTTTTTTTTACCCTTTTTGATGCATGACAAAAAAGGAGAGAAATACTTTGAGTTATTCTTTACCAAGCACACATTTGTTATAACTTGTAAAGTTCATTCTTTTGTAGAGTTCATAATTTTTCTTCTCTTGTACTTAATAGATATCATAATTTGAGGGGTGCGTTTCAAGCTCTTTCACATTTTTTTTAATAACTCATATGTTTTGTCATCATCAAAAAGGGGGGGTTGTTGGCCAAGGTTACAATCACCCGGTTTTAGAGTTTTGATGATAACAAAACATATATAGTTATTTATACTAATCAAGTTTAAGTATTTAAGATTATTTCAGAGTTCTAAGAATTCAAGAAGTTTCTTCCTCTAAAGGAAGGCGTTGTAGACTCAAGAAGACTTAAATACGAGATCAGAATTCAAGTTCACTTAACGATACAAATGAAAAAGCCCGATTGAAGATCTTGTAGTCACCTAGACCCTTGTAAGATTTTAGTATGTTAAAGAGTAAGAATATGATAGAAATGCTCAAGAATTTACACACACAAAAATATACTTTTCAAAAATATAAGTTTTGGGTAGTATTGGTTTTGTTGTATATTTGATATTAATACGTATTTCATAATTTTTCAAATTTTTATATCAAGTTTAGAACATGTATTTTATCTCCTATACTATACTACATAACCCTCAAACTAATACAAAATATTTTAAAAATATTTTAAATTTCAAAAATCTGTTTAAAATCTATTTCAGGCCATAACGGTCGACCGTATCAATTTCAGGCCAAAACAGTTGACCGGTCGGTCGACAGGGCCTTTTGGCCGTGGGCGTGCACGTCTGTGCACGTTTGTCAGTTGACCGGGTCGGTCGACCGTCAACCCCTGCGGTCGACTGACCGGTCGACCGACTGCAAGTGCCTTACTCTCTGTTTGTGCCGGTCTACCGGGCCGGTCGACTGGCAGTTCAAAATTTTCTTTTTAAAATGACCTACGGTCGATCGGGCGATCAACTGGAGCCAACCGCTATTTTCCAAGTGAAGTGCCGGTCGAACGGCAGACGTCCAGGTTGGCATAACGGCTTTATTTTGAATCTGTTTTATTTTTTATGAATTTCAACGGCTATTTTTTGTTTCTAAGTGGTTAAACTCACCCCAATGACCTAGTATCACTTATGAATGTTATTTATCCTTTGCCTATAAATAAAGGTCATGGGTTTTTGATTTTCTACAAGAAAAATATCAAAGTGTTTTCAAGAGAGAAGTGTTTCATTACTTTTCATTTCTAAGTTCTTTTTCAAAAGCTTTTCAGTTGGTTTTTAAGTCTTCAAAATCTCTTCAAGTGATTTTCTCTCACTTAGCTTCTTGAGCCTAAAATCATATCCACTCTATAAGAAGTTATAAGAGAGTGTTTGTGGTCTTCCTAAATCACCAAGTGACTTGTATTCCATTGAGTTGTGGTTCCTCTTGGGTGGAGGATAGTATTGTTAGAGTTGGGTACTTCGGTCTTGAGTAGACCAACTTGTAATCCCTTGGGTGTAAGGTTTCTTTGTGGAAGTGCTCTTTGTGGATATAGTGGAAATCCTTCATAGTAGTGAAGGCGGGGACGTAGAGTAGTGGCTCGAATCTTGAAACAATCTCTTGTATTTGCGATTGATTTCTTCTTCCTCTTTGTTGCTCTACATTTTTATACTTGTGATACTATTTGTCTTATTTTTCAATATTGCATTCATTTCATCTTCTTACATTTTTGATCTATACTCATATCAACAAGGAAGCAATTAAGCACCTCAACTCATCATCTAGAGGAATCAAAGAGGAGAAGTTCTAGAGCCCTTCATCGGGAATTCGGCTTCAATTTCTTATTTTGAGTAACCGCTTGCATCATACATCTTAACTAGTTTTTAAAAGTGTATTTGATTAGCATAACACCTATTCACCACCTATCTAGGTTTTTTTCAGACTTCTCTAGTCATGTCCCCAAAGGTTAACCTCATGGACCCATTCCTACAATTGATAATAGCGTTGGCAGTAGCAAGGAATGGGCGTCCTAGGATAACAGGAGTTTGAGCCCTAGGATTGGATACATGTTGTGTCTCAAGAACTATGAAATCAACGGGTAGATAAACTCCCCGACCCAGATAAGGACATCATTAATTTTTTCCTTAGGAACTTTCACTGAACGGTCAGCCAGTTGGATTGTGACTTGAGTTGGACTAAGATCGCCAACCTGAGTTTATCAGTTGTTGATAAACTGAGAATGGAAGCAAGTTGATACTTGCCCCCAAGTCAAGAAGTCAACGATTAATCTCGGCTTGTCCTATAATGCAGGCAATGGTGGGACAACCCGGATCCTTGTACTTGACAGGGATCAGACCCGACAGTAGCTCACTAATGTTTGTGGCTAAGAAGGCTTTCTTGGATACATTAGTCTTTCTCTTCTTAGTGCATATGTCCTTAAGAAATTTTACATAGAATGAGACTTGTTAGTGAAATCACCTAGAGGGGAGGTGAATAGGTGATTATGCTAATCAATGCACAAATATAAAAATGAGATGATGCAACGATCACTTAAAGTAAGATTAGAAGCTGAATACCCCGTGAAGGGCTCTTAACTCCTTCCTCGTGATTCCTCTAAATAAGAGTTTGAGGTGCGCAATGCAATCTTATTGCGAGAGTATAGATCGACAATATAAGAATGAATGAAAAGTGAGTAAATAACACAAGTAAACCAATTGCAAACACAGAAATTTGCTTCGAGGTTCGAGCACCCAGCTCTATGTCCCCGCCTTCACCCAGAAGGATTTTCGATCCACTAGAACTTCCACAAAGGATTACAACCGCTAGGGAGTACCCAACTCCTCAATCATACTCCTCTAGTTCAGAGGTAGTGGAGCCACAAATACAATAATCACTTGGTGATCAAAAGACCATAAACTCTCTCTTGAAAAACTTTTCTTTACAAAACCCTAGAGAATAATGTATAGGATTAAAGCTCATGGTTTGTAAGCGAAAAACAAAATAAAGTAGAAGAGAGTTTTGAATCAAAAACTTCAGAGAAAAATCAGATATTAGAGCACAAAAACTGAGAGCAAAAACTTCTTTCAAAAAGACTCAATCTTGGATTTCTTTTGCAAATGTTGTTGTCATTCTCCTCAACCCCATCCTCCCCTATTTATAGGATATAGGTAGGGATTAAAGGGTGAACAATAATTTTGATTAATCAGGAAAGATAAGACCCAAAACCAGCCATAAACCTCCTTTGGAGAATAAAATCACGTTTTAAAATAAGTTTAAAAAACTAGCCGTTTGGCTGAATACACTCACGGTCAACCGGCCCGGTCGACCGGTTTTCAAAATTATTTGACCGTTGGCAGGCCACGGTCGACCGCCCGGTCGACCGTCCCAAACAGAGACTTCGGTGCAGTCAGTCGGTCAAAGCTCGGTCGACCGATATGGGGTCCGGCCGATCGCCCGGTCGACCGGATAACGTGCACACATGCATGCACCCAACGGTTAGAACTGCGGTCGACCGCTCGGTCGACCGTTCTGACCTGAAACAGAGCGGTCGACCGGACAGGTCAAAACAGATAATTTGCAAAAATGTTTTTGAGGATATGTAAATTTTCAAAAATTATTTTTGTTAAGACTTAGTACACTACAATAAATTTAGTTCGCAAATACTGAAATAGGTCTATAGAAATATTTTATATAAGAGACAAAAAATAATCTTTTGAAAATCATGCGCACATTTGTGTGTGTGGGAAATTTGAGCTTCAACACTATATACTATCCTTTAACAAACTAAAGTATAAAAATTAGAGAAAGAAGTCTCCGAGCCGCGTTACGCCAAGTTAGAGCCTCCTCTCCTATGAACGAGTCCTCTTGCGCCATCAACCTATCAACATGCTTTTAGCACTATAAACCTCGCAATATGCTTAAAGCCACCAAGACTTGTACAAAATCTGAAATTCATTCTAGAACAACTTATTAGTACCAAATAGCTTCTATATGTTTTGTTATCATCAAAACATATGTAAATGGAGAGTGTAACCTTTTGGGCCAACAATCTCCCCCTTTTTGATGATGACAAAACATATAAGTTATAACACAAGATATAAAAGGGAGATAAAAAACTCCCCCTCAAATAATGCTATATTAAATAAGTATAAAACAATTTATTATGAGAGAATTTTTGAAAATTTGAAATTTGAAAACACCAAACATAAAACCATGAAAAGTTAAACAAACACTAACTACAAACATAAAACTAAACAAGCACTTAACAAAACATTATAGCAAAACAACACATATTTCTCCCCCTTTTTGTCATACATCAAAAAGGGATATGATAGCAAGAAATCTTCCTTATTCAACAACACAACATTTAGTTCACCACATATAAAAGAAAATCTATTATAGTCAAGTGGTTTAGTGAAAATATCGGCAAGTTGAAAATTGGAAGAAACATAATCAATATCAATATCTCCTTTCTCAAAATGATCTCTAAGAAAGTGATATCGTATCTCAATGTGCTTGGTCTTACTATATTGATTTGCATTCTTAGTCATATGAATAGTACTAGTATTATCACAAAATATTTTAATATGGTCAAAATGTAAATCATAATCAAGGAGAGTATGTTTCATCCAAAGGACTTGAGCACAACAAGCCCCCGCCGCAACATACTCCGCCTCGGCGGTTGAGAGGATTACCAAATTTTGTTTCTTGAAAGACCATGAAATAAGACAATTACCAAGAAATTGACATGTTCCACTAGTACTCTTCCATCCACTCTACAACCCGCATGGTCGACATCCGAAAAACTCGTCATTGAGAATTCTCTGGTTTTCGGATACCATAGACCAATTCCAATAGTGCCCTTAACATAACGAATAATGCGTTTTATCGCAATTAAATGAGATTCTTTGGGATAAGATTGAAATCTAGCACAAAGATACACACTAAACATAATATCTGGCCTACTCGTCATTAAATACAACAAACTATCAATCATGCTTCTATATAATTTAATATCAACACACTTACCTTGGTCATCCTTATCAAGCATGGTGGTGGTAGCCATGGGAGTGTTGCAAATTTTTGAGTCTTCAAGCCCAAATTTCTTGATAACTTCCTTTGAGTACTTGGCTTGACATATGAAAATTTCATCACGCATTTGCTTGATTTGGAGTCCAAGAAAATAGTTCAATTCACCCATCAATGACATCTCAAAAATTCACGTTGCATACATTGTTCAAACTCCTTGCAAAGTAACTCATTAGTAGAACCAAAGATTATATCATCAATATATATTTGTACTATAAGAATGTCACTACCAACATGTTTAGTAAATAATGTGGTGTCTACTTTACCTTTAACAAAATCATTTGATAGAATAAAACTAGAAAGCCTTCCATACCAAGCTCTTGGAGCTTGTTTAAACCATACAATACTTTATCTAGTTTGAAAACAAAATTTGGATGTACATGATCCACAAAACTGGGAGGTTATTCAACATATACTTCCTCATCAATAAAACCATTTTAAAATGCACTTTTTACATCCATTTGAAAAAGTTTAAATTTTTTATAGGATGCATAAGCTAGTGTGATCCGTATGGCTTCTAACCGTGCTACGGGTACAAAGGTCTCCTCAAAGTCGATTCCTTCAACTTGAGTGAAACCTTGGGCCACTAACCTAGCCTTATTCCTAATAACATTTCCTAACTCATCCAACTTGTTCCTAAAAATCCACTTAGTACCAATTATTGGTCTATCATGGGGTCTAGGAACAAGGTGCCAAATTTGGTTGCGCTCAAATTGATTGAGCTCTTCTTGCATAACAAGCAACCAATGTGAGTCACCCTCGGCTTCGAGGATGTTTTGGGTTCAAATGAGATATGAATGCATAATTCTCACACAAATCATGGAGTTTGGAGCAAGTGGTTACCCCTTTGATACATCACCTATGATGAGATCTTTGGGATGATTTGAGGCGTATCTCCAATCTTTAGGAAGTGGTTGTGATTATTCCACTTCATCCTTTTGAACTTCACCAATAAGTTCTTATTTGTCTTCTTGGATGGGTGAGTCCTTCAAGGATATTTTCTCCATGTCCTCACCTAATGAGTCAATCTCTACAACATTCTCAACAATAGCATTAGATTATTTAAATTTAGCATGTATAGATTCTTCAATAGTATGAGATGATTTATTGAACACTTTATATGCTTTGCTAGTACTAGAATAGCCAACAAAGATTGCTTCATAAGCCTTAGCATTATATTTACCCAAATTATCTTTGGTGTTCAAAACAAAACACTTGCATCCAAAAACTTTAAAGTATGAAATATTTAGTTTTCTTAAATGATAAATTTCAAAAGAGGTTTTGAAAGTATTTTTACACAAATAAATATGGTTGAATATGTAGCATGCGGTGTTTACAGCATCGGCCCATAAGTATTGAGGGAGCCCATATCACTTATCATAGTCCTAACCATTTCTTGAAGAGTTCTATTCTTCCGTTCAACTACTCCATTTTGTTGTGGAGTTCTAGGACATGATATTTCATGCTTAATTCCTTTTTCATCACAATAAGTCATGAAGAGTTGGTTGAAAAACTCGCCACCTCTATCACTTCTTATCCGTAAAATCAAAAATCCTTTTTCTTTTTCAATCCTTTTTCGAAAAATCTTAAAATGCGAAAAAGTTTGATCTTTATACTCCAAGAAAAAAACCAAGTGAAACGAGAGAAACCATCGACTAAAACAAAAACATATCTATTTCCATTTAAGCTTTTAGTTTTAGTTGGTCCAAAAAGATATATGTGAATCAATTCTAATGTCCTAGATAACATGATATCCTTGATTGGTTTGAAAGAAGACTTGGTTTGTTTCCCAAGTTGTCACGCACCACAAATGCGGTCATTTTCAAACTTCAAACAAGGAATACCCTTCACCAATTCCTTAGAATTTATTCTAGCAAGGTGATCAAAAGATGCATGGCCTAATCTTCTATGCCATAACCATGAAATCTCATCAAAAGCATTTAAACATTTAGTAGAGCAATCCAAATTAAGCATATCAATAATATAGACATTATTTTCATGAAATCCAGTGAGAATACAATCATTGGTTTTACAATCAAAAATTTTGCAAGAAGATTCATCAAACACAACTTTGAGACCACGATCACATAGTTGACTAATACTAAGCAAATTATGTTTAAGCCTAGCAACAAGAACTACATTTTCAATTAAAGGAGATGCACCAATCTTAATGTTACCTATACCGATGATGGTGCCCTTGGAGTATCTCCGAAGGTGACAGTGCCACCTTCAACGTACCTTAATAGGATTGCGAAATTGTTGATGTCCCATGTCATATGCCTTGAGCAATTACTATCAAGGTACCACCGCTCCTTACGTCTTGGAGTCTTGGTGTGTACCTACATCAAATAATTTAAGACTTAATTTTGGTACCCATATTTTCTTGGGTCCTAAAGTGTTAGTGTTTCGAACTCAAACAAGATTATTGATTGGTCACTAATGTTGCATATTTAGTATCATATTTTCATACTTATTATAGAATAAAAGCCTGCATTGTCCTAATCAATTGCTTAATTTATTTGCAGGCCCAATCTTTAAGGAGATGAATAGAAATGAGCTCAAAGCCCACCAAAATTTTGAATTAAATCAGAATTAATTCGCACTAAGTAAATCAGGGCAAAATCAAGAGGTGAAAAACCGGTTGAGAAGAATCCTTTCAGAATCGATCGGTTAAAGCCAAGAATCCAAGGCCATTTCGTCAGAATCCGGGACTCAAACTAAAAAACTAACTCCAGATAAAGTCAGAGGGCGAAACCAGAGCAACCCACCAACAGGGTGTGGCCACCTGGCCACACCCTGGCCGCGAAAACGCGGCCCAAGCCGCGTTTCCGCGGCAAGGTTGGGGAGTTAGGGGGAGCGTTTGCTCCCCTGATCTCCCCGGGATCCTCCTCGTGTGGGTTATGCCTATAAAAAGCCAGTATTTGCACGTAAAATGGGACGGCCATGCAGAGATAGGATTTAGACTAGTTTTTCATTTTATAGTTTAGGTTTTTATTTTCTTTTTATGTGATTTGTATGTAAGCTTAGGTTAGATGAAGATTCATGTAAGTCAGAGAGAGGCTGATGTTAAGAGTGACACCGATGTACCCTCCTCCTTTCTTCCATTGTTTCTGCAAGTAATAAAGGTAAATGCTTCTTTTTATGTTCGTATTTCCTTTTGTTTCTTTCTTCCTCTTTCTACTTTACTTCCTTTGTTTTTGATGAGTTTACAAGTGAAGCCAGAAGCATAAGTATAACGATGCTTTGTGAGTGCCAACGATAGTTCATGAAGACGATCTCCTCCTCAAGATCCGTATCACTTCATTCTTGCTATGACTTGATGATATAATGCGAATAGGGACTGAGCTCAATCTTATGACCTATGCGTTGAACGCTTCCGAATGCAAGGTAGAACATGCAAAGGTTTCCAGGTAAGTCATCAATCAAACTAGGTAAGTATTTCTTCACTCTTCTTTCTTTCTTTTCTTTTATTTCTTTAGTATAGATCACCACCTCTTCCAAATCATTCTTTTTCGACTCATTTGTACATAGTCGCTTTTTTTTTTCCAATTCATTTGTATATAGTCATTCTCCGGTTTTCTCCACCTTCTTCATCTCTCATTTTCTTTCTAACTTTAACATAACTTGTTTTCATTTTTCATTTCTTTAAACAAAGAAGAATCTTCGTTTTATCTTCATTAAGATTTCAATAAAGAAACGTAAGCGCTTCTATCGCAAAACCCTCCTTGTGGATCACGACCCGCATAGCCACTTGCTATAGCGGTAAGAATTGAGCACTTGCACATCTTCATTCTAAATCTGAAATTTTTTATTTTTATGTGCAGGTTTTGCCTCAATCAAATTTTGGCGCCGTTGCCGGGGAGGGTAACGTTTTTATTGAAATCTGATTTTTTTGAAATTTTTTTAGAACTAAACGAATTTTCTTCTCTATTGCAGGTTAAGGGCAAGCAAAACAGGAAATTAAAGTTGCAGTAACATATAAGTGGCCTTGGGCCTCTGCTCGAGAAAGCAGAGACCAAGTGCCCTCTGTTTTGTCGCGTTTTCGCGGCCAAAGCCGTGGATCCGCGACAAAAAGGAGTGGACTACTAACGTTCTTTTTGCAGGGCTGCTTGCTTTGCAAATTGTAGTTTTCTGTAACTTTATTTTTTCTTATATGCCATCACATAAGCCTGCTAATAATCAACAGTAAAACATTTGTTGAAAAGATAAAAAATTTGATTAGACGTTTGCATTTTAGGCACGTGTCTTTTCAATTCATTTATTTTTACTGTTGAAGAGTGCTGGAGCAAGGTACGTATGCATTGCATGTAGAATATGACTCATCTCTTGGTTGATTTTCATTGCTTTGAGTGAATCCTATTTACATATCTTGTACACTTGCACAAACTTATCTTAAGGGCACTAACCCATAACAAGATAAGGTGGGGATTTAATCACCCTTCCTTAGCCCAAAAATCAGATTCCAAGCACTCACTAACCCAAGCCTAACTAAAAATGAGTAGACGTTGGCCCTAGGAACATCTCGGACTCAATTAGGAGATTATCCTAAGGGGGAAAAGTGTTAGAATTTGACTCCTGCAAAATCAGTGTCTAGGAAAGGGATTAAGGGCCGAAAGCCCGAAGGTTGGTGGTTATTTAATTAAGGAACGTCTTTGACGGAAAACCTCCCACCAATCTTACCCTGACCTGGCTGATTAGCTCGTGGTCAAAGTCTGCATTAGACCTCCCGTGGACAGTCTAATCAGTTAGGAGTCGTCTAGGTCATAGGTCTACCCTAACTTAGGCTAGAATTTTTTCTTTTTTGTTTGTTTATTTGTTTGTTTTTATTTCTTTTTATTTGTATTCCATTGTGTGATATGGCTTATAATAACAATTTTTCCAACTTCAATAATAATTCATATTACACATCAAATTCTTTTTCGGATATTACCAACCCGGCATATCATAACTTTAACCAACCTAGTGTGCCGGATTGGTCTTATCCGAATCAATATAACCCATACCCCCAATCTAATAACTATAATTTCCATAATGATTTTAACTCTTCACAGAGTCAGTGGGGATTCACCTCCCCCGAGCATAGTTTTCAACCAACTTGTCCCCCTTATCCACCTAGTCCACAATATCCCCAAGAGTCATACTCAGTTCCACCAGTCCAAAATAGAAAACCATCAATTTTGTAAAGGAGTATGCGTGAGTCCAAACAACAATCACAAAATCTGATCGACGCACAATTTCACTACCACTTTCAAGACAACACTTCATCTTTCATCAAAACAATGAATCCATCAACTATGAAAAGATGCTTGAAGCCATGACTCATGCTCAAAATGCTCGAAATCGTGACATAGATATGATGGTGGAATCTCTACGTTCTCACCGTTTGACCAGTTCTGATGTCACTAACCATTCTGTTGGAGCCGAAGAGTCATGTAGTTTTGAAAATCAAGGTTCCATTTCAGAACAGTCATTTGAACTTGCCCAAACTCCAAATAATATTGATAGTTTGGCAAGTTATCCCTTTCCTGAAATCGAACTTGAAAATGAATATGATCATGAACCCCAACTTAGGGATTCAATTTTACTTCCTGATTCAATAATGACTCCGGTATCTTCACCTGATTTTAATTTTCTCCCCGAGTCAACATTGGATCCTGTGCCAATTCATCATGAAATTGAATCACCCATTTTTGATGATCATATTGAACTTGACCAATTTTACACTTTTGAAAATCCTATTGATAAATTGGCAAGTTCTCATTTTTTTGATATTGAACTCAATGAGATATGTGACCTAGATTTTCAAATCTGTGATCCAGTTCAACTTTCTGAATCAATCTTGACTCCTGTTTTGTTACCAAACTTGCGTAATATGTTAGAGTCAGTTTTGATTCCCCCACCTATCATTCCTGAACATGAATCACCAATATTAAGTCACATTCCATTGTTGGAAAATCAATGTGGACTTGAATTTCAACTTCTTGACTTGGACACACTTCTTGAACCAATCTCGACTCCTGAACCTTTACTTGACGTAAGTCACCTTCCTGAGTCGGTATTAGTTCCTATACTTCCTGAGTCCAAGTCAACCTTTCTATCATTTCATACTCCATTTTGGGACAAGGTGGTTGACAAATTTGACTCCGAAATCAATTATAGAATTTGGAAATTAGATGGGGTCAAATACTTAATAAAAATCCTTCATGGATACATCAATTTAATGGGTTATATTAGTGAAATTTCTGGTGGGTTCCTCCGAACCCAACGAAAAGTCGATTGGGCCGCATTTCGTGGACCAATCAGACCACCACCGGAACCACCACCTTAAGGTAACATTCTCCTTCCCTTTATTCTTTTTCATGCATCTATGCATTAAGTCATACATTGAGGACAATGCATGAGATAGGTGTGAGAGAGGGTCTAACATAACTTTTCTTTTTGTTTAAAAAAAAAAATTAACATTTTCTTTACTTTAAAAAAAAATTTCTTTACTTTTAAAAACTTTTTGAAAATAGAAACAATATTTTGACATATTTTTTGTAAGAAACTAAGTTAATTTTAAGGAATAGGAAAATCTAAATTAGGATTTCCTATATTTGGTCAAAATAAGATTATTTGTTTGATTTTTAGGGTTAGGAAGATAATTTGTCAAAGTAATTTAGTTTTGATCTTTATCTTGATGAAGTATGCACACCTCATACACTTACACACTTAGGATTCAAAAAACAAAGATTCTTATGCCTTATAAAAAAAAGATAAACAAATCTAATTATTGATTAGCTAGGTGCTTTGGCCTAAGCAAGCCTTAGTATTTATGTGAAAGATGATTAGATAAGTTTGAAAAATAAATATATATGTATAAAAATCCTCTGATTAAGCTGGGTATTTGTGCCTAATAAAGCATAAGTATTCACGCGTAAAAGGGGTTCATATAATAAAATTCTTAGTTTTGTGGCCTTATTTGCTCGAGTCCTTAAGTCCTTGGGGTGTTTTCTCACCCGGTGCCCTAAGACCGTTTGGTTTGGGAGTCATCGATTAAAGGCTCGTTACATGGGCAGATTAGAAAGCCTAATAGAACTAAGGAATAATACCATCAAATATATATATATATATATATATATATATATATATATATATATATATATATATATATATATATATATATATATATAAGGCATAAGAGTTAGAGTTATTGAACCCTTCGTCAAAATTTTCACAATCACAAGGTGCATATGACTTAGGGTAAAGTAATAGACTAGATGAGAAGTACAATTTGACTCCTTACTTTGATTGATAACAAATTTTTTAATAGAGACTAAGTTTAGGAATGAAAAATTCAGTTTTCCTATAACTTATAGATTGCTTAAATCTTACAATTATATTTCAAATATTTTTCTCTTTCAAAATGCTTTTTGAAAATACTAACTCTTTATTTCCCTTTCTTTATGGATTTTGTGGGTGTAATCCGCTGAAAACCCTCACGAGACAAAACTCGTCCTCTAGGGGAAACCTAGAGGTTTAACGGCTTGTTGCACATGCTCAGTGCAATCGCGTGACCTGCGAAAGTGGTCTAATAATCCTTAATATAGTTTAGTTGTTTTGCTCGAGGACGAGCAAAAGATAGGTATGGGGGTGTGATTGGTCACTAATGTTGCATATTAGTATCATATTTCCATACTTATTATAGAATAAAAGCCTGCATTGTCCTAATTAATTGCTTAATTTATTTGCAGGCCCAATCTTTAAGGAGATGAACAGAAATGAGCCCAAAGCCCACCAAAATTCTGAATTAAATCAGAATTAATTCGCACTAAGTAAATCAGGGCAAAATCAAGAGGTGGAAAACCGGTTGAGAAGAATCCTCTCAGAATCGGTCGGTTAAAGCTAAGAATCCAAGGCCATTTCGTCAGAATCCGGGACTCAAACTGAAAAACCAACTCCAGATAAAGTCAGAGGGCGAAACCAGGGCAACCCACCAACAGGGTGTGGCCACCTGGCCACACCCTGGCCGCAGAAACGCAGCCCAAGCCGCGTTTCCGCGGCAAGGATGGGGAGTTAGGGGGAGCGTTTGCTCCCCCGATCTCCCCGGGATCCTCCTCGTGTGGGTTATGCCTATAAAAAACCAGTATTTGCACGCAAAATGGGACGTCCATGCAGAGATAGGATTTAAACTAGTTTTTCATTTTGTAGTTTAGGTTTTTGTTTTCTTTTTATATAATTTGTATGTAAGCTTAGGTTAGATGAAGATTCATGTAAGTCAGAGAGAGAGGCTGATGTTGAGAGTGACACCGATGTACCCTCCTCCTTTCTTCCATTGTTTCTGCAAGTAATAAAGGTAAATGCTTCTTTTTATGTTCGTATTTCCTTTTGTTTCTTTCTTCCTCTTTCTACTTTACCTCCTTTGTTTTTGATGAGTTTGCAAGTGAAGCCAGAAGCATAAGTATAACGATGCTTTGTGAGTGCCAACGATAGTTCATGAAGACGATCTCCTCCTCAAGATCCGTATCACTTCATTCTTGCTAGGACTTGATGATATAATGCGAATAGGGACTGAGCTCAATCTTATGACCTATGCGTTGAACGCCTCCGAATGCAAGGTAGAACATGCAAAGGTTTCCCGGTAAGTCATCAATCAAACTAGGTAAGTATTTCTTCACTCTTCTTTCTTTCTTTTCTTTTATTTCTTTAGTATAGATCACCACCTCTTCCAAATCATTCTTTTTCGACTCATTTGTACATAGTCGCTTTTTTTTCCAATTCATTTGTATATAGTCATTCTCCGGTTTTCTCCACCTTCTTCATCTCTCATTTTCTTTCTAACTTTAACATAACTTGTTTTCATTTTTCATTTCTTTAAACAAAGAAGAATCTTCGTTTTATCTTCATTAAGATTTCAATAAAGAAACATAAACGCTTCTATCGCAAAACCCTCCTTGTGGATCACGACCCGCATAGCCACTTGCTATAGCGGTAAGAATTGAGCACTTGCGCATCTTCATTCTAAATCTAAAATTCTTTATTTTTATGTGTAGGTTTTGCCTCAATCAATTATTTGTACTATTTATATGATCATAACAAAATTTAGCTAAATGACCATTCCGGCCACAATAAGTACATTTATAAATTCTTTCATACTTAAACGCATAATGAGCTTGTGGTTTGTGAACATGTGATTTATGAGCATGAGGTATTTTAGCATGATTGACATGTCATGTGTTGGCATGATGAACATGTGGAGTTTTGGCATGAGATGTTTTATCATGTTTAGCAAGAGGAGTATGCATATGCTTCTTTGAAAACATTTCTTCTAATTTAGTATTGTTAAAAGCACATTCTTTTAAAACATTTTCCAAATCATTTATTCTAGTTTTTAACATGGAAAACACATTTTCATCAATTTTAGGATATTTAGCTTTGCAAACAATTCTATGGGCATCAAAATCTCTTTGTGTTGAAATAAGAATAGAAGATAATTCATCCTTTTCTTTTAAAGAAATGGCAATTTGACTTTTAAGCATTTCATTTTCCTTTTTCAATTTTGAACAATCTTCCTTTTTAGCATCAAAACTTTCTGAAAGTTCAATGAAAGCTTATAATAACAATTCCTTACTTATTTCACTATCATCATCAAGTGGTTGGGTAGTTACCTTAGGTGTGTTTGCCATGAAACACACATTTGTCGTGTCGACTTCATTTTCGGATTCACTTTCCGAGTCCTAAGTGGCTTTGTACACCTTCTTTTCAACCGGCTTCTTTTGCTTCAAGGAGGAAGATATCTTTTTCTTGAAATCTAGACAATCGGCCATGATGTGTCCGGGTTTCCGACAGTTGTTGCAAATGATCTTTTTCTCCTCCTTCCCTTCCCATCGCCTTCTATAGTTGAGCTTATTCTTGCGGTACATTCTCTTTACATTTCTCACAAGAAGAGATAGCTCTTCATCATCTTCTTCATCTTCTTCATCATCGTATTTGGTGGAGGAATGTAAAGAGAATGTACCGCAATTCCTTCAAGGTGGTAGCTTTGATTTCCCATGATGAAGGGAGAGCACGAATCACCTTACGCACCTTTTGGTCGTTGTTGATTTCATCACCTAGAGAAGCAAGAGCATTTGTGATTTTAGTAAACTTAGTAATCATATCATCAATAGATTCATTTTCTTGCATTTTAAAGCATTCATATTGGGAACTCAAGAGATCAATTTTAGCTCTCTTGACTTGTGATGTTCCCTCATGAGTGACCAACAAGTGTTGTCAAATCTCATAGGCGGACTTGCAATAGATAACCCGTGTTAAGTCATCCTCATTCAATGCTAAAAGTAGGGCATGTTGAGCCATTGATTTAGAATCAAATTCCTTGAGGTAAGATCAGACCAAGTGTCCTCCTCACCTTCGGGTTTACTAAAAGGCTTGGTCAAAAACTTAGCAACTAGGCTACCTAGAGATTGTAGAAAAATGTTCATCCTAACTTTTCATATGAGAAAGTTGAGTCCATCAAATTTGGGAGGGGTCTTAATATTATCGGCCATATTTACTAGTATATGAATGAGTATATGAAAATAGTGATTAGCAATTTATAGGATCTCTCTAAGGATGTGAAGCCAAAAACTAGAGTCCTAACTCTGATACCAATTGAAATCACCTAGGGGGGTGAATAGGTGATTATGCTAATCAATGCAAAAATTTAAAAATGAGATGATGCAACGATCACTCAAAGTAAGATTAGAAGCTGAATACCCCGTGAAGGGCTCTGAACTCCTTCCTCGTGATTCCTCTAAATAAGAGTTTGAGGTGAATGCAATCTTATTGTGAGAGTATAGATCGACAATATAAGAATGAATGAAAAGGGAGTAAATAACACAAGTAAACCAATCGCAAACACAGAGATTTGTTTCGAGATTCGAGCACCCAGCTCTACGTCCCCGCCTTCACCCAGAAGGATTTCTGATCCACTAAAACTTCCACAAAGATTACAACTATTAGGGAGTATCCAACTCCTCAATCACACTCCTCTAGTCCAGAGGTAGTGGAGCCACAAATACAATAATCACTTGGTGATCCAAAGACCACAAACTCTCTCTTGAAAAACTTTTCTTTACAAAACCCTAGATAATAATGTATATAATTGAAGCTCAAGGTTTTTAAGTGAAAAACAAAACAAAGTAGGAGAGAGTTTTGAATCAAAAACTTTAGAGAAAAATCAGAGATTAGAGCACAAAAACTGAGAGCAAAAACTTCTTTCAAAAAGACTCAAGCTTGGATTTCTTTAGCAAATGTTGTTGTCATTCTCCTCAACCCCATCCTCCCCTATTTATAGGATATAGGTAGGGATTAAAGGGTAAACAATAATTTTGATTAATCAGGAAAGATAAGATCCAAAACTAGCCATAAACCTCATTTGGAGAATAAAATCACGTTTTAAAACAAGTTTAAAAAACTATCCACTTGGTTGTTAATATACTCACGGTCGACCGGCCCGGTCGACCGGTTTTCAAAATTATTTGACCATTGGCAGGCCACGGTCGACCGTCCTAAACAGAGACTTGGGTGCAGTCAGTCGGTCGAAGCTCGGTCGACCGATATGGGGTCCGGTCGACCGCCCGGTCGACCGGATAACGTGCACACATGCACGCACCCAACGGTCAGAACTGCGGTCGTCGACCGTTCTGACCTGAAATAGAGCCGGTCGACCGTCCGGTCGACCGCAACAGGTCAAAACAGAAAATTTGCAAAAATGTTTTTGAGGATATGTAAATTTTCAAAAATTATTTTTGTCAAGACTTAGTACACTACAATAAATTTAGTTTGCAAATACTGAAATAGGTCTACAGAAATATTTTATATAAGAGACAAAAAATAATCTTTTGAAAATCATGTGCAAATTTGTGTGTGTGGGAAATTTGAGCTTCAACACTATATACTATCCTTTAACAAACTAAAGTATAAAAATTAGAGAAAGAAGTTTTCGAGCCGCGTTACGTCAAGCTAGAGCCTCCTCTCCTATGAAAGAACCTCTTGCGCCATCAACCTATCAACATGCTTTAAGCGCTATAAACCTCGCAATATGCTTAAAGCCACCAAGACTTGTACAAAATTTTAAATTCATTCTAAAACAACTTATTGGTACCAAATAGCTTCTATATGTTTTGTTATCATCAAAACGTATGTAAATGGAGAGTGTAACCTTTTGGGCCAACAGTTAGATGGCATCAAGAAGTGGCACATTTATCTTCACTTGGTTGAAGATCTCAATTATCTTTTCCATGTGTGGATTCTGCTTATTGTTCTTCAGCCTATTAAGAAATGGTATTATAAGCTTATGCATCTGACTGGTTGACTTATCCGTTTTAGATTCGTCAGATTTGAAAGAATTGAGAGTAGATGAGGTGACTACTTGAGTGTGGTTGTGCTGAATGGGATTGGATGGTGTTGACAGTTGATTATCAATTTTCTTTCCCGACCTCAATATATGAACAACATTACATTGATTCAATGATTGATCCTCAACCAAATGAGCTTGTTGAGAATTTCTAGGATTCATTACTGGCTAACTAGGCAAGGTACCCTTTTACCTTTCATTCTGTGGATTGGCTAATTGGCTCATTTGAACCTCTAGCCTTTGTAATGTTTGCATGAAGGAATCTTGATTCTTCATGTACCATTTCATGTTTCTCTCAAAATCAGTCATTCTACTTTCAACTTGAGGATTCTGGAAGATTGATGGCAGAGCATGATTGGGAAAGTTTTGCTGCTAGTTTGAAAAATTGTTGGAAGAATTGTGATGGTAATTTGGAAAGTTAGGTTGATGATTGGAAGAATTATTGGAATGATGGAAGTGGCTTAAATGGTTTGACAGTGAGCGGTCATTATTGTTTTGATTCCATGAGAAATTCAAGTAATTTCTCCAGCCAAGATTGTACATTTGTGCATAAAGATTATTATTCGGTCTTGAAAAGGCCGCATTCATCAGTTCAGGATATTGTTGTTAAGCTTGAAACACAGGACACTCCTCAAAGACATGATTCATGGCTTGATAGTATGTACAATCCGGAGTTGGAAATTAATTTAGGCTGACTTGATTGACTGAACTTGGTTCCTTAGTTTTCAAAACTTCTAATCTTCTCGTTAGGTTTGGTATTCTAGCCTCGGCAGGTATGGATGATTCAATTGAATGGAGACCTCCTTTTGAAGAGATAGAGCTTGAATTCCTAGAGTTTTCATTAGTTGGTTCCCATTAGATGGTCTTTTTTGCTAGATTCTCATATAAATCACATCCTTCATTCTCATCCTTCTGCAAGAATCCCCCTTGGCACATGGTTTCTAAGAGGGTCTTGGTTGAGTAGTCTAAACCGTCATAAAGAATTTGATATTGTCACCATTTCTCTATTGCATGATGAGGACATTGGACAAGAAGGTCTTTGAAGCGTTCAAAGTACCTCCAAAATGGTTCACTAGGTTCTTACTTGAACTGCATGATATTTTTTCTAATGAGAGCATACTTATAAATTGGATAGAATTTCTTCAAGAAGACCTTAATAAAACCATCTCATGATGTGATAGAGCATTTCTTGGCTAAGTTCTTAAGAGCAAATGGGACAAATCTCAACCTAATAGCATCATCTATAAGGTGTGAGATTTTTATCATTAAGCATACTTTCTCAAATTCTCTTATAAAGAAATAAGCATCTTCAGATTCTAAGCCATGGAATTTAGGGAGTGTGTTGATGAACTGAGGCTTAAGCTCAAAGTTGTGTTCACCAACCGATGGAAATTAGATGCAAGATGGAAGTGTGGTTCTAATGGGATAGAACCTATCCTGCAAAGATGTCAGTTGAGCCATAATCGAATCTGATTTTGGTTTGAAATTGGGTGGTGATGTGTTACTAATTAACCTAGATGAATTAGGGTCTCTTGACCACATTTGCATACACAAACATTATCACAAACAAGTTCACCAATAGTCAACAAGAGAAAACAACCAAGCGTAGTTTAAGGCAACCTTGACCTAGATAACTACTAATTGGTTGATTGTTCACGTGAGGTATAATACAGACTTTGACCATAAGCTAATCAGCTAGGTCAGGGCATGACCAGTGGGAGGTATCCGCGTAAAAGTGACAGGTCTAATTAAGCCAAACCATCAGCCTTAGAGGTTTCGCCCCTCAATCCCTATCCTTAGATACTGATTTGGCAAAAGTCAAATTCTAACATCTTCCCCTTTAGGATAATCTCCTAATGAGTTCGAGATGTCCCTAAGGCCAACGTCTATTAGATTTTAAATTAGGTTTAAGTTGTGCATGCTTGGAGATAGTTTGTGGGCTAAAGAAGGGTAATGACTTCTCCACCTTATCTTGATTTAAATTTTGCCCTTAAGATTGATTGTGCAAAGTGTGCAAGATATAGAAAGTAACATTTAACAAGCAAATAATCACACAACAATGTTTCCTAAACTATATGCTATGCATACGTACCTTGTCTCCAGCTATCTTCAACAGTAATTGTAAAAGAAATGTAATTAGATAAATGCCTACAATGCAAGTCTAAATATTTTTGAAGTAATTAGTAATCAATCAGATTACTGTTGGATTAAAAACAGGGAGTGTGAATATAAATATAGTAGAAATAACACACAAAAATTATATTTTTGCAAAGTAATATGTCCTGCAAAAAATAGTTTTTAATAGTCTAAAAAAACAAGCTTTTGCGCTGCAATCTCTTGATATTTTATTTTCTACTTTCGAGAGTAGGGGCACAGAATAGCAAGTCTTCTCCTACAAAGCTTGAGCACTAAATCTGACTCCTGATGGCCCTGAAATAAGACATCAAACTTGTTAGAAAATAATCACATTATTCCCTCCCGAACAACGGCGCCAAAAATTGATTGCAAGTAAATACAGTGAGAATTACCATTTAGTTTTGGGCTAACGGGTCGTGTCCACGAGGAGGAATGCGATAAAAGTTTTTTGATGTTTTTGTTTAAAAAGTAAAGAATGGTGTCAGTGTTTTTTTATGTTGAAAAGAAAATGGAGAGTAAGGAAGTGATTTAATGAAAAATTGAAAACTTAGAAAAGGCTTTGAAACAGATGATCTTTGAAAAGTGTTGAAGATTGATTGGTTGTTTGTTTTGATATATGAAAAATAAATTGGGCTCACTATCTTACTCCTTACTGATATGTGCTTCTCTTGAAATTCTCAGTGCCTCAACTTGATCATAGGCAAAAACTTGAGCTTGAGTTTCGAAAGTTTTAAGTAAAGCAAATAAGATTGTTTGGAAAAGTTTAACTCTTTTTCTTAAGAAATCATCTTGAACTGAATGTTAAATCATCAAGTAATTTTTTAAGTATGAAATAAAACAAGTTCAAGTAATATTTCAAAAACAGAAGTTTAGAATCCAAACCCATCCTCATGTGCCTTCAAGAATACTTTCAAAGAAGTAAGGTTTAGTTTAAGGCATACATATGATTCTGTTGGGTTCTTTACATGAAAACTATTCAAAATAAGAGGGATCGAAGAGAGATGATAGTGAGCCCAGAAAAATAAGTTTAGCTACTCATAATTAATGTAAAATATGATATGTAAATGGAATAACACACACCGTGAATTGGAGAAGAAGAGAAGCCTTGAACCTTTATTGATGTCACTTCAACTTCAGATTATAATCACTCTTTTCATCTTTCACTTGTTTCTGGACTGAACTACAAATAAAAATAGAGATACAACTTCTCAACACTATCTAACAAAAAACCTAAATCTAAAAAATAAAGAGAAAAACTTGAACTAATTTCCGGTGTATTTTTTCAATGAGGGACCTACCTTTTATAGGCAAAAACCCAAAGGGGAGAGAAGTGAGGAGATAAGGGGAGCAAATGCTCCCCTTAACTCCACTACTGGGCCGTGGATCTGCTACTTTTGTCGCGGATCCACGGCAAGAATGTGGCCAAGTGGCCACATCCAAGTGGAGATTTTGATATCGTGTGATGTTGCCCCCTTTTGTCCGGCTAGATTTGCTGTTAATCTCTGATTCTGATCTGATCTTCTGTGATTCTCAAGCTAACCGATTTGAATTCTTATAAAATCAAATTAAATAATTTTATTTGATGTAATCCTCCCTGATATACGTTGATCTTCAGCTGAAATTATCTCTATCCTCCTGAATATTTGTCTCCTCCTTAATTAAGATTTAAATCAAAATTAAAGTGGGCTTTTGGGCTCATTTCTTTTCCATCTCCATTAACAATAGGCCTATACATTATTAAATAAAAATTAGACTTATAAATAGGATTTATTAGATAATAAACATGGTAATGTGATAATATATATGTAATATTTGTGACCGATCAGGGAACAATATGTTTCAGTCAAATGGATTTGTCTATTCGGCAACCGGATGTGTCTGTTCGAAAAGGTTCACCCGTTCCAACCGAACAGATATGTCTGTTCAAAAAGGTTGCAACTATTACAACCAAAAGGTTTTCTCCGATTCATATAGAAAATGTAGAATACCACTCCAAAGAGGTAACCAAAAATACTCAGAATTCAATTCATTTTCTTTTTCTTCTCTTTGAATACAAGGTATGTTCAGACAAAAAAAAATTCAGAATTTTAGTAGTCCTTTGGTCCTTTCAACTTTCAATCAAGTGAAAGGTACCAGTTAACTTTAGTTCAACTATACGTAATTTCGCAAAGTGCTGCACAGAATATGTGAAGAAGTGTGGTATCTTAGGAGACTAGCATTCATTATCTTGTATGCATTGTAGTGGGGACGTAATTACAATGCGGGGACGTAATTGTCTTAAGAAGATTTGCTTTACGCGTACCTCACTCAAAAAATCCGATTCTTATTCTGTTACTCTGTCTGTTTATATTAACGTTCAATTTTGCATGAATTTTGTTAATAAATATTTATCTTGTATAAATATTGATTATGAAATTATTGAATTTCAATATATTCTCTTTTTTTGAACTAACATTTTTATTACATGGATTATGCTAAATAAGGTATTCATACGAGAATATTTATTTAATAAATATTATTACTAGATAAATTATTGTCGAATTATTTATCTTACTGATTTATTACTAATACGAGACTGACTAAATATAAGTCTGATTGGTGTCTAAAGAAGAGCTTTGAATGATGGTTCTTTAATTAAGAAACAATCAATTGAACGAAAAACCTCCCAGCTGATTTTCACCGACCTGGACGATTGGACCGATTGATCTTAATCTCTTGATTGGTTGTCAGGACCAACAATACCTACCTTGAGAGGAGATTTCTTCTTTCTATTGTCTTTGCAAATATTGTTTCCACTTATTAATCATGCAAACCTCTTGAAAAATGTGCAGAAAATAACTTGGTATGTTGAAATTCTTTTTCATATTGGCCCCATAACCCTCGACGGAGCTTATGAGCCGGAGTTCTCGACGATCTCCGACAGTTCACATCCATGCGCTCTTTCAGATCATAAATATCAAAAAGGATGTGATGGATATTCTTTGTAGGAGGTCATGAATCTTTGATCACTACAGCTCCTCTCTCCATGCCAATGTGTTCTTCTCATTATATGAATTGCATGCAAGCATTTTATTTTGGCAAGCAAGGAAACACGAGGTTTTCTTTGGGGGTGCTTCAATATATATGGTCAAGAAAAATGTATTCCCAGTGGACGTTGATCAATCGAGGGCCAAGGGTTTTCAACAACGAGGTTGAACATTTTAGAATCTTCACAAATGAAGATTATGAGCTTGTAATCGTATATTTATTGATGTCATAAGACTGGATCAAAGTCATAGGTTCAGTATTTTGGAATACTTTGGTGTTAAAATGTTTTAGAATTTGGGAGTTGTAGAGGATGGAATGAATATTACAACAAAATTGTAATGCGTTTTTGTGTTTGATCAGTAATAATATTACCACCCTTCCACTTGTGAAAGGAAAGCACAACCATTGGTTTGCAGAGTTTAGAAACTCTTTTACAAGTGAATAGACCACCACTACCACACAATACATTGTAACATGGGAGAGTGTTGGATTAGTGCTACTGCTCATCTGGCGCCAATCTTAAAGCCAAAAAGTGGAGGCTTGTTGGAGAGAGAGGTTGTTGGAGAGAGAGGAATTTGACCGGATTGCTGGAGTGCCATGGGGTCGCGTCGAGGAGTCGAGGAGATCGCCAAAACAGCAGCAGCAGAAAACAGCAGCAGCAGCAGAATCAGGCATAGTCGGTCGACCGGTCCGGTCGACCGACGTGCACAAAGTGCACAGGTCATTCCGCGGTCAACCGGCCGGGTCGACCGGGAAGCCTGACTGTAATCAACCAAACTCTCTGTTTATTTAGGTCGACCGGACGGGTCGACCGGGAAGGAGGTCGGTCGACCGGTCCGGTCGACCGACGGTCGGGTTTGGGCAAAAATCTGCTGTTCCGTAAATTGCGGAACAGCTGGTATAAAAGGCTGCTAGGTTGTTTCTAGGGTTGATCACCTGCAAAAGAAAAAGCTACGAGCTCTCTTGCATTCAAAGAGGCTTAATAGCTATTATAATCATCTTCCTTAATACAAATCTCTCTATTGATTGCCCCGAGGATGTAGGCACGTTGGCCGAACCTCGTTAGATCTTGTTTTTGCGATTGTTTGTTCTTCTTGGATTCATTGGATTGTTCTTTGTGGTTGAGATCTGTTGGATCCTCTATTGGTTGTTGTTATCGGCGCACAACAAGTGGTATCAGAGCATCCAGGTTGCTCTTTGAGATTTCTGAGGATTCGGAGGGCTCGAGATCGGATCCGGTGGAGATCGTGTGTCGATCTCAGATCTGAGGTATTGGGTGTTCGAGAGATCGTGTGTCGATCTTAGGAGGACTCAAGGAGGGCTCGTTGGATCCGTGGTGGAGTAGATCTGGTGAGAAACTCAATCTAGGGTTTCACGGGACAGGTAAAAATCACATTTTTATCTGGGTAATAGATCTATTTCAAGTTAGTTGATCTTCCGCATAAATAGAGGATCAAAGAAAAAATCTCAATGGCAGAAGAAACTACATCTGTTAGAACAATGAACACTCACCCAAGGATCGAAGTTGTGAAGTTCAATGGCACTAATAACTTTGGTATGTGGAGGTGTGAAGTTATGGATGCGTTGAACGCATCTAATCTTGAGGATACTCTCCTATTGGAGAGGAAGAAGAACACAACCACCGATGAGGAGTGGGCGAAGATGAATAGATCGGCATGTGGCTTGATACGTTCATGCTTGACACAAGACATCAAATACCTTGTGCAACATGAGACGTCTGCAAAGAGTCTGTGGGAAACCCTAGAAAAGAAATACCTGACGAAGAGTGTGGAATCCAAGTTGCAGCTTAAGAGTAAGCTGTATCAGTTTCGAATGAAGAAGGGGAGCACAGTAAACGAGCACATCAACCGATATACAAAGCTTTTTACAGATCTGATAAACGTGGATGTCAAGGTAGAAGAAGAGGACAAGGCAGTCATTCTTCTGAACTCACTCCCATCGGAGGAGTATGAGACATTCACTATGACGTTTATCAATGGTAGGCAGACTTTGGACTACCATGAGGTGTCATCTGCATTGATGAGCTATGAGACAAGGAAGAAGGAGAGGCATCCTTCTCAGTCAGGGTCATCGGCGGAGGCATTGGAGGTGAGAGGCAGAGGTTCATCAAGGAAGGAAAAGGAGATCAGAGGAAGATCGAAATCCAGGCCGGGATTCAGGGATCTTAAAAGAAATCAGTGTGCTTTCTGCAAAGAGATTGGGCACTGGAAGGTAGACTGTCCAAAGTTCAAAGAAAAGAAGAAAGAATCAAAATCTGAAGCAAATCTAGCAAAGGTGGTAAAGACTGCAAGCAAAAGATCACAGGCAGATGGATCAGATTCAAATTCTTCAGTATTTTCATTTTCAGTCACCACTCCCGTCATAGGCTACTCAGGTGAGAACGAGTGAATCTTGGACACAGGTGCAACATATCATGTATGCCCTAATCGAGACTGGTTTACCAGTTTTGAGAAGTTGGAGGGGTTTTCGGTCGTCATGGGCAATGATCATCAGTGCATCATGGAGGGTGTTGGCACTATTCCAATCAGGATGTTTGATGGGATGGTGAGGGAGCTGAAAGAAGTGAGATATGTACCTCAGCTGAAGAGGAACTTGATCTCTGTAGGAGCTTTGGAATCATTGGGGCTCGGAGTGTCTATTAAGGAAGGTGTTCTTAAAATGACAAAGGGCTCAATGGTGGTGTTGAAGGCCGATCGCCGGAACAACCTGTATTACTTGAAGGGTAGTACAGTGACAGGGCCGGTGGCAGCTTCTACCAGTCAGAAAGAAGATTCAACCCGGCTGTGGCACATGAGGCTGGGACATGCAGGGAAAAAATCATTGCAAGCTCTTGTGAGGAAAGGGCTGCTAAAGGGTGCTGAGATCTGCAAGTTAGATCTCTGTGAACATTGCATCATAGGCAAGAAAACAAAGGTGAAGTTTGGCACAGCTTCACACTGCACGGAGGGTATTCTTGACTATGTTCACACAGATGTATGGGGACCTACCAAGACTGCATCAATTGGGGGAAACCACTATTTTGCGTCGTTCATCGATGACTATTCTAGGCGCTGTTGGGTGTACACTATGCGGCACAAGAATGAAGTCCTAGAACTGTTTGTGAAGTGGAAGGCTAACCTGGAGAGAAGCACGGGAAGGAAGGTCAAGGTCCTCCGTTCTAACAATGGAGGAGAGTACAAATCGGATCCTTTCCTAAAGCTATGTCTTGATGAGGGCATAGAGAGACACTTCACAGTAAGAGAGACTCCGCAACAAAACGGGGTGGCTGAGAGGATGAACCGGACTTTGCTAGAGAAGGTTCGGTGTATGTTATCCAATGCAGGACTGCCAAAGAAATTTTGGGCTGAAGCTTTGGGGTATGCATGCCATCTTGTGAATAGGTTGCCGTCGTCTGCAATAGGGGGGAAGACTCCTCTTGAAGCTTGGTCAGGAAAGGCTGCTGTAGACTATGATTTACTACGGGTCTTCAGATGTCCAGCCTACTATCATGTCAAAGAAGACAAGTTGGATCCGAGAGCAAAGAAAGGGGTGTTCGTTGGCTTCAAGCGAGGAACTAAGGGGTTCAAGATTTGGAACCAAAAGGACAACAAGTTCATACTCAGCAGGGATGTCACATTTGATGAGGCCTCTTTGATGAAGCCTACAGTCTCTCAGCAGGTGGAGACAAGCAAGACCAAGGAGCTATTGCAGCAGGTGGGGAGTGATGCAGATTCACCATCTCTAGAGGATTCAGTATCAGTTCGGATCATTCCTGAGGTGACACAGGGTGGTGATCAAGCAGCTGAAGGAGATACTGAAGATGTTGAAGAGGGTCAGGAGCAGGTCATGGATACTATTCCAGATCCCACTGCAGTTGAAAGGCCACGGAGAAACACTAGGAGACCAGGTTGGCTCACCACTGATATGGTCGTCGCATATGCACTTCCAGTTGTTGAAGAGGCTATTCCATCTACATTCAGGGAAGCTGAGATCAGTACAAAAGCAAGGAGGTGGAAAGAGGCCATGAATGAAGAGATGCAATCTCTCTACAAGAACAACACATGGGAACTTACTAAGTTGCCCAAGGGGAAGAAGGCCATCGGGTGCAAGTGGGTATTTGCTAAGAAGCAAGGATCTCTCCAAGAAGATACAGTATGCTACAAGGCAAGGCTGGTGGCTAAAGGCTACGCTCAGAGAGAAGGAATCGACTACAACGAGGTGTTCTCCCCGGTAGTTAAACACTCGTCTATTCGGATTCTATTGGCTTTGGTGGCGCAGAATGAGTTGGAACTTGACCAAATTGATGTGAAGACGCCTTTCTCCACGGCGATCTTGAGGAGGAGATCTATATGACACAGCCCACAGGTTACAAAGCTGCAGGGAAGGAAGAGTTAGTATGTAAGCTACAGAAATCGCTGTACGGTTTGAAGCAGTCTCCTAGACAGTGGTACAAGCGATTTGATAGTTTCATCAGCAAGAAGAACTACACACGTAGCCATTTTGACCCATGTGTGTACTACAACAAGTTACCATCAGGTGAATATATCTATCTACTTCTTTATGTAGATGATATGTTGATTGCTTCAAGGTCGAGGTCTGCAATTGATTCTCTGAAGAAAGTTCTATCATCAGAGTTCAAGATGAAGGACCTGGGTGAAACAAGGAAAGTATTGGGCATGGAGATCACTAGAGACAGGAAAGCTGGCAGGATAAGTTTGACACAGAAGGGCTATTTGGAGAAGGTACTGCAGAAGTTTAATATCGGCAAGAATACTAAGTCTGTTAGTACACCCATGGCGCCACACTTCAAATTATCTGCAAAGATGTCTCTAAGGAGTGTTCAAGAGCGTGAGTATATGTCTCACGTTCCATTTGCAAATGCAGTGGGTAGCTTGATGTACGCTATGGTGTGTACAAGGCCAGATCTATCACAAGCAGTCTCCATGGTGAGCAGATATATGCATGATCCAGGACAGGGTCATTGGGAAGCTGTGAAATGGATCCTGAGATACATCAAGGGAACTGTTGATATAGGCCTAGTATTTGAGAAGGACAACATCGGAAAGCAAGAGTGCATAGGGTATGTGGATTCAGACTATGCAGGTGACCTTGACAAACGCCGGTCGACTACGGGATATGTTTTCACATTCTCACAGGCACCGGTGAGTTGGCGCTCAACACTTCAGTCCACCGTCGCGTTGTCGACTACAGAGGCTGAGTATATGGCTATGACAGAGGCCATGAAGGAGGCAATCTGGCTTCAGGGGTTGCTGGATGACTTGGGCGTGGAACAGGATATATTGAAGATAAACTGTGACAGCATGAGTGCCATCTACTTGGCAAGGAACCAGGTCTATCACGCAAGGACGAAGCATATTGATGTCAGGTACCACTTTGTTCGGGAGATTCTGGAGGAAGGTGACATCAACTTGTTGAAGATTCACACTTCGGAGAATCCGCCGATATGCTTACAAAGGTGGTGACGGGAGTGAAGTTTGCACACTGTAAAGACTTGCTCCATGTCCTTCAGGTGAACTGAGCTTGCTGAAGCTCATTTGGATGAACTACGGACGGCTTGATCCCTTGGGCAAGGGTACGTAGGCAACCATGTTGGTGCAGCCGCTATCGAGTCGGAATTCGGCTCAGATTTGGAAATCTTCACCGAGGTGGAGAATTGTTGGAGAGAGAGGTTGTTGGAGAGAGAGGAATTTGACCGGATTGCTGGAGTGCCATGGGGTCGCGTCGAGGAGTCGAGGAGATCGCCAAAACAGCAGCAGCAGCTGAATCAGGCATAGTCGGTCGACCGGTCCGGTCGACCGACGTGCACAAAGTGCACAGGTCATTCCGCGGTCGACCGGCCGGGTCGACCGGGAAGCCTGACTGTAATCAACCAAACTCTCTGTTTGTTTAGGTCGACCGGACGGGTCGACCGGGAAGGAGGTCGGTCGACCGGTCCGGTCGACCGACGGTCAGGTTTGGGCAAAAATCTGCTGTTCCGCAAATTGCGGAACAGCTGATATAAATGGCTGCTAGGTTGTTTCTAGGGTTGATCACCTGCAAAAGAAAAAGCTACGAGCTCTCTTGCATTCAAAGAGGGTTAATAGCTATTGTAATCATCTTCCTTAATACAAATCTCTCTATTGATTGCCCCGAGGACGTAGGCACGTTGGCCGAACCTCGTTAGATCTTGTTTTTGCGATTGTTTGTTCTTCTTGGATTCATTGGATTGTTCTTTGTGGTTGAGATCTGTTGGATCCTTTATTGGTTGTTGTCATCGGCGCACAACAAGGCTCTCTTAGCTTGCTTTGCTTTGAGATTGGTGCTGGAATGGCGAATTTCCAGCCATATGAGAATTCTTCTGCTTTTATTTTCAATTTGTTGGATAAAGAAGTAAAGACATCCTATTCTGAGTCAAAAAAGTTTAAACTGATAAGTAAGAATTAACATTTTATTTTTGGCGGTTACTTCTATAAAACCATTCTAAATATTGACGAGTTACCCTGTTCGAGAATCCTTCATCTCAAGGAGGATCATTCGGGTTCAATCCCCACAGTTGTTGAACAAGAGAATTTAACTTGGTTAAGTGAAGGGTACATGCATATACGCTAGAGGTTAACCTCCATTCTCTGTCTAAAAAAAGAAATGTAAGACAATTCTGACAGTACACCTGAACGGGGCTGAATAGGTGCAGTGCTAATCTAATGATAAATGATGCAGAACTTAAAACTAATTGCTAACACACAAAGTATAACTAAGAGTGAGTTCAAAATCCTCGTGAAGGGCTCTGGAACTTCTCACGATTCCTCTAAACTAAAAGTTGAGGAGCTTCAATGGCTCTCTTGGTTGAACACAAGTGTGAGCACACATACAATATCAAGTATGTATATGTATAAGCAATAAAAGCAATGCAAGATATAAAGAGTTGAGAGTTGAGAGATAAAAGATTAAACGCAAACATGAGAATATGTTTCGAGGTCCATATAGGACTTTCCACAAAGGGACCTCTACTGAGGAATTACAAATACAAACTGAGAGTACACAACTCCAACTCTCTCTCACACCTCTACACAAGAGGCATGCACAAAGTAAAGAAAGAAATATAACTTGGTGATCACAAGAATAACAAACTTTTGGTGATCTTGACAGATCACAAATAACCCTTTTCACAATACAAGATCCTAGAGGATAGATTTTGAATTGAAAAGCTCAAGTATGTGAGTGCATAAAGTTTTTGAAAAAGAAAATACTTGGAAAAACTCTAGAAATGATATAGAAATTTTTAGACAAGAAATTTGAATCCCAAGACTTGTTTTCTTTTGATTTTTCAAAACTTTGAAACAAAATAGAGATAGATAATTTTTAGCTCAAATTTTTTTTTTAAAAACTTGCTAAAAACACTTAAGAAGATGAGAAAAATTGCTCTTGAAAAATTTGTTTAAAATTGGCCTCAAGGACCCTAATTTATAGGGGATCCATAATAAAGTCATGGGGCTCAAGAACAGGCTATAAATGACCTATCGGTTGACTACCCGGTCGACCGGCCAATTGTCAGATTTCTGACCGTCGGGGTTTCCGGTTAACCACCCCCAAGGCTAAGCCTATCGGTCGACCACCCGGTCAATCGTGGTAAATACCAGAGAGCCTCCTCTCTAGGTTGGTCGACCGCTCGGTCGACTGGGAGCCAAATTTAGAGAGCAAACTCTCTGGATTGGTTGACCATTCGGTTGATCGCTAAGGCCTGTGCACGTCGGTCAATCGTCGGTCGATCGATCTCGGCTTCAATCGACTGGTCGGTTGACAGTTAGCAGGCCAGAAACTGATTTTTAGGGTTTGAATTCTAACTTGATAAATCCCTAAAAATTTCTATAAATCTTTATAAATTTCATAAAAATAAGTTCATGTAAATATTTGAAGTACAAATATGTGTGATCAAAAATCAATACATATTACAACCTATTTGAACTATTTTTTAATCATAAAAATTTAAGCTTTAAACAAAAATGGTAGTTTCCAAAACATAGATTTTGAAATAAAAATTTGTTTTCTCCAAAACTTCTATAAATATAAAAACAAGATATTGAAATACATTTAAAGCATAGTGTATGGATAGAATCTAATATAAATATAAATGATATATCTATATTTTTGACAATAACTCCAAAATAAGCTTCGATTTTAACAAAACTTCAAAAATTAAAACCATGAACTAGAATCATCAAAATAAGTTTTTCTAAACATATTGAACCATCAATGTATATGGATGAAATCCAATATACATATAAACCATGTAAACTTCTTTTTATTGAAAACTATTCATGAAAACAATATATATATTCTTGAAAATCCTAAACACTTAAAATGAAACGGTTAAACTGAAACAAAAACTTTTGAACTTGTGTGTGTATATTTGAGCATATCAAAACTAAACTACCCTTACATAAGATCTTAACAATAAACAAATAAATCAGATACAAGTCTTTTCTTCGATCTTCATCTTTAAGACGACTCGATCCATAGGGCTTGACTCCTCTCGAATACTTGATGCGATTTTGAAGAACGAACGCTTGAATCAACATGTGATGGTTTTAAAACTTAACTTTGAATCCTTTGTTGAAGCGAAACACATACTAAGATCTTGATCAAAATATGAAACGTAATAAACACAAGATCATTAGTGACATAACTATATGAGTTGACATCATTAAAACTAGAGTGATGGACCTTTAAGTCAACACATTCGTAATCACACGAACTCAAGATGGCAAAACAACTTCATCATCTAAGTGATGGTAAAATGTTATTTGGACAACTCAAAACACACATGGGTGACACATGGGCCACAAACTATATTCAACACCATGCTACAAATACTGAATTAAAACTTCTCCCTGGGCCACAACTAATTTCTAGTACAATTTGGTTACTAGGAATCAAAGTAAAGATGCAAGATGAATTGAGACCTATTTTGATCAAAAAGTTTAAACATATAGTTAGAGGTTCAACTTTTAACATATATCCTCCATTTTTGTGGGGATATTCTTAATCTCTCATGACTCGAGAGCTGGCAACTGATAGGACAAAATGCTAGTGTAAGAATAGATGTACTTGTAATCAAGACTCTTGATCACAAATAAAACTCTCTCACAATAAGGATTCCTATAGAATAGATATAGATCTGAATGGCTCAAGCTTGTGTGAGAAAACAGAGTTTGGATTTTGGGGCTCAGAAACACTTGATAACAATTCTTAAAGATTTGAACACTAGAATTTTTCAAAAACATGAAACTCTTTATTAAAAACTCTCTAATATAGCCTATATATATGGAAGTACTAAAATAAAATGTAATATACTCAAAATAGTCGTTACAAATCAAATCCAACAATATTTTGCCAATAAATAGTCGTTTAAAATTAAATCGGGCAAATCTGTTGCCTGCCGGTCGATCGATGTGAGAACAATTTACGTTCTCACAGCTGTCAGTCGACTGACCTGAGAGCACCTTTTTCTCTCTTGCCATTGGTCGATCGCCAGGTCGATCGACAAGAGAGCATTTTGCTTTCTAGCCAACGGTCAATTTCCCCGTCGATTGCTTGCACAAGCTGGTTAGCTTGTGACACATCTAGTTGACCGCCCGGTCGACCAGTATGAGGCCAAAAATAAATTTTCTTTTATATTTTTAAAACTCTTTAAAGACCAAATAAATATCCTTAAATTCTACGAAGACAAGTTTTTACAAGTATTATTTAGAACAAATATGTGTGATCAAGAATTATCACATATTACAAATATTGGACTTTTTTTAATTACAAAATTATTTTGAAAATAATAAAACATGATTTTATGAAAACTAAACTTTAAATACAAATAAATTAAATCAAATTGTATATGATACAAATTAACAAGTTTCTCAAATTTCATTTAAGCTCTAATGCGTATGGATAACACCAATACACATTCTAAACAATAAAACATGTTTTTAAAAATTTCTATTCACAAAATCAAACTTTTGATAAAACCAAACTTCAAACCATAATTCATTTTCAATGAAACTCAATAAACCATTGTTAAAAACTTGTGTGCATGTGTGAGCTTTAGCAATCAAATCTACAGTACTCTTTATAACAATCTAAACAAACTTACAACAATATAGATACAAGTCTTCTTCTTGATTTTGATCTTCCTTTTCATCTTTACTCGATCCAAACTTGATTTCTTTAATCTTAACTCCTTCTTGAGTGCTAAATGTGATCTTTATGCTTGAGCTCTTGAATCAATACTTATTAGCTTCAAAAACTTGATTTTGAGTTTATTATTGAAGCTAAACAAACTAACTAAGATCTCGAATAATTTGTCACTTAAATATCACATGATCATTAGTACTATAACTACATGAGTTAATTATCATCAAAACAAGAGTGATGGGTTTTAGGCCAACATTCCTCTCGCTTATGGCGTTAGTCGTGAATAGTCTCTTCTTCTAAGGAGCTCTGACGTTCCTTTGACTGGCGGCGTCGGAGCAGCGCTACACCCAATGTCTCTTGGGGTAGTCTCCTTAGACAGAGACTTCTTCATTGATTTCTCTGCCCTTCTCTTTCTTCCTTTGATATGGCTATAATCTGGAGACCAAGAGCATTTCTTTGAAGCCTTAGGGTGAGAGCTGCGCTCCCCGCTTAAACCACATTGCCACCACCAGCCGAGTTATTGGGGTCATGATTGCTCCCATATCGGGGTTTGGCCCTCCTCTAGCGGGTCCCCGCGCCCCTCCCTTGCTACCGACATCTCCACAGCCCCCATCAAGGCCAGGAGCTACGTAGTAAACATGTTGAGCTACACAATGGTAGTAAAGCTAGGGCCCGATGGAGGGGTCAATCCAACACCCGCCGAGCCCAATGCCTGCGATCAGCCCAACATCTAGGTTCCAAGGTGTGGTTGGATGCTGAGGAGGGACTTGTGATTGAGATGGAACCTGCACACAAAAATACAGAATTTCAGAACTTAGAATAAAGAGTGTACAAATTATCAATGCTACCGCTATAGCAAGTGGCTATGTGGGTCGTGATTCACAAGAAGGGACTAGCGATGGAAGATTTTTTAGCAAGTTCTCTTTTAAGTTACGAAGAATGGTTAAAGATCTTCTTTTAGTTCTTTAAAAGAAAAGGAAAAATAAGTTTAAGTCAAGTTAGGAAGAAAGTGGCAGATAGAGAAGGTGGAGAAAATGGAAGTGAATATGTACAAAAAAATTGAAAAAGAGTGAAAGAAATTTAGAAGATTTTGGTATTGATAATTTGCACTAAAATTAAGAAAAAAGAAAAACTAAAAAAGAATACTAACCTCCTCTGGTTGATGACTTACTTAGAACCCTTGCATGTTTTACCTTGCTTCGGAGGCGATCAACGCATAACCCATAAGATCGAGCTCAGTCCCCATTCGCATTACATCATCAAGATGAACAAGAATGAAATGATACAGCATTGTGAGGAGAACGTCATCATGAAATATCATTGGCACTCACACAAACATGGCTATGCTGATGCTTCTAGATTCACTCGGATATTCATCAAAACCAAGAGAGGAAAAGTAGAAATAGAAGAAGAATATATAAACAAGAAAAGCATAAAGATGTTACCTTTGATTGCTTGTAGAAACTATGAAAGAAGGAGGAGCTTACATCGGTGTCACTCTCAACTTAAGTCTCTCTCTCTTACTTACATGAATCTCAGTCTATCATATGCTTATAAAAAAAATAATAATTACATAAAAGAAAATAAAAACCTATACCACGAAGAATGAAAATTGGCCTTAAATCTATCTTTGCATGATCGTTTCTTGCACGCTCTGAAAACCAACTATTTATAAGCAAATACCCAATGAGGAGAAGCGTACGAAGATAGGGGAGCAAACGCTCCCCCAACTCTCTTAACAAAGCCGCAAAAACGCAGCTATGGCCACATTAGGTGGCCACAGCCGAGGGGGTACAGCTTCTCGTTTCACGATGTGACTTTATCTGGCTCTGCATTTCCCGTTTCAGCTCTTGGATTTGATGAAACGGCCTTTGATCTTGGGCTTTAACCAATAGATTTATAGAGATTTGTTCTAACTGATTTTCAACCAATCTAATTTGCCCTGATCTGCCCTAATTTACTGATTTTGAATTAATTCTGAATTAAATCAGAATTTTGATGAGCTTTTGGGCTCGTTTCTCTTTCCTTTCTTTTAGCAATGGGCCTGCATATAAATTAGACAAAATTAGGATTAAAAGCAGAGTTTATTATATAATAAGTATGAGAATATGATAATAATTATGCAATATCAGCGACCAATCACACCCCGATACCTATTTTTTGCTTGTCCTCGAGCAAAACAATAAAACTAAACCAAAGATTATTAGACCACTTTCGTAGGTCATGCGGTTGCACTGAGCATGTGCAACAAGCCGTTAAACCTCTCCCCCTAGAGAATGAGTTTTGTCTCGTGAGAGTTTTCAGTGGATTGCACCCACAAAATCCATAAAAAAAGAGAAAAAATATTAGTATTTTGAAATCACATTTTGAGAGAGAAAAATATTTGAAATATTATTGTAAGAATTAAGTAATCTATAAGTTATAGGAAATAAACTTAGCCTCTATTCAAAATTTGTTATCAATCAAAATAAGGAGTCATATTGTACTTCTCATCTAGTCTATTACTTTACCCTAGGTCATATGCACCTTCGTGATCGTGAAATTTTGACTAAGGGTTCTTTAACTCTAACTCTTATGCCTTATTTATTTTTTATTTTTATTTTTGGTGGTAATATTCTTTGGTTCTATTAGGCTTTCTAATCTGCCCATGTAACGAGCCTTTAAGCGGTGACACTCAAATCAAACGGTCTTAGGGCACAGGGTGAGAAGACACCCCAAGGACTTAAGGACTCGAGTAAATTAGGCCACAAAACTAAGGATTTTATTATATGAACCGCCTTAAGGCGTGACTACTTAAACTTTATGAGGCACAAATACCCATCTTAATAAGAGGATTTTTATATATATATTTTTCTTCTTCTTTTTTCTTATTTTTTTTAATAAGGCATAAGAATCTCTGTTTTTGAACCCTAAGTGTGTAAGTATATAACGCATGCATATATTATCAAGGTAAAGATCAAGACTAAATTACTTTCATAATTTTTTTCCAAACCTTAAAAATTAAACAAATAATCTTATTTTGACAAAGTATAAGAAATCCTAATTATGATTCTCATATTCCTTAAAATTGTACGCATCGAAAAAATCACAATTGCAAAATTCTTTTGATTGAATAGAAGATTACAACGGATACAATCCGATTACAAAAGAGAGGGAATCTCAGTGTTGATTCTCCTCTTTATTTAATGTTGGGTTCTTCACGTGGCGGTGGAGAGTGAGTCTTGTTCTCCGTTGACCGGCCGAACGTCAAATTTCTTTGTGGATCCTCTCTTTCGATCAACTGACGGAGGAGCACAGCTCCTATCAGTAATGGAATCTCAAAGAGATTTAAAAAACTTGGACTTAGCAAGTTAACAAAAAGAGTTGAACTCTTCTCAGGCTGCAAGTGCTTCGAGGCCGAACTCTGCTGAGGTAGCTCTCCTCCTCTGCCCATGGCTGCTTGGATTCCTCCATCGGGACTTCCTCCTCAGCCCTTTTAGAAGAGGTCCCTTCCCCCCGGGGTTCCTTTTTAGAGTTGTCTCCTCCAAAAAAAAACCCTTCTCCTCTAGCTATTCGTAGCTATTTATAGAGGAATTCGGGTGTAACCAACCCCTTAAATTTCTCCATAATGAGAGGGGATGTAACCAACTCCTTAAATCTCTCCATAATGGGAAGTTATTCCCTATTATGTGGAGAGAAAATGGGGTGTAACTGACTAAGTTCGTGGCTGTCAGTTATAGCAAAAATGCGGGTCTCGCGCTGGACGCGGACCTCGCTTTGATGTTGAGATGCGGAGCTCACAGGCTCGCGTCTTTGTTAGAACGCGGAGCTGCTCAGGCTCGCGTTTGAGTTGAAACGCGGAGCTAGCTGAGGTCCATGTTTGATAAAGGACGTGAGCTCCGCATCTGGCGACCTCCGCATCTGAGAAAGGACGCGAGGTCCGCGTCTGGCAAGGTCCGCGTCTGACAAAGGACGCGAGGTCCGCGTCAGGTGACCTCCGCGTCTGACATTGGAACGCAAGGTCTGCGTCTGGCGACCTCCGCGTCTGGGAGGTTCGCATCTGAAGCTGGAAGCGATCTCCGCATCTGGGAGGTTCGCATCTAAGGCTTTGTCTTAACTAATTTTTTTTTTGATAGCCTACATAACCCCCTCCAAAGTTTTCGAAACTCCGTGGTTGACTGAGACGGATTGTGGAATACTTTGGGCTTCAGTTGAATCGGGACTTCCTGTAATCAGACTGGCATTCTTCTGAGAGGCAGTCTCGAGCTTGATCTTGTCTGGGTTCTGGTCTTTGTGACTATACTATTGAACTGCTTGAAGCCTCCAAGAAAGATCATTTGTAATTTGATTGCCGGTGTACTGTTGAACTAGTGGAGTTGTCAATTGCCTTTGCCAGTGTACTGTTGAACTGATTGCAGTAGCAGAGACATACTCTTTGTATTGGGGGGGAGAGGACGCAGCTCTCACAGATGCGGTTCTGCCACACTGATCAAGTGGAGACGCGAACTTCATCAAAGTTGAGACGCGACTCTCAATTGTTGTAGAGACGCAGCTCTCAATTACTGTAGAGACGTAACCTTTATTTGCTGATGAGACTCGACTCTTAAGTTCGTTGAGTCCCAGCTCTATGCTTGAGACGCGAAGGTAACGCTCAAAGCTTCTTTGGAAGAGTTTTAATTTCCAGAGGTGTGATATTAACTTAGCAAATTAAATAGCTCTACTGGGGGAATTTGAGAAGGTTACTGTCAGAGGTGTACTGTTAACTTGACAGTGAGATCTGGACTTGTGTTTTGAACAAGTTTTGTGGACTTGTTATTCTATTGATGAGAATAACAAGTACAATTTGATCCGCTGGGGATTATGCCAGAGTCTATCGTCAGAGGTTTAGTGTTAACATGACTAGAACTCTGCTGGGAATAAAAGTTTGCTGTCAGAGGTGTGATCTTAACATAACAATGATTGATTTTGCTATCTACGCAATTTAAGTGGATCTGACATTCTGTTGAAGAGAATGACAAGCGAGATTGGATTTGTTGAGGATCCATGAAGATTTTTACCGTCAGAGGTGTAATGTTAACGTAACGGGTTTGGGTTTGTAATTTGAACAAATTGAATTGTCAGAGGTGTGATATTAACTTGATAAAGATGTGTGTTAGAGGTGTGATATTAACTTAGCACCACGGAAGTCTCATTTTCACTGAGAAAATTGAGAGAATATCATTGTCATAGGTGTAATGTTAACTTAACAATGAAATGCATGCTAGAGGTGTGATGTTTAACTTAGCATTGAAAGATCTCATTTTCACGGAAAAAATCGAGGAGATCACTGTCATAGGTGTAATGTTAACTTAACAGCGATTGATTTTGCGATATGAGCAACTTTGGTCAGAATTGTAGTATTAACTTGACCGAGAGATTCTGCGATCTGCGCAGTTTGGTGGACTCGCCATCATATTAAAGAGGACTGACAAGTTAAAATTTTGGTCAGAGGTGTGATGTTAACTTGACCGGAATTTGTCTTACGATTTGAGCAAGTTTGGTCAGAGGTGTAATGTTAACTTGACCGGAATTTGTCTACTGTTAGATGTGTGATTTTGAACATAACAGTATTTTGAGTGGACTTGTCATTCTATTGAAGAGAATTAACAAGTTAAAATTTTACCCCCAGGGAAACATCAAAGCCTTACTGTCAGAGGTGTGATATTAACATGACAGGTTCGATTTGTAATTTATTCCACTGAGAAAATTGAGAGAAATCACTGTTAGAGGTTTAATGTTAACTTAACAGTGAATATGTCAGAGGTATAATGTTAACTTGGCATGTTTGATCTGTGATTATTTCACTGGGAAAATAGTCACAGGCTTTTTGTCGTCCTACCATTCCATAGATGGGAATTGGTAAGGGATTTTGGAGTGATATTAACTTAACGGATCAGATTGAATCTTGTCAGAGGTGTGATATTAACTTGACAAGGATGTGAGGTAGAGGTGTACTGTTAACTTAGCTCCATAAGAACTTCGGTTTCATTGGGGAGACTGAAGATATCACTGTCATAGGTGGTGTTAAACTTGACAGTGGAGGTAATGTTAGAGGTGTGATGTTAAACTTAGCATTGGTTATCTCGACTCCGATACGGAAGTTCGAGGGAAAATCATTGTCATAGGTGTATTGTTGAGCTTAACAATGAATTGGATACTAGAGGTGTGATATTAAACTTAGCATCACTCGTCTCAGCTTCGATATGAAAGCCTGAGGAAAAGTGACTGTCAGAGGTAATATTGAACTTGGCAGCAACTTAATCACTGTTAGAGGTGTAGTATTAACATAACAGTAGTATTAACATGACAGTAGTTGGTTTGCGATATGAGCAATTTTGAGGACTTGTCATTCTATTGATGAGAATTGACAAGTGAAGTTTGGAATGTCAGAGGTGTAGTATTAACTTGATAATCATTGATTTGTACTCCATGTAGAGGAGCGACAAGTGAAGCTTGTATTCACTGGGGAGTATTGAAACTTTCCATTGTCAGAGGTTTGATATTAAACTTAACAATGAATTTATTTGTGGACCTACCACTCTATGGAAGAGAATTGGTAGGGGATTTTGGTGGAAAATAAAATGAACTGTCAGAGGTTTAATATTAACATGACAATCATTGATTTCCTAGAGATGTGTAAAATTCGCTGTTAGAAGTGTAGTATCAATATAACAGCGAGGATTATTAATGAGTTTCATTATCAGAGGTTTAATATTAATATGACAAATCCCAGTTCATTTCATTGGAGGAATGAACATAGGTATTTTTGTGGCCCTACCATTCTGTGGGTGAGAATTGGTAGAAGATTTTGGAGGAGAGGATGGGACCAAGTCCCTCAAGGTTTTTAGCAAACCTTCTACTCAGGCACGTGTTTCTGCGTCTGAGATTAGAATGCGAGGTCTGCGTCTCTTGGAGGAGTTTGAGTTTGAAGCCTTACAGGCTAAAAACTGACGGCTCAGTCATCTGAAAGTTGCAGTGACAATCAAAGAGCACCGTCGAGATGAACTGCTCGCAATGGCACTCGAACCCATGGGATGAGAGCTTCTCAGTTCATATTTGAACATGGCCTCTTAGGGCTGAACACGAACCTCGCGTTTCTGAAGTGAAATGCGATGATTTCATTCTGGCGCAGCCTCCTGCTGAACGCGTGTCTTGCGGTTTTGAATAAAAACGCGAAGGTCATCCTTTAACACTGTCAGCGACTCTCGCATGCTAAGGTCATGTTCTGACGCGGCCTTAGGCTGAACGTGGGTCACGCGTTCTCGCGTTTTGGCACAGCTTGAGGCTGGATGCGAAATTCACATTTTGGTGCCGAAACACGCAGCTCCTGAACGCGAGCATCGCATTTTGTTGCAGAAATGCGGGGCTAAAAGCGAACTTCGCGTTTGGTGCCGAAACGCGGGGGTGAAAACAAGCTCTGTTTGCTGATGGTGAACTTGGCGTCTTTGTCGAAGATCAGCAATCCGTTTGGCTCGCAGGAGTTGATGCGAACCCCCTGCAAATTGGATTTGCTGAGCCTTGGGAGGAGTTTTGCGGCGAGATTTGCCTTCATCATCATTGGCCTCGCGAGTCTCGTAGGAGATATTGATGCGGGCCACATATGGTGTTGCAACCACTCCTGTCTGCTGACGATGAGTGCAACGCCTTCGCCGTCTCTCGGCATTCCGATTGAGTCGAAGAGGTTGTTGAGAACCCCCGGCATCCAGAACTGGAAGTGTCTTGATAAAAGGATGGAGGGGAGATTGGTCTCTATTGCCATCTTAACCGTGGGTCATGGTGCGGGTCTCTGAAGAGACGTTGGGGCTGACCACGTTGTCTCCACAGGAGACTCCCGAAGCTTAGGGGGAGTTTAACTTCTCGAATTCGATCACAAGCAATTTGACTGTGAATCCAAGCATCTTGACGTCGGCTTGCGCCACCACTTGCTCGTCAGTGGAGAAGGTAATCCCCAGCAGAGTCGCCATCTTTTGTACGTGTCGGAAAAATCACAATTTCAAAATTCTTTTGATTGAATAGAAGATTATAACGGATACAATCCGATTATAAAAGAGAGTGAATCTCAGTGTTGATTCTCCTCTTTATTTAATGCTGGGTTCTTCACGTGGCGGTGGAGAGTGAGTCTTGTTCTCCGTTGACCGGCCGAACGTCAAATTTCTTTGTGGATCCTCTCTTTGGATCAACTGACGGAGTAGCACAGCTCCTATCAGTAATGGAATCTCAGAGAGATTTAAAGAACTTGGACTTAGCAAGTTAACAAAAAGAGTTGAACTCTTCTCAGGCTGCAAGTGCTTCAAGGCCGAACTCTGCTGAGGTAGCTCTCCTTCTCTGCCTATGGCTTCTTGGATTCCTCCATCGGGACTCTCCTCCTCAGCCTTTTTAGAAGAGGTCCCCTCCTCCCGGGGTTCCTTTTTAGAGTTGTCTCCTCTAAAAAAAATTCCCTTCTCCTCTAGCTATTCGTAGCTATTTATAGAGGAATTGGGGTGTAACTAACCCCTTAAATCTCTCCATAATGAGAGGGGGTATAACCAACTCCTTAAATCTCTCCATAATGGGAAGTTATTCCCTATTATGTGGAGAGAAAATGGGGTGTAACTGATTAAGTTCATGGTTGTCAGTTATAGCAGAAATGCGGGTCTCGCGCTGGACGCGGACCTCGCTTTGATGTTGAGACGCGGAGCTCACAGGCTCGCGTCTGTGTTAGAACGCGGAGCTGCTCAGGCTCGCGTTTGAGTTGAAACGCGGAGCTGGCTGAGGTCCATGTTTGATAAAGGACGCGAGGTCCGCATCTGGCGACCTCCGCGTCTGAGAAAGGACGCGAGGTCTGTAGGATCACCTAGAGGGGGGGTGAATAGGTGATGGCTAATCTAATGGTCACTAAATGCCAAATAATGCGGAATTAAAAACTATTATGACCTAAACAAACTATTACACTAAACACCACGTATAACACAAGAGTGTAGCCGAATTCCCTGTGAAGGGCTCTGGACTAACTCCTCTAGATTCCCCTAGATAAGGGTTGAGGTGCCGCGTTGGCTCTCTTGGTTGAATACAAGTGTTAGCAAACAATCCCCAAGCAAGTATATCAATATGAGCACACAATATATCAAGCATGTAAAGATAAGACAAGTAAAAGCATGCAAGATATAAACAAGAGACAAAGAGAGAGAGAGAGAGTGAGCAATCGCAAACACAAGGAATTTGTTTCGAGGTTCGAGCATACTTGCTCTACATCGCCGCCTTCGACACACGAAGGATTTCCACTATAACGATCCCAATGGATCACTACTCGGTGCCGCAATACCTACAAGCCCTCGGACTCCCTAGTCCCGTACACACCGCAAGCCCCACAAGCTCGCCGAGGCCGCACCTCAAACAAGAGTTCACACACGAACTCTAAACACCGTGAACACACTTGTCCGCCTCCTCAAAGTATAAGAAAGGATCTCTTGGTGATCTAAACACTTGATCACCAATAAACACTCTCACAACAAAACCCTATAGGTAGATATAGCAATGGATAGCTCAAGTGGGTGTGTGAGAAAACAAGGATGAAAATTGTGGAGGAAAACTCAAGGAATCACTTTTAACACTCTTGATAAAAACTCTCTTTTGATTTGGAAATGAAGCTCTAAAACTTGTGGATATAACCACTGAAAAGAATGGAAAAAACTAGACCAAAACTATTCTTGAAATCTTAGAGAAAACAGCCCGCAAATGGCCCAATTTATAGGGCTCCAAAAACTAGCCGTTGGAGGCCTGACAGAACTGGGCGGTCGACCAGCCAGCGGTCATATTTCAGACCGTTGAGCCATCGGTCGACCGGTCGATCGACCGAGGCCAGGATACAGAGAGCAAGTCTCTCTGTCCGGTCGACTGCCCGGTCGACCGGGGGCTTTCCAGAGAGCAGAGCTCTCTGGACGGTCGACCGGGTCGGTCGACCGGCCTCCTGCCAGAACTGGCGTGCACGTCTGTGCACGTCGGTCGACCGTGACGGTCGGCCGACTTCAAGCTGCGGTCGACCGTCCCGGTCGACCGGCTGAAGCCAGGAAACAAAGTTAAGGGATTTAAAAACTTGGTCTTTTTAGTAGAAATAAAATCCCATAAAATACTGAAAAATCTACAAAAATAGTTTTACCAATATACTTTGATAAACAAACATGCTTGCACAAAATCAAGGCATGTTACAAATGATTTGGACTATTTTTGTAATATGAAAATATTGGCTCATATGAAAAATAGTATTTTTCCAAACTTGATTTTTCAAAACTTGTTTTTCCAAAACTTCACCAAATACAAAAACAAGTTATTTAAACAACTTTGAAGCATAGTGTGTATGGATATGATCCACTAAACAAACATGGTGAAATATCTATGTTTTTGACATTAAGCTCTAAACATGGTTTTTGTTAAAAACATATAAACTTGAATACCAAAACCAAAATGATATTTTGTCAAAGAGAAAAATCTTTTCTAAAACAAACTAAATCAAGAGTGTGTGTGTATATAATATACTTGAGCAGTCCACCAACTATTCTATCCTTTACATTTTATCTAAAAATAAAATCTTATAAAAATAAACGTAGACACAAGTCTTCATCTTCTTGAAGTCTTCACTTGAAGTCTTCTCATCTTCTTGACTTGGTCCAAACACGATCCAATGGCTCTTGGATCAAACCGTGCTAACTCCAAAACTTGACTTCAAATTCCTTTGTTGAAGCTACACACCTACTAAGATCTTGATCATGAATCTGTCACTAATTAAACACAAGATCATTAGTACTATAACTACATGAGTTGATCATCATCAAAACTAGAGTGATGGGCCGTCGGGCCAACAATCTCCCCCTTTTTGATGATGACAAAACTCATGAAGTTATATATGCATGGATTAAAGTAAAGCTCCAAAGAAGCTCCCCCTTAACTCATGCATAACAAACAAATGATAAATATGCAATGTATGCTCATAAACATGTATGCCAATGAAGGAGTAAACATGCTAATCAAGCATAAAACAAAATCACAAAATCTTTTTCTCCTATTTGCAAAACAAAACATATATGCATAAACACAAATACTACTCCCCCTTAAGTAAGGGAAACATGTACTTCTCCCCCTTAAGCAAGGAAAACATGCATATATCTCAAATACTTCTCCCCTTTTTGTCAATCATCAACAAAGGGGTTAAAGTACAAACAAAATCATCAAATTTTTCTCCCCCTTTTTGTCCGAAACAAGGAACTAATGAAGGGGTAAACTTAAATTAATAAATAGTTATATGCGATATACATTCATGAAGAGGAAGACGCTAAGTTAACTTCCCTACACATATGCATTACATGAAGAAGGGATGACAAGCCGTAATTCACATAACACATATTATGTAATGTATAAGAGGAGATGTGAAGCTCCCCCTACACACGCGTACCACATAAAGAAGAGTTGTCAAGCTTCTCAATATACAATACACTCAACATGAATCTATATGTAGAAGAGATGTTAAGCTCTCCTTGCATATAGGCAATACAAATCAAAAATTTTGATTTTTTTTATAAAACAAATTTTGAATTTTCTCAATAAAACAAATCTTGAGAATTTTTCTTAAAATTTTTATTTTCTTATCATAAACAACTTTGTGCTTTAAACATGGAAAACAATTTTAACTCAAGCACAAATAACTCATATATATGTATGAAAAATGAGCATACCAAATGAAATTGATACATACATATATAAGAAAACAAAATATGAATGTATACAAAAATAGAGTCAAATTGATACCAAATGAAATGATTCAATGATACTAATTGAAACAATAATAGAATCATGTGTATAACTCATAAAACATTGAAGAATAAATAACGAGTTAAATTAATTTTTTTTGAAAACTAGTTAAAGATCCTTCAAAAACATGAAATAAATTATATGTTTTCATGAATCATACTAAATACATAAAAATTTAAGCACTCATGGTCCATAAAGCTCAAAAATAATCATGAAACAAAGTCATGAATAAAAAAATAAGGTGTGAGTGTTCAAAAATCATGTAACTAGCATTTTCATGAAAATAGTCAATGAAGCTCAAAATGATCAAAACAAATTATAAAAATTCATTTTTCATTAAAACAAAACAAACTTCTAGGTATATGTATGATTTATCTAAATCTAACAATATGCATACATATCCCAAATGATAGGTAGTGAAAAATGCATAATTGACATCATATATACCATCGCATTTGCACATTTAGTCATATTATAATGCACAATTATTAATATTTCTTTATTTAATATGTGCAGGCCTCAAATTATCAATTTAATAAAGAATAAAGCTAAAAGAGCCCAAAAGCCCAGATCCAAGCCCATGTTTGAAGCCCAGGTGAAGAAGCGCAAATACAAAGATTCAAAATGCAAATACAAGGGCTAAAAGTTGCAAATATCAGAAATTAGGGTTGGATAGACTTTTATCAAACCCTAAACACCTGCGGGATAAGGATAAAAAGCCAAGATAAAGAGGAATTTCGTGGAGAGAGGATTTGAAGAAATCTGGATTAAGAGTAACTTGATTATCAAGTTATCTCGAAAATCTAGATTAAAAGGCCAGGATCACACTTATAAAAGCAGAAGCCCACATGGACGGACCAGGAGAGGCCACGCGCCGAAGCGCGTGGCCAGAAGACACCAAAGTGCCGCGGAGGCACGGCAAAAGCCGCGGATCCGCGGCATTATGGATGAGGCAAGGGAACTGATTTCTGGCGCGTTCTTATCCGGGACTCCTCTACATCCTGCACTATAAATATCCATGCAGTCGCAACAGGGAGGGGCATGCAGAGACGATTAGGGTTTGCTTTAGCCATTTTTTATTCAAAGTTGTAATTTTTATTTCAAGTTCTTTGTGGAGAAGAAGGAGACAATTGTGTAACCGGAGATTCATCAATAAAGGTCACTCTTTTGTTCTCTGTTAAATTTCTGCAATTATTTTATTTCTTTTGCAATCTCTCGTGTTATTATCTTCGATCTCTTCTTGTTTTCGTTTTTTCTTTATTTTTGCAGTCTTTCTCATTAGATAAAAACCAAAAAAATTAAATAATTGAAAAAGCAAAAAAAATGATGATGAAGAACTAATCTTCCTAGTGGTTTGCTGAGATTCTTGAAGCAACCCTAGAAGCAATTAAATCTTGATCCGATTAATGAACATCACTAGAAACCCTAGGTTTAAAGGCAACCAATTCTAGAAGATTAAAAAAAAATACTTAAAATTCTTAATCTAGGTTATATGATAAAAGGACCTTTTCATGACTTCAACTTAAGAACTAGGACAGCATAAGTTGAGATTCGTCTTCTATTAGGCTGTACCTAGATGTTAGGAGGAACCATAGTTAGGTTTTTGATCTATGTGACTTAGTTAGAATTGTGTATTAATTTTCTTTCTTGATAAAGTGGTAATAACCTAGGGTGAATTATATTAATCTTAAGATGAAGATCAAGCTCTTTAATTTGCAATAGGGTTGTGGTAGAAGATCAGCAAAACCACGTTTTTCATTTCATATTTTCATCACAAATCTAATCTTTTTCCTCTTACTTGAAGCATACAAGGGAATCAGCCGAAAAGCTTGCATCGCATCCTTCCCTGAGGATCACGACCCGCTCGAGCCCTTGCTACAGCGGATTCGCATTGAGACTAAGACAATCTGAACTCTATTTTAATCTCAATCAAAATTTTGGCGCCGTTGCCGGGGAAGGAACGGCACGATTTCTTTGTTCTGATCATTCTTTCTTTTCTGTTGCAGGTACAGAGAACAGGAAGCAGAAACAGAACAGCAGAAGACACATATTGCAATCCAGTGCCTCTGCCCTCGAAGGCAGAGCATCTGGACCTACAACTTTGCCGCGTTTCCACGGCCAAAGCCGCGGGTCCGCGGCAGTTGTAGTTGACTACTGATAGATTTTTCTGCAGGTTGCTCTGCAGTGCAAAATTCTATTTTCTGCTGTATTATTACTTCTCTGTGATCACTCTGCAACTGCTAATAATTAACATTAACCTATTTGTTGAAAAAAAAAAACAAAAAAAATATTTTAGACTCTTGCATTTTAGGGCACGTGTCTATTTTTAATTCTTTAATTCTGTTGAAGAGTGCTGGCGACAAGGTACGTTTGCATAAGCATATAGATTAGGAAGCACTCTTGGTTGTTTACCGCTTTCTTGAGTGATTACTTTTCTACCGCTTTACACGTACACTAATCCATTTTAAGGGCATAACCCATAACAAAGATAAGGTGGGGATTTCATCACCCTTCCTTGGCCCACAAATCATACCAGTCACACTCACAACCCTAACCCTAATTAAAACTTGACTAGACGTTGGCCCTAAGGTAACTCGGACTCAATAGGAGATTGACCGAAGAAGGAAAGTTGTTCGAAATTAACCCTTGTCAAATCGGTGTCTAGCGAAGGGATTGAGGGCCGAAAGCCCGAAGAACGGTGGTTATTTAATTAAGGAACGTCTCTGACGGAAAACCTCCCACCGGTCTTGCCCTGAACTGGCCGATTAGCTCGTGGTTAACGTCGACAATAGACCTCCTAAGGACAGTCTAAAGTTAGGAGTCGTCTAGGTCAAGGATAACCCTAGAATAGGATTTTTGTTTGTTTTTCTTTTTCTTTTTGATTGATTGGGTGAACTTGTTTGCTGATTGTGCATGACCGCTTGGTCGAGAGACCCACTCACATCCCGGCTAACTAGAACTAGTTCACCACCCGAGCTCAAGCCCGACTCACACATGGCACAACAACAGTCACTCCAAGATAGGTTCTATCCCATTAGAACCTCTCTTCCTTCTTGCATCCAGCTCACTATCGAAAGTGTTGACCCATATGAACTCAAGCCACAATACATCAACACTCTTCCCAAATTTCACGGACTTGAATCTGAGGATGAATACTTCTTCATAAGGGAATTTGAAGAAGTATGTCAAATGATGAATATGCCTAAGTTAGGAGACGATGCTATCAAACTTAGGTTTATCCCCTTTGCTTTGAAGGATTTAGCAAAGAAATGGCTCTACAGTCTAGAGGCCGGTTCTATATCTTCTTGGGATAATTTCATTAAGGCCTTCTTAAAGAAATTTTATCCCGTTCACAAGACTGCACTGATTAGGAAGAATATCCTCCAGTTTAAGCAAACAGCCAATAAACCTTTTTGGAAATACTTCGAGCGTTTTAAGGATCTCCTTGCCCAATGTCCTCACCATGGGATAGAGAAATGGCGACTTTGCCAAGTTCTCTATGATGGATTAGATTATTCTACTAAAACACTGTTAGAATCCATGTGTCAAGGAGGATTTCTGCAAAAGAATGAAGATGAAGGATGGACATTGTTTGAGGAATTAGCTGAAAAATCCATCCAATGGGACCCTACTCCTGAAAAATCTAGGACTAATGACCCTACTTCTTCTAAAGGAGGTATCCATTCCATTGAGGCCAACGTAGCAACCGATGCTAAGTTAGCTGCTGTTATGCGTAGACTAGAGGCTCTTGAAACTAAAGAGCCAATCTCTGTGAACCAAGTCAGCCCAACATCTTCGGCGGGCTGTACTTATTGTCAAGATATGAACCATGTGTTCGAGGAATGTCCTGTTTTCATCGCGCATCAAAGCTTGCCCGAACATACGAGTGCGGCCTTCACAAGGCCCGCCAACAATCCTTATGCGCCCACCTACAATCCCGGTTGGAGAAACCATCCCAATTTCTCATGGGGCCCAAGTAACAATGAGCAGATTAGGCCCAAATTCTCCAACAATTTCCAAAATCCGCCCTATCAGCAAGGTTTTCCCAGTCAAAATCAGCCACCTTCTTTCCAATATACACAAATGGAAACAAGGATGTCCAACATGGAAAGGAAGATGGACACCCTAGTTAAAAGCCAAGACACGCTGGCTCAAGCCCTAAGTAGGATAGAGCTCCAATTGAACCAGCAAGAGAGACAGAGGGGTACCCTACCGAGTCAACCATTGCCTAACCCTAGGAATCCTAGGCCAGCCAATGAGGCTCAAGACCCAAATCAGTGTCATATGGTCCATACACTCAGATCGGGGAAACAAGTTGATAATCAAGTATCCATGCCATCGGATCCATCCACTTCCATTCCATCTAGCTCCACTCCTTCTCCATCCAGCCCCAAGGAAACTGAAGCTGAAAAGTCAGCAGATCAGTTGCACCAGCCTATACCTCCATTTCCAAATAGGCTTAGAAGCAACAACAATGCACACATGGAGAAATTATTAGAGGTGTTCAATCAAGTTAGGCTCAACATTCCACTTCTTGATGCAATCCAACAGGTCCCTAGTTATGCCAAATTCATTAAGGACATGTGCACCAAGAAAAGAAAGACTAATGTGCCTAAGAAGGTTTTTCTAGCCACTAACATTAGTGAGCTACTGTCCAACCAGATCCCTATCAAGTATAAGGACCCAGGTTGCCCCACCATTTCTTGCACCATAGGTCGAGCCGAAATCAATCGAGCACTCCTCGATTTAGGAGCCAGCATCAATTTGCTCCCTTTCTCCGTGTATCAACAACTTGGATTAGGTGAACTCAACCCGACCCAAGTTACTATTCAGTTGGCTGACCGCTCTATCAAAGTTCCAAAGGGAGAGATTAATGACGTTCTTATACGGGTTGGAGAATTCATTTACCCGGTAGATTTCATTGTCTTAGAGACACAACCTGTGTCTAATCCTAGGTCCCAAACTCCCGTTATCTTAGGAAGACCGTTCCTAGCAACCGCTAATGCAATTATAAATTGTAGAAACGGTTCCATGAGACTGACTTTTGGGGATATGACCAAGGAAGTCAATGTTTTCAACCTAGGTAAGCATCCCTACGATGTGACCGACCAACCCTTTGAGGTTAACTCCATTGAGAACATGACGAGTGAGCATAATGATGAGATCATATTTGAGTCAGAGGAAGAGGAAGAGTTAGAAACAAATGATATCAGTCTTGATGAGATCGAATGGGAATCAAATCTGAGTTCTATAGAGATGGGAGATTCTAGCTTAACTCCTCCACCCATCGAGCCAACTCCTTCTTTGGAGTTAAAAGCCTTACCCAAACATCTTAAGTACGCCTACCTAGGTGAACAAGAGACGTTACCGGTCATAGTTGCATCTAATTTGACCAATAGGCAAGAGGAGAACCTGCTGGCAACCCTTAGGAGACATAGGGAAGCCATTGGTTGGACTATGGCAGATATTAAGGGACTGAGCCCTACGATAGTCCAGCATCGTATTCATCTTGAGGAAGGGACTAGACCGAAAAGGGACCCACAGCGTAGACTAAACCCACTTATGTAGGAGGCGGTACAAGCCGAGATAGTAAAATTGTTAGATAATGGGATAATTTATTCCATTTCCGATAGCGAATGGGTTAGCCCAATGCACGTGGTCCCTAAGAAGTCTAGCTTTACAGTGGTAGAGAACGACAAACATGAGTTAGTGCAAACACGATTGCCTACCAAGGTGAGAGTATGCATAGACTACCGTAAGTTGAATGCAGCCACTAGGAAAGATCATTTTCTCCTCCCTTTCATCGATCAAATGTTGGAAAGATTAGCAGGTCATGAGTATTATTGCTTTTTGGATGGGTATTCAGGGTATAACCAAATCCCTATAGCCCGGAGGATCAAGAGAAAACAACGTTCACATGTCCATTTGGGACATTTGCTTACCGTCGAATGCCTTTCGGCCTATGCAATGCCCCCGCCACATTCCAACGTTGTATGTTAAGCTTGTTTTCTGATATGGTCGAGCGTTTCCTAGAGATTTTCATGGATGACTTCTCAGTCTATGGAAATTCATTTGACCAGTGTCTCCATCATTTGGAGCTAGTGCTGAGTAGGTGCACCGAGAAGAACTTGACCCTCAATTGGGAAAAGTGTCACTTCATGGTGCAACAAGGGATTGTCCTAGGTCATGAGATATCTAGGGAAGGGATTAAGGTAGACAAGGCCAAAGTGGAATCATTGCGAAACTTCCACTTCCTCGATGCGTGAAGGACATTCGATCCTTTTTAGGACACGCCGGATTTTATCGTAGGTTCATTAAGGACTTTAGCAAAATTGCTAGACCCTTACAAACCTTCTAGCTAAGGACGTGTCCTTCATCTTTGATGATAGGTGCCAGAGTGCTTGGGAGAAATTGAAAGTGGAACTTATATCTGCCCCTATCATCTCACCTCCGGACTGGTCAAAGCCTTTTGAGATCATGTGTGACGCTTCTGATTTTGCGATAGGTGCTGTCTTAGGACAGCATAAGGACAATAAGCAGCACGTGATCTACTATTCGAGTAGGACGCTTAATGAGGCCCAAATGAACTATACTACCACCGAGAAGGAATTCTTGGCAGTAGTGTTCGCTTTGGAGAAATTCCGTCCATACCTACTTGGGACTAAGACCACGATCTTCACTGACCATTCTGCTCTGCGATACCTTATGCTTAAGAAAGATGCGAAGGCCCGACTCATTCGTTGGATCCTTCTACTTCAAGAATTTGATCTCGAAATTCGAGATAAAAAAGGTGTCGAAAATGTCGTAGCTGACCATCTCTCTCGTGTGCCCAACGCACCTTCTGTCGAGCTGCCCATCAATGACAATTTTCCCGATGAGCAACTTCTAGCCATCTCTAAGGAGCCATGGTTTGCTGACATAGTAAATTACTTAGTCACAAACCAAACACCACCTAGTTGGTCCAAACAGGATAGATACCGTTTCTTGTCTCAAGTTCAGTATTACATGTGGGAAGATCCTTATCTTTTCAAATATTGTAGCGACCAAATCATTAGGAGATGTGTCCCCGACGAGGAGACTAGAAGTGTGCTAGCTTTTTGTCATGAGTTCGCTTGCGGTGGACATTTTGGTCCTCGCAAAAACTGCCGAGAAAATTCTGCAAAGTGGCTTTTATTGGCCAACTGTGTTTAGAGATGCATTTGAGTATTGCAAGACTTGCATAAGATGTCAAATGATAGGAAGAATTTCCAAACGAAATATGATGCCCCTAAATCCCATTCTAGAAGTAGAACTTTTCGACGTATGGGGCATTGATTTTATGGGACCCTTCCCTAATTCGTTTGGGCACCAATACATCTTGTTGGCCGTAGACTATGTGTCGAAGTGGGTAGAAGCTGTCCCTTGCAAGACAAATGACAACAAAGTTGTTGTCAAATTCTTGAAAGATAATATCATCTCACGCTTTGGAATCCCTCGAGCCATCATTAGCGACAATGGCACACATTTTTGCAATAGAACTTTTGAAGCTCTCATGCGAAAATATGCCATTACTCACAAGTTATCTACGCCCTACCATCCTCAAACTAGCGGGCAGGTAGAAGTTTCTAATAGACAAGTCAAGCTCATTTTGGAGAAGACTGTGAATCAGAATAGGAAGGACTGGTCCATCAAACTGGTGGATGCCCTATGGGCATATAGGACTGCCTACAAGACGATTCTAGGAATGTCTCCCTATAGACTAGTCTTTGGAAAGGCTTGCCACCTTCCTGTCGAGCTAGAGCACCGGGCCCTATGGGCAATTAAGCAGCTAAATTTCGATTTAGATAGAGCCGGTGAGTTTCGGAGATTACAAATTTCTGAACTAGAGGAGTTGAGGAATGATGCATACGAGAATGCGAAGATTGCGAAGGATAGAGTTAAGGTTTTTCACGATAAATTCATCACGAGAAAAACTTTTGTCCAAGGACAAAAAGTTTTACTTTACAACTCTAGACTTCATCTCTTTCCCGGCAAATTGAAGTCAAGATGGACAGGACCATTCATTGTTAAGACGGTATTTCCACACGGAGCCATAGAGATCTACGATCCTAAAAATGGCAATTCATTCAAGGTAAATGGTCAACGTCTTAAAATCTTTTTGGAGTCTGTGCCGGAAGCTAATGCGGCGATGGGTCTTTTTGACCCACTGTATCGGTGATTATATCTTTCTGCCAATTCATGCATTCCATACATTTCATTCATACATTAGGGACAATGCATGAAACAAGTGTGGGGGAAGGGTATGTAATATATTTAAAAAAAAAAAAAAAAAATTTAAAAAAAAAAAAAATGTTATAAAAAGGACAGTATTTTGACTTATTTTTTGAAAGAAATCTAAGTTAGTTTTAAGGATTAGGAAAATCATGATTAGGATTTCTAAAAACTTGGTCAAAATAAATAAATTGTTTAAATTTTAGGTATAGGAGGAGAAATTGAATAAATAATTAGTCTTGATTTTTACCTTAATGAATATTGCATACCTAATGCATATCTAGGATTCTAAGACAAAGACCCTTGTGCCTCATATATAAAAAAAAAAAATCACTAATTAAGCTGGATACATGTGCCTCAAGAAGCATAAGTATTCACGCCTAAAGGTGAATGCAAAAAAAAAAAAAAAAAAAATAAAAATAAAAAAAAATAAAAAAAAATACCTTAGTTTTGTGGCCTAGTTCACTCGAATTTGAGTCCGCGGGGTGTTTTCTCACCTGGTGCCCTAAGACCGACCGGTTTGGGAGTCACCGACTTTAAGTTCGCTACATGGGTGGATTAGAAAGTCCGAGGGAACTAAGGAAAAATTACTTACATGTACTAACACATCTAATAATCAATTAGTTAGGTATTAGGGCCTCAAGAAGCCTTGATACTTATACGAAAGGAAATTAGATGAGTTATACATGCCAAAAAAATATATATATATTAACACATCTAATAAGTCAATTAGTTAGGTATGAGGGCCTCAAGAAGCCTTGATACTTACACGAAAGAAAATTAGATGATGTTATAAACATAATAAAGAGGCATGAGAGTCCAAGTTAAGGAGTTCCTAGTAAAAACAAAAGGATGCATATGATTTTTGGTAACGAAAAAGACTATATTAGAAATTCAATTTTAATTCTTACCTAAAATGGACAACAATTGACTTTATGAAGACTAGGTTTGAGGAATGAATAAAAATGAGGATCCTAAAAAGCTTATAGACTACTTAGTCTCTTCAAATATAATTCAAATACCTCCTTTTTATGGATTTTGTGGGTGTAATCCGCTGAAAACCCTCACGAGACAACACTCGTCCTCTAGGGTAACCTAGGGGTTTAACGGCTTGTTGCACATGCTAAGTGCAACCGTGATTCCTACGAAAGTGAGTTAGCTAGATTAGATTTTTCTCTTTCTTTTTGATTTTTACTCGAGGACGAGCAAAAAGATAAGTGTGGGGGTGTGATAGGTAGTGAAAAATGCATATTGACATCATATATACCATCGCATTTGCACATTTAGTCATATTATAATGCACAATTATTAATATTTCTTTATTTAATATGTGCAGGCCTCAAATTATCAATTTAATAAAGAATAAAGCTAAAAGAGCCCAAAAGCCCAGATCCAAGCCCATGTTTGAAGCCCAGGTGAAGAAGCGCAAATACAAAGATTCAAAATGCAAATACAAGGGCTAAAAGTTGCAAATATCAGAAATTAGGGTTGGATAGACTTTTATCAAACCCTAAACACCTGCGGGATAAGGATAAAAGCCAAGATAAAGAGGAATTTCGTGGAGAGAGGATTTGAAGAAATCTGGATTAAGAGTAACTTGATTATCAAGTTATCTCGAAAATCTAGATTAAAAGGCCAGGATCACACTTATAAAAGCAGAAGCCCACATGGACGGACCAGGAGAGGCCACGCGCCGAAGCGCGTGGCCAGAAGACACCAAAGTGCCGCGGAGGCGCGGCAAAAGCCGCGGATCCGCGGCATTATGGATGAGGCAAGGGAACTGATTTCTGGCGCGTTCTTATCCGGGACTCCTCTACATCCTGCACTATAAATATCCATGCAGTCGCAACAGGGAGGGGCATGCAGAGACGATTAGGGTTTGCTTTAGCCATTTTTTATTCAAAGTTGTAATTTTTATTTCAAGTTCTTTGTGGAGAAGAAGGAGACAATTGTGTAACCGGAGATTCATCAATAAAGGTCACTCTTTTGTTCTCTGTTAAATTTCTGCAATTATTTTATTTCTTTTGCAATCTCTCGTGTTATTATCTTCGATCTCTTCTTGTTTTCGTTTTTTCTTTATTTTTGCAGTCTTTCTCATTAGATAAAAACCAAAAAAATTAAATAATTGAAAAAGCAAAAAAAAATGATGATGAAGAACTAATCTTCCTAGTGGTTTGCTGAGATTCTTGAAGCAACCCTAGAAGCAATTAAATCTTGATCCGATTAATGAACATCACTAGAAACCCTAGGTTTAAAGGCAACCAATTCTAGAAGATTAAAAAAAAATACTTAAAATTCTTAATCTAGGTTATATGATAAAAGGACCTTTTCATGACTTCAACTTAAGAACTAGGACAGCATAAGTTGAGATTCGTCTTCTATTAGGCTGTACCTAGATGTTAGGAGGAACCATAGTTAGGTTTTTGATCTATGTGACTTAGTTAGAATTGTGTATTAATTTTCTTTCTTGATAAAGTGGTAATAACCTAGGGTGAATTATATTAATCTTAAGATGAAGATCAAGCTCTTTAATTTGCAATAGGGTTGTGGTAGAAGATCAGCAAAACCACGTTTTTCATTTCATATTTTCATCACAAATCTAATCTTTTTCCTCTTACTTGAAGCATACAAGGGAATCAGCCGAAAAGCTTGCATCGCATCCTTCCCTGAGGATCACGACCCGCTCGAGCCCTTGCTACAGCGGATTCGCATTGAGACTAAGACAATCTGAACTCTATTTTAATCTCAATCATCAAACATAAAAGAGTCTATTAATAATATTTGCATGAAGGCAAGAGACTCACGGGTATACATGTATATTTATTAGATTTGAATAAAAAATACATATACATGAAGTAAAACATGAAAATAGGCAAAACAAGTGTAAATGAGAGAATCATCAAAACTAGACTATACATGTGCATATAGTGGGTACAAATGAGCATGAAGTGCAAACATATTGAATCAATTTGTTCTCACTATTTGTACATGTGTAAATACAAGTTTTGATAAAAACTACATTTAAACTAGTTTACCACATGAAGCACATAAAACAAATGAACATGCTAAAAATATAATATATGAACAAGCATGTAAATAAATAAACTAAGAGTTTAGAAATAGTTACTAACTAAGGAACTATGTTCCAAAACTCCAAACATGGTGGTCGTCCCACCAAAACTCCTTGATAGCGATACATCTATAAATGTGTCCATCAAGTCCATGTGCATCCACCATCAAGGCACCATCCCTCTCATGTCGTGTGAGAGCCCTCACCTACATCAAAAACACAAGGTAGGGGTTTTGGTACCCATTTTTTCTTGGGTCCTAGGGGGTTAGCTTTGTAAGGCACCCAAACATTTTTATGAGCAAAATTTAAAACATTTAACTTATCATAACAAAATTTTGCTAAATGGCCTTTGCGGCCACAATATGTACACTTGTACACCTTAGTATGTTTATGTGTGTGAGTGTGATCATGACGTGCAACATAAGCATATGCATGATGATGATGATGTGCATGAACATGTGGAGTTTATTTCTTTGAAAACAAGAACTCCAATCTCTTATGATTGAATGCACATGAGCTCAAAGTTGAGCTCAAACAATTTATCCTATTTTTCAAATATTAATCTCACTATTATCAATGGTGACATGTAAAGCATGATGAGATATAAAACTATTTTTCTTGTTCTTTTAGAAACAAATTATTTTTCTTTTTCAAAAATTTTTCTTTTTAAACAAGAGTTTTCTTGAAAAACAACTTCTTTTTATTTTTCCATTAAAACAATTTTATTTTTCAAATTTGTGTTTCCTTCACAAAGATCATCCAATTTTGAAAGCAAGGAAACATTCTCATTTTTCAAAAATTCATTTTCTTTTTCTAAACATGCAATATTATTTTTAAGAGAATTATTTTCTTTGTGCATGCAATCAAAATTCTTTTTAAAATTTTTATTTTCCTTTTTAATCATGTCATATTTTTCAAGGAGGAGTTGACAAAAAGTGCTAAGCTCATCATATGACATGTTAACATCTTCTACCCGGATTCGGTAGTTACCTCAAGGGGGTTATCCCCTTGGACCATATAGCACTTGTTGGAGACTTCACTTCCAACATCCGAATCGCTCCCCGCATAGTATTGTTCATTTTCGCCAAGGGAGAGGAGGGTGTTCCAAACTACAAAAGCAGAATCAATATTAGAAACCCTAGATAAATAATCATCATTTAGGGTACTCTTCAAAGCATAAAGGGCTTTTGCATTAGCCTCAAAATTCTTACCATTTAAACAATATGCATTATTAGAGATGGCAAGGTAAACATGAATTTCTAGGGCTTTGAGGTACAAAGACATCTTAACCTTCCAAATTTGGATGTTAAGAATGTCAAAGGTGGGTGGTGACATGAAGTTTATGGTGTGTGTACAAATATTGTGATTAGCCTAAAAATAAGGATCTTTAACTCTAGGTTGTGAGACCCAAATTCATAGCACTTGGCTCTGATACCAATTGTAGGATCACCTAGAGGGGGGGTGAATAGGTGATGGCTAATCTAATGGTCACTAAATGCCAAATAATGCGGAATCAAAAACTATTATGACCAAAACAAACTATTACACTAAACACCACGTATAACACAAGAGTGTAGCCGAATTCCCCCTAACTCCTCTAGATTCCCCTAGATAAGGGTTGAGGTGCCGCGTTGGCTCTCTTGGTTGAATACAAGTGTTAGCAAACAATCCTCGAGCAAGTATATCAATATGAGCACACAATATATCAAGCATGTAAAGATAAGACAAGTAAAAGCATGCAAGATATAAACAAGAGACAAAGAGAGAGAGTGAGCAATCGCAAACACAAGGGATTTGTTTCGAGGTTCGAGCACACTTGCTCTACATCCCCGCCTTCGAAACACGAAGGATTTCCACTATAACGATCCCAATGGATCACTCCTCAGTGCCGCAACACCTACAAGCCCTCGGACTCCCTAGTCCCGTACATACTGCAAGCCCCACAAGCTCGCCGAGGCCGCACCTCAAACAAGAGTTCACACACGAACTCTAAACACCGCGAACACACTTGTCCGCCTCCTCAAAGTACAAGAAAGGATCTCTTGATGATCTAAACACTTGATCACCAATAAACACTCTTACAACAAAACCCTATAGGTAGACATAGCAATGGATAGCTCAAGTGGGTGTGTGAGAAAACAAGGATGAAAATTGTGGAGGAAAACTCAAGGAATCACTTTTAACACTCTTGATAAAAACTCTCTTTTGATTTGAAAATGAAGCTCTAAAACTTGTGGATATAACCACTGAAAAGAATGGGAAAAACTAGCCCAAAACTATTCTTGAAATCTTAGAGAAAACAGCCCCCAAATGGCCCAATTTATAGGGCTCCAAAAACTAGCCGTTGGAGGCCTGACAGAACTGGGCGGTCGACCGGCCAACGGTCATATTTCAGACCGTTGAGCCATCGGTTGACCGGTCGGTCGACCGAGGCCAGGATACAGAGAGCAAGTCTCTCTGTCCGATCGACCGCCCGGTCGACCGGGGCCTTTCCAGAGAGCAGGGCTCTCTGGATGGTCGACCGGGTCGGTCGACCGGCCTCCTGCCAGAACTGGCGTGCACGTCTGTGCACGTCGGTCGACCGTGACGGTCGGCCGACTTCAAGCTGCGGTCGACCGTCCTGGTCGACCGGCTGAAGCCAGGAAACAAAGTTAAGGGATTAAAAAACTTGGTCTTTTTGGTAGAAATAAAATCCCATAAAATACTGAAAAATCTACAAAAATAGTTTTACCAATATACTTTGATAAACAACATGCTTGCACAAAATCAAGGCATGTTACAAATGATTTGGACTATTTTTATAATATGGAAATATTGGCTCAAATGAAAAATAGTATTTTTCCAAACTTGATTTTTCAAAACTTGTTTTTCCAAAACTTCACCAAATACAAAAATAAGATATTTAAACAACTTTGAAGCATAGTGTGTATGGATATGATCCACTACACAAACATGGTGAAATATCTATGTTTTTGACATTAAGCTCTAAACATGGTTTTGGTTAAAAACATATAAACTTGAATACCAAAAACCAAAATGATATTTTGTCAAAGAGAAAAATCTTTTCTAAAACAAACTAAATCAAGAGTGTGTGTGTATATGATATACTTGAGCAGTCCACCAACTATTCTATCCTTTACATTTTATCTAAAAATAAAATCTTATAAAAACAAACGTAGACACAAGTCTTCATCTTCTTGAAGTCTTCACTTGAAGCCTTCTCATCTTCTTGACTTGGTCCAAACACGATCCAATGGCTCTTGAATCAAACCATACTAACTCCAAAACTTGACTTCAAATTCCTTTGTTGAAGTTACACACCTACTAAGATCTTGATCATGAATCTATCACTAATTAAACACAAGATCATTAGTACTATAACACATGAGTTGATCATCATCAAAACTAAAGTGATGGGCCTTCGGGCCAACAAGGTTCGCGTCTGGCGAGGTCCGCGTCTGACAAAGGACTTGAGGTCCGCGTCTGGTGACCTCCGCGTCTGACATTGAACGCAAGGTCTACGTCTGGCGACCTCCGCGTCTGGGAGGTTCGCGTCTGAAGCTGGAAGCGATCTCCGCATCTGGGAGGTTCGCGTCTAAGGCTTTGTCTTATGTAATTTTTTTTTGATAGCCTACAAAAATTGACCTAATTTCTTACAAAAATATATCAAAATATTATTTTTAATTTAAAAAAGTTTTTAAAAGTAAAGAAAATGTTAATTTTTTTCTTTTTTTAATAAAAAGGAAAACCTAAGTTATGTTAGAACCCTCCTCCACACCTATCTCAAACATTGTCCTCAATGTATGAATTAATGGATAGATACAAGAAAAAGAAGAAAGGGATGGAAAATATTATCTTAAGGTGGTGGTTCTGGGTGGTGTTTGATTGAGGCGAACCTGCACAAAAAATACGAGATTATAGAACTTAAGAGGAGAATGTGCAAGTGCTCAATACTTCCGCTATAGCAAGTGGCTATGCGGGTCGTGATCCACAAGGAGGTTTGCGATGGAAGCGTTTACAGTTTATTGAAATCGTTATCAAAACTAAGCGAAGGTTCTTCTCTGTTTTTAAAGTTAAGAAAAAGAAAAAGAAAGTTATGTTAAAGTTAAGAAGAAAGCGAGAGATGAAGAAGGTGGACAAATCAGAAAACAAGAAAAACGACTATGTACAATGAAGTGAAAAGAAGAATGAAAACGATTTGAAAGAAGTGGTTGGTGATCTAAACTAAGAAAGAAAAGAAAAGAAGTAAAGAAAAGTAAAGAGATACTTACCGAGGTTGAGTGATGACTTACTTGGAAACCTTTTTGCAAGTTCTACCTTTTTGCTTCGGAGGCGTTCAACGCATAGATCATAAGCTCGAGCTCGGTCCCCGTGCACATTATATCGTCAAGCATATGAAGTACGAAGTGATGCGAGCTTGGAAGAGGAGAACGTCTTCATGAACTATCGCTGGCTCTCACGTAGCTTAGTTCTACTTGCTTTGGAATTCACTTGTACACTCAATCAAACACAACCAAGGTAAAGTAGAAGGAGGAAGAGGAAAGCAAAACAAAACGGAAAGTGAAGATACAACATAAACAAGTGTTACCTTATTGCTTACTGAAACCATGAAAGAAAGGAGGAGGATACATCGTCGGTGTCACTCTCAACTTCAGCCTCTCTCTCTTACTTACATGAATCTTCTTCTACCCTAAGTTACATCCAAATTACATAACAAGAAAAGAAAAACCTAAACTACAAAGAATTAAAACTAGGCTAAATCCTAATCTGCCTTCACGTCCATTTTCAGTGCACAATATAGCCTTTTATAGGCATAAAACCCAACCACCAAGATCCCGGGGAGATCGGGGGAGCAAACGCTCCCCGTAACTCCCCAAGATTGCCGCGGAAACGCGGCAAAAGCCGCGTTTCCGCGGCAAGGGTGTGGCCAGGTGGCCACACCCTGTTGGTGGGTCTCCCCGGTTTGAAGTGGGGCTCGTATCTCCTGCTAGTTTTCTTGTTGCTTCTTCAACCGCTGACTGAATCGACTTTTGATTTTCTAGCTTCGATTCCTCGATTCAAGGAGAGTTTTTCTCAACCCCTTGATATGCCAAGATATAGCCCAGATTTCTTCACTTCGAATTTATTCTGAATTAATTCAGAATAAAGTGGGCTTTTGGCTTGTTCTTCTTTTATTCCTTTGAGTATTTGGGCCTACATTTAGCAAAGAAAAGACACTTATTAATATCATTTATTAGCAAACAAGTGTGGTAAAGTGACAACATAAATGCAATGTATGTGACAAATCACACCCCCACACTTATCTTTTGCTCGCCCTCGAGCAAAACATTAGACTAACTCGAATCAATTATTAGACCACTTTCGCAGGTCACGCGATTGCACTGAGCATGTGCAACAAGCCGTTAAACCTCTAGGTTCCCCCTAGAGGACGAGTTTTGTCTCGTGAGGGTTTTCAGCGGATTGCACCCACAGAATCCATAAAGAGGGAAATAAAGAGTTAGTATTTTCGAAAAGCATTTTGAAAGAGAAAAATATTTGAAATATGATTGTAAGATCTAAGCAATCTATAAGTTATAGGAAACCCGAATTTTTCATTCCTAAACTTAGTCTCTATTCAAAAATTTGTTATCAATCAAAGTAAGGAGTCAAATTGTACTTCTCATCTAGTCTATTACTTTACCCTAAGTCATATGCACCTTGTGACTGTGAAAATTTTGACTAAGGGTTCATTAACTCTAACTCTTATGCCTTATTTATTTATATATATACTTTTTTTTTTTGTGGTATTATTCCTTAGTTCTATTAGGCTTTCTAATCTGCCCATGTAACGAGCCTCTAATCGATGACTCCCAAACCAAACGGTCTTAGGGCACCAGGTGAGAAGACACCCCTAGGACTTAAGGACTCGAGCAAACAAGGCCACAAAACTAAGGACTTTATTATATGAATCCCTTTTAGGCGTGAATACTTATGCTTTATTAGGCACAAATACCCAGCTTAATCAGAGGATCTAATCATCTTTCGCATAAATACTAAGGCTTGCTTAGGCCAAAGCACCTAGCTAATCAATAATTAGATTTATTCATCAATTTTTTTTTTCGAACTTATCTAATTATCTTTCGCATAAATACTAAGGCTTGCTTAGGCCAAAGCACCTAGCTAATCAATAATTAGATTTGTTTATTTTTCTTTTTTTTTTTCTCTTTTTTTTTTTTTTAAGGCATAAGAATCTTTGTTTTTGAACCCTAAGTGTATAAGTGTATGAAGTGTGCATATTTCATCAAGGTAAAGATCAAGACCAAATTACTTTGACAAATATCTTCCTAACTCTATAAATCAAACAAATAATCTTATTTTGACCAAGTATAAGAAATCCTAATTTGGATTTTCCTATTCCTTAAAATTAACTTAATTTCTTACAAAATAAGTCAAAATATTGTTTCTATTTTTCAAAAAGTTTTTAAAAGTAAAGAAAAATGTCAATTTTTTTTATTTATTTATTATTATTTTTTTTTTTTTAAAAAAAAAAAAAAAAAGTTATGTTAGACCCTCCCCCACACCTATCTCATGCATTGTCCTCAATGTATGAATTAATGCATAGATGCATGAAAAAGAAGAAAGGGAAGGAAAAGGTTACCTTAAGGTGGTGGTTCCGGTGGTGGTCGGATTGGTCCACGAAACGTGGCCCAATCAACTTTCTTTTGGGTCTCGGAGGAACCCACCAGCACTATCTTTAATATAACCCATTAAAAAGATGTATCCATGAAGGATTTTTATTAAAATTTAACCCCATCTAATTTCCAAATTCCATAATTGATTTCGGAGTCAAATTTGTCAACCGCCTCGTCCCAGAATGGAGTATGAAATGATAGAACAGTTGACTTGGACTCAGGAAGGACAGGAACTAATACCGACTCAGGAAGGTGACTTAAGTCAAGTAAAGGTTCAGGAGTCGAAATAGGTTCAGAAATTGGGTCCAAGTCAAGAAATTGAAACTCCAGTCCATATGCATTTTCTAACAATGGAATGTGACTTAATGTGGGTGATTCCAGTTCATGAATGATAGGTGGAGGAATCAAAACTGACTCTAAAACATTACTCAAGTTTGGTAACACAACAGGAGTCAAGATTGATTCAGAAAGTTGAACTGGATCACAGATATGAGAATCTAGGTCACATATCTCATTGACTTCAATATCAAAAAATTGAGAACTTGCCAATTTGTCAATAGGATCTTCAAGAGTGTATAATTGGTCAAGTTCAATATGATCCTCACAGATGGGTGATTCAATTTCATTATGGATTGGTACAGGATCCAATGTTGACTCGGGGAAAAGATCGAAATCAGGTGAAGATACCGGAGTCATTATTGAATCAGGAAGAAGCATTGAATCACTAAGTTGGGGTTCAAGATCATATTCATTCTCAAGTTCTATTTCATGAAAGGAATAACTTGCCAAACTGTCAATATCTTTTTCAAAATTTGGAGTTTGGGTAAGTTCAAATGGTTGTTCTGAAATAGAATCTTGATTTCCAAAACAACATGACTCTTTGGCTCTAACAGAATGGTAAGTGACATCAGGACGGTGGGAACGTAGAGATTCGACCATCATATCTATGTCACGATTTCTAGCATTTTGAGCATGAGTCATGGCTTCTAGCATCTTTTCATAATTGATGGGTTCATTGTTTTGATGAAAAGATGAAGAGTTGTCTTGGAAGTGGTATTGAAATTGTGAGTCCATCAGATTTTGTGATTGTTGTTTGGACTCACGCATACTCCGTTCCAAAATTGATGGTTTTCTATTTTGGACTGGTGGAACTGAGTATGACTCTTGAAAATATTGTGGACTAGGTGGAGAAGGAGGACAAGTTGGTTGGAAATATGCTCGGGGGAGGTGAATCCCCACTGACTCGGTGAAGAGTTGAAATCATTATGGAAATTATAGTTATTAGATAGGGGGTATGGGTCATATTGATTCGGATAAGACCAATCCGGTACACTAGGTTGGTCAAAGTTATGATATGCCGGGTTGGTAATATCCGAAAATGAAGTCGGTGTGTAATATGGATTATTATTGTAGTTGAAAAAATTATTATTATAGTCCATATCACACAATAAAATACAAACAAAGAAAAACAAACAAATAAACAAACAAAAAAAAGAAAGAATTCTAGCCTAAGTTAGGGTAGACTTAGGACCTAGACGACTCCTAACTGGTTAGACTATCCACGGGAGGTCTAATGTAGACTTTAACCACAAGCTAATCAGCCAGGTCAGGGCAAGGTTGGTGGGAGGTTTCCGTCAAAGACGTTCCTTAATTAAATAACCACCAACCTTCGGGCTTTCGGTCCTCAATCCCTTTCCTAGACACTGATTTTGCAGGAGTTAGATTCCAACATTTTTCCCCCTTAGGATAATCTCCTAATTGAGTCCGAGATGTCGCTAGGGCCAACGTCTACTCAATTTTAGTTAGGCTTGGGTTAGTGAGTGCTTGGAATATGATTTTTGGGCTAAGGAAGGGTGATTAAATCCCCACCTTATCTTGTTATGGGTTAGTGCCCTTAAAATAATTTGTGCAAGTGTACAAGCTATATAAATAGGAATCACTTAAAGCGATATAGACAACCAAGAAGTGAGTCCTATGCTAAATGCAATGCATACGTACCTTGCTTCCAGCACTCTTCAACAGTAAAAGAAATGAATTGAAAAGACACGTGCCTAAATGCAAACGTCTAATCAATTTTTAACTTTTGCAACAAACTTTTTACTGTTGATTATTAGCAGGTTTATGTGATGTCATGTAGGAAATAAATAATTGCAGAGAACTATAATTTGCAAAGCAAGCAGCCTGCAAAAACTTGTTAGTAGTCAACTCTGGATTGCCGCGGATCTGCGGCTTTTGCCGCGTTTCCGCGGCAATTCAGAGGAATGGTCTCTCTGCTTTTTATAGCAGAGGCCCAATACCACTTGTATGTCACTGCAATATTGATTTCCTGCTTTGCTTGCCCTGTAACCTGCAACAGAGAAGAAAATTCGTTTAGTTCTAAAAAATTTGCAATAAAAATTCAGATTTCAATAAAAACCGTTTTACCCTCCCCGGCAACGGCGCCAAAATTTGATTGAGGCGAACCTGCACAAAAAATACGAGATTATAGAACTTAAGAGGAGAATGTGCAAGTGCTCAATACTTCCGCTATAGCAAGTGGCTATGCGGGTCGTGATCCACAAGGAGGGTTTGCGATGGAAGCGTTTACAGTTTATTGAAATCGTTATCAAAACTAAGCGAAGGTTCTTCTCTGTTTTTAAAGTTAAGAAAAAGAAAAAGAAAGTTATGTTAAAGTTAAGAAGAAAGCGAGAGATGAAGAAGGTGGACAAATCAGAAAACAAGAAAACGACTATGTACAATGAAGTGGAAAGAAGAATGAAAACGATTTGAAAGAAGTGGTTGGTGATCTAAACTAAGAAAGAAAAGAAAAGAAGTAAAGAAAAGTAAGAGATACTTACCGAGGTTGAGTGATGACTTACTTGGAAACCTTTTTGCAAGTTCTACCTTTTTGCTTCGGAGGCGTTCAACGCATAGATCATAAGCTAGAGCTCGGTCCCCGTGCACATTATATCGTCAAGCATATGAAGTACGAAGTGATGCGAGCTTGGAAGAGGAGAACGTCTTCATGAACTATCGCTGGCTCTCACGTAGCTTAGTTCTACTTGCTTTGGAATTCACTTGTACACTCAATCAAACACAACCAAGGTAAAGTAGAGAAGAGGAAGAGGAAAGCAAAACAAAACGGAAAGTGAAGATACAAACATAAACAAGTGTTACCTTTATTGCTTACTGAAACCATGAAAGAAAGGAGGAGGATACATCGTCGGTGTCACTCTCAACTTCAGCCTCTCTCTCTTACTTACATGAATCTTCTTCTACCCTAAGTTACATCCAAATTACATAACAAGAAAAGAAAAACCTAAACTACAAAGAATTAAAACTAGGCTAAATCCTAATCTGCCTTCACGTCCATTTTCAGTGCACAATATAGCCTTTTATAGGCATAAAACCCAACCACCAAGATCCGGGGAGATCGGGGGAGCAAACGCTCCCCGTAACTCCCCAAGATTGCCGCGGAAACGCGGCAAAAGCCGCGTTTCCGCGGCAAGGGTGTGGCCAGGTGGCCACACCCTGTTGGTGGGTCTCCCCGGTTTGAAGTGGGGCTCGTATCTCCTGCTAGTTTTCTTGTTGCTTCTTCACCGCTGACTGAATCGACTTTTGATTTTCTAGCTTCGATTCCTCGATTCAAGGAGAGTTTTTCTCAACCCCTTGATATGCCAAGATATAGCCCAGATTTCTTCACTTCGAATTTATTCTGAATTAATTCAGAATAAAGTGGGCTTTTGGGCTTGTTCTTCTTTTATTCCTTTGAGTATTTGGGCCTACATTTAGCAAAGAAAAAAGACACTTATTAATATCATTTATTAGCAAACAAGTGTGGTAAAGTGACAACATAAATGCAATGTATGTGACAAATCAGTGGTCTGATTGATCCACAAATTGCGGCCCAATCGAATTTGTGTGGAGTTCAGAAGAACCCACCAGAAACCTCTCTAGTATAACCCACTAAAATGTTGTATATATAAATGATCTTTATTAAGAATTTTACCCCATCTAATTTTCAAATTTCACAAATAATTTCGGAGTCAATTTTATCAATACCCTTTTCCCAGAATGGAGTGTGAAAAGTGGAATGAATGATTTGGACTTAGAAAGTACGGGAACTGATACTGACTTAGAAAAGTGACTTAAGTCAAGTAAAGGTTCAAGAGTTGAGATTGGTTCAGGAAGTGGTCCAAATTAAGAAATTGAAACTCAAGTCCACATTCATTTTCTAAAAACGAAATGTGACTTAACATTGATAATTCAAGTTCAAAAATGACAGGTGTGGGAATCAAAACTGACTCTAAAATAATACTCAAGTTAGGTAACAAAACAGGAGTCAATATTGATTCAGGAATTTGAACTGGATCGCAAATTTGAGAATCTAGGTCACATTTATCATTGAGTTCAATTTCATAAAAATGAGAACTTGCCAATTTGTCAATGAGACTTTCAAAAGTATGAAATTGGTCAAGTTCAATATGATGATCATAAAAGATTGGCGATTTAATTTCATGATGAATTGATACAGGATCCAATTGTTGACTCGAGAAAAAGATTGAAATCAGGTGAAGACACCGGAGTCATTATTGAATCAGGAAGTAGAATTGAATCACAAAGTTGAGGTTCAGGATCATATTTATTCTCAAGTTCAGTTTCAGGAAAGGGATAACTTACCAAAATGTCAATGTGGTTTTCAAATTTTGAAGTTTGGACCAGTTCAAATGGGTGTGCTGAAATGGAATCTTGTTTTATAAAATAACATAATTCTTTGGCTCTAACAGAATGGTTAGCGACATCAGAAATGGGCAAACGGTGAGAATGGAGAGTTTGGAACATTATATCTATGTCATAATTACGAGCGATTGGAGCCTGAGTCATGCTTCAAGCAACTTTTCATAGTCGATTGGTTTATCGTTTTGTTGCGATTGGACTTCAAAAGATGAAATTTTGTTTGAAATTTGTGGTGAAATTGTGAATCCGTTAGATTTTGTTATTGTTGCTTGGACTCACGCATACTCATTTTCAAGATTGATGGTTTTCTATTTTGAACTGGTGGAACTGAGTATGAATCTTGAAAATATTGTGACAAGATTGATAAGGAGGACAAGTTAGTTGAAAAATGTACTCGGGAGAGAGGTGAATCCCTATTGACTCTATGAAGATTTGAAATTATTTTGAAAATTATGATCATAAGATTGGAGCCATGCTTATATTGATTCGGATAAGACCAGTCTGACACACTAGAATGGTTAAAGTTATGATCTGCCCCCGGTCGACTGGGCGGTCGACCGGCAGAGAGTTCTGCTCTCTGTTTCTAGGCCTCGATCGACCGGTCGGTCGACCGATGGCATAATGGTCAGAAATTCGACCGTTGGCCGGTCGACCGGGCAGTCGACTGACAGCAAAAATTTTCTGCTGTCTTGACCCAACGGCTAGTTTTTAGATTGGGTTATAAATACTCATTCCTTTGGGCTGTTTTCAAAAAGAATTTCAAGAGCAAAAATTTCCATTTTCTTAAGAGTTTTAGTTACAAGTTTTAAAAAAAATTTTAGGTTAAAAAGGATTTATCTTTATTTGTTTTCAAGGGTTGGAAAATTTAAAGAAAAATAGAGTACTTGGGATATTGGTTTTGATCTTCATTTCTATTTTATTCTAATTGTTTTCCCAAGTATTCTAGTAGCTTGATCTACCCTGATTTGCTGATTTTGAATTATTTCTGAATTAAATCAGAATTTTGATGAGTTTGTGGACTCATTTCTATTTCCTTGCTTTTAGTAATGGGCCTACATATAAATTAGACAAAATTAGGATTAAAAGCAAAGTTTATTATATAATAAGTATGAGAATATGATAATAATTATGCAATATCAGCGATCGATCACACCCCATGCCTATCTTTTGCTCGTCCTCTAGCAAATAATAAAACTAAATCAAAGATTATTAGACCACTTTCATAGGTCATGCGATTGCACTGAGCATGTGCAATAAGCCGTTAAACCTCTAGGTTCCCCCTAGAGGACGAGTTTTGTCTCGTGAGGGTTTTCAGTAGATTGCACCACAAAATCCATAAAGAAAGAGAAAAATATAAGTATTTTGAAATCACATTTTGAAAGAGAAAAATATTTGAAATATTATTTTAAGAATTAAGTAATTTATAAGTTATAAGAAAACTAAATTTTTTATTTCTAAACTTAGTCTCTATTCAAAAATTTGTTATCAATCAAAATAAGGAGTCAAATTGTTCTTCTCATCTAGTCTATTACTTTACATAGGTCATATGCACCTTCGTGACCGTGAAATTTTTACTAAGGGTTTTTAACTCTAACTCTTATGCCTTATTTATTTTTTTATTTTTATTTTGGTGGTAATATTTCTTAGTTTTATTAGGCTTTCTAATCTGCCCATGTAACGAACCTTTAATTGGTGACTCTCAAATCAAACCATCTTAGGACACCGGGTAAGAAGACACCCCAAAGACTTAAGGACTAGAGCAACTTAGGCCACAAAACTAAGGATTTTATTACATGAACCGCCTTTAAGTGTGACTACTTATACTTTATGAGACACAAATACCCAGCTTAATAAGAGGATTTTTATATATTTTTTTTCTTTTTTTTTTTTTTAATAAGGCATAAGAATTATTGTTTTTTAACCCTTAGTGTGTAAGTGTATAAAGCATGCATATATTATCAAGGTAAAGATGAAGACTAAATTACTTTCACAAATTTTCTTCCTAACCTTAAAAATCAAACAAATAATCTTATTTTGACTAAATATAAGAAATCCTAATTATGATTCTCCTATTCCTTAAAATTGACTTAACTTCTTACAAAAAATATGTCAAAATATTATTTCTATTTACAAAAAGTTTTTAAAAGTAAAGAAAATGTTAATTTTTTTTTAATAAAAAGGAAAACCTAAGTTATGTTAGCTACCTCCCCCACACTTATCTCATGCATTATCATCAACGTATGAATTAAGCATAGATACAAAAAAACAGAAGAAAGGGAAGGAAAATATTACCTTATGGTGGTGGTCTGATTGATCCACAAATTGTGGCCCAATCAAATTTATGTGGAGTTCGGAGGAACCCACCAGAAACCTCTCTAATATAACACACTAAAATGATGTATATATAAATGATCTTTATTGATAATTTTACCCCATCTAATTTTAAAATTTCACAAATAATTTCGGAGTCAATTTTATCAATACCTTTGTCCCAAAATGGAGTGTGAAAAGATGGAATGATTAATTTGGACTTAGAAAGTACAGGAACTAATTCCTACTCAGAAAAGTGACTTAAGTCAAATAAAGGTTCATGAGTCGAGATTGGTTCAGGAAGTGGGTTCAAATCAAGAAGTTGAAACTCAAGTCCACATTCATTTCCCAAAATGAAATGTGACTTAACATTGATAATTCAAGTTCAAGAATGAAAGGTGTGAGAATCAAAACTGACTCTAAAATATTACTCAAGTTAGGTAAAACAGGAGTCAATATTAATTCAGGAATTTGAACTGGATCACAAATTTGAGAATCTAGGTCATATTTCTCAGTGAGTTCAATTTCATAAAAATGAGAACTTGCCAATTTGTCAATAGGACTTTCAAAAGTATGAAATTGATCAAGTTCAATATGATGATCATAAAAGATTGGCGATTCAATTTAATGATGAATTGACACAGGATCCAATGTTGACTCGGGAAAATATTGAAATCAGGTGAAGATATCTGAGTCATTATTGAATCAGGAAGTAGAATTCAATCACCAAGTTGAGGTTCAGGATGATATTCATTCTCAAGTTCACTTTCAGGAAAGGGATAACTTGCCAAAATGTCAATGTGATTTTCAAAATTTGAAGTTTGGGCAAGCTCAAATGAGTGTGCTGAAATAGAATCTTGTTTCCCAAAATAACATCATTCTTCGGCTCTAACAAAATGGTTAGCGACATCAGAAATGGTCAAACGGTCGAATGGAGAGTTTGGACCATTATATCTATGTCATAATTACGAACGATTTGAGCATGAGTCATAGCTTCAAGCAACTTTTCATAGTCGATTGGTTCACCATTTTATTGCGATTGGACTTGAAAAGATGAAATTTTGTTTTAGAATTTGTGGTGAAATTGTGAGTCCATCAGATTTTGTTATTGTTGCTTGAACTCACACTTACTCATTTTCAAGATTGATGGTTTTCTATTTTAAACTGGTGGAACTGAGTATGAATCTTGGAAATATTGTTGACAAGGTGGATAAAGAGGACAAGTTGGTTGAAAATTAGACTCGGGGAGGTGAATCCCCATTGACCTTGTGAAGAGTTGAAATTATTTTGAAAATTATGATTATAAGATTAGGGAATGGGTTACATTGATTCGGATAAGACCAATCCAGCACACTAGGTTGGTTAAAGTTATGATCTGACCCCGGTCGACCGGGAGGTGGATAAGTAGAAAGTTCTGCTCTCTGTTTCCAGGCCTCGGTCGACCGACCGGTCGACCGATGGCACAACGGTTAGAAATTCGACCGTTGGCCGGCCGACCGGGCGGTCGACCAACAACAGTAATTTTCTGTTGTCTTTGCCCAACGACTAGTTTTTGGATTGGGTTATAAATACCCATTCCTTTGGGCTGTTTTCAAAAAGAATTTCAAGAGAAAAATTCCCATCTTCTTAAAGTGTTTTAGCTATAAGTTTTAAAAGAGTTTTTGGGTTAAAAGGATTTATCTTTATTTGTTTTCAAGGGTTGGAAAATTCAAAGAAAAATAGAGTATTTGGGTTATTGGTTTTGATCTTCATTTCTATCTTATTCTAGTAGTTTTCCCAAGTATTCTAGTGGTTTAATCTGCCCTGATTTGCTGATTTTAAATTAGTTCTGAATTAAATTAGAATTTTGATGAGCTTGTGGACTCGTTTCTCTTTCCTTACTTTTAGCAATGGGCCTACATATAAATTAGACAAAATTAGGATTAAAAGCAGAGTTTATTATATAATAAGTATGAGAATATTATAATAATTATGTAATATCAGCGACCGATCACACCCCCATGCCTATCTTTTGCTCGTCCTCTAGCAAATAATAAAACTAAAGCAAAGATTATTAGACCACTTTCGTAGGTCATGCGATTGCATTGAGCATGTGCAATAAGCCGTTAAACCTCTAGGTTCCCCTAAGAGGACGAGTTTTGAGGATTTTTAGTAGATTGCACCCACAAAATACATAAAGAAAGAGAAAAAATATTAGTATTTTGAAATCACATTTTGAAAGAGAAAAATATTTGAAGCATTATTTTAAGAATTACGTAATCTATAAGTTATAAGAAAATTGAATTTTTTATTCCTAAACTTAGTCTCTATTCAAAAATTTGTTATCAATCAAAATAAGGAGTTAAATTGTTCTTCTCATCTAGTTTATTCCTTTACCTAGGTCATATGCACCTTCGTGACCGTAAAATTTTGACTAAGGATTTTTTAACTCTAACTCTTATGACTTATTTTTTTTTTTTATTTTTGGTGGTAATATTTCTTAGTTTTATTAGGCTTTCTAATCTGCCCATGTAACGAGCCTTTAATCGGTGACTCTTAATCAAACAATCTTAGGGCACCGGGTGAGAAGACACCCCAAGGACTTAAGGACTAGAGCAAATTAGGCCACAAAACTAAGGATTTTATTATATGAATCGTCTTTAGGTGTGACTACTTATACTTTATGAGGCACAAATACCCAGCTTAATAAGAGGATTTATATATATATATTTTTCTTTTTTTCTTTTTTTAATAAGGCATAAGAATCTTCATTTTTGAACCCTTAGTGTGTAAGTGTATAAAGCATGCATATATTATCAAGGTAAAGATCAAGACTAAATTACTTTCACAAATTTTCTTCCTAACCTTAAAAATCAAACAAATAATCTTATTTTAATCAAGTATAAGAAATCCTAATTATGATTTTCTTATTCCTTAAAATTGACTTAACTTCTTACAAAAAAATATGTCAAAATATTATTTCTATTTTCAAAAGTTTTTAAAAGTAAAGAAAATGTTAATTTTTTTTATTTTTTTAATAAAAAGAAAACCTAAGTTATGTTAGCTACCTCCCCCACACTTATCTCATGCATTATTCTCATTGTATGAATTAATGCACAGATACAAAAAAGAAGAAAGGGAAGGAAAATATTACCTTAAGGTGGTGGTTCTGGTAGTGGTCTGATTGATCCACAAATTGTAGCCCAATCAAATTTATGTGGAGTTCGGAGAAACCCACCAGAAACCTCTCTAATAAAACACACTAAAATGATGTATATATAAATGATCTTTATAAATAATTTTACCCCATCTAATTTTAAAATTTCACAAATAATTTCGGAGTCAATTTTATCAATACTTTTGTCCCAAAATGGAGTGTAAAAAGATGGAATGATTAATTTGGACTTAGAAAGTATAGGAACTAATTCCGACTAAGAAAAGTGACTTAAGTCAAGTAAAGGTTCATGAGTCGAGATTGGTTCAGGAAGTGGGTTCAAATCAAGAAGTTGAAACTCAAGTCCACATTCATTTCCCAAAAACGAAATGTGACTTAACATTGATAATTCAAGTTCAAGAATGAAAGGGGTGGGAATCAAAACTGACTCTAAAATATTACTCAAGTTAGGTAACAAAACAGGAGTCAATATTGATTTAGGAATTTGAACTGGATCACAAATTTAAGAATCTAGGTCACATTTCTCAGTGAGTTCAATTTCATAAAAATGAGAACTTGCCAATTTGTCAATGGGACTTTCAAAAGTATAAAATTGGTCAAGTTCAATATGATGATCATAAAAGATTGGTGATTCAATTTCATGATGAATTGGCACAGGATTCAATGTTGACTCGGAAAAAGATTAAAATCAGGTGAAGACACCTTGAGTCATTATTGAATCACCAAGTTGAGGTTCAGGATGATATTCATTCTCAAGTTCAGTTTCAGGAAAGGGATAACTTGCAAAAATGTTAATGTGGTTTTCAAATTTGAAGTTTGGGAAAGCTCAAATGGGTGTGCTGAAATAGAATCTTGTTTCCCAAAATAACATCATTCTTCGGCTCTAACAGAATGGTTAGCGACATCAGAAATGGTCAAACGGTGAGAATGAAGAGTTTGGACCATTATATCTATGTCATGATTACGAGCGATTTGAGCCTGAGTCATACCTTCATGCAACTTTTCATAGTCGATTGGTTCATCGTTTTGTTGCGATTGGACTTGAAAAGATGAAATTTTGTTTTTGAATTGTGGTGAAATTGTGAGTCCGTCATATTTTATTATTGTTGCTTGAACTCACGCTTACTCATTTTCAAGATTGATAGTTTTCTATTTTGAACTGGTGGAACTGAGTATGAATCTTGAAAATATTGTGGACAAGATGGATAAGGAGGACAAATTGGTTGAAAATTGGACTCGGGGAGGTGAATCCCCATTGACTCTGTGAAGAGTTGAAATTATTTTTGAAAATTATGGTTATAAGATTAGGGAAATGGGTTATATTGATTCGGATAAGACCAATCCGGCACACTAGGTTGGTTAAAGTTATGATCTGGCCCCGGTCGACTGGAAGATGGATAAGTAGAGAGTTCTGCTCTCTATTTCCAGGCCTCGGTCGACCGACTGGTCGACCGATGGCACAACGGTCAGAAATTCGACTGTTGGCCGGTAGACCGGGCGGTCGACCAACAACAGGAATTTTCTGCTGTCTTTGCCCAACGGCTATTTTTGGATTGGATTATAAATACCCATTTCTTTGGGCTGTTTTCAAAAAGAATTTCAAGAGAAAATTCCCATCTTCTTAAGTGTTTTAGCTATAAGTTTTAAAAGAGTTTTTGGGTTAAAAAGAATTTATCTTTATTGTTTTCAAGGGTTGAAAAATTCAAAGAAAAATAGAGTATTTGAGATATTGGTTTTGATCTTCATTTCTATCTTATTCTTGTTGTTTTCCCAAGTATTCTAATGGTTTTGATCTGCCCTGATTTGCTGATTTTGAATTAATTCTTAATTAAATCAGAATTTTGATGAGCTTTTGGGCTTGTTTCTCTTTCCTTTCTTTTAGCCATGGGCCTGCATATAAATTAGACAAAATTAGGATTAAAAGCAAAGTTTATTATATAATAAGTATGAGAATATGATAATAATTATGCAATATCAGCGACCGATCACGCCCCCATACTTATCTTTTGCTCGTCCTTGAGTAAAATATTAAAACTAAACCATAAATTATTAGACCACTTTCGCAGGTCACATGATTGCACTGAGTATGTGCAATAAGTCGTTAAATCTCTAGGTTCCCCTAGAGGATGAGTTTTATCTCGTGAGGATTTTCAGTGGATTGCACCCACAAAATCCATAAAGAAAGAGAAAAAATATTAGTATTTTGAATCACATTTTGAAAGAGAAAAATATTTGAAATATTATTGTAAGAATTAAGTAATCTATAAGTTATAGGAAAACTGAATTTTTTACTCCTAAACATAGTCTCTATTCAAAAATTTGTTATCAATCAAAATAAGGAGTCAAATTGTACTTCTCATCTAATCTATTACTTTACCATAGGTCATATGCACCTTCGTGACCGTGAAATTTTGACTAAGGGTTCTTTAACTCTTATGCCTTATTTATTTTTTATTTTTTATTTTGGTGGTAGTATTCCTTAGTTTTATTAGGCTTTCTAATCTGCCCATGTAACAAGCCTTTAATCGGTGACTCTCAAACCGAACGGTCTTAGGGCATCGGGTGAGAAGATACCCCAAGGACATAACGACTCAAGCAAATAAACTCACAAAACTAAGGATTTTATTATATGAACCGCCTTTAGGCGTGACTACTTATACTTTATGAGGCACAAATACCCAGCTTAATAAGAGGATTTATATATATTATCTTCTTTTTTTCTTTTTTTAAATAAAGCATAAGAATCTTTGTTTTTGAACCCTAAGTGTATAAGTGTATAAAGCATGCATATATTTGTTGGCCCAGAGACCCTTCACTCTAGTTTTGATGATGATTAACTCATGTAGTTATAGTTTACTAATAATCTTGTGATATTTAGTTTCAGATATTTGATCAAGTTATTAGTAGGTGATTAGCTTCAATAAGGAGTTTTGGAGCTTTCACATGTTGATTCAAGAGCTTGAGCGTTAAGATCGCATTTAGTACTCGATTGGAGTCAAGATTATTTGGATCGATTTTGATCGAGTCGACTTAGAGAAGGAGTTCTACAAGAAGATCTCGATTTATTTAGTTTAAAATTGTACTTAAATCTTTTGTAAAGATTAGATAGTATTGATATGCTCAAGTTCACATACACACACAAGTTTTAAATTTATTTGTTTTTGGTTTTCGGTTTAACCGATATTGGATTTCATGTCAAAACATAGATATAAATCTTTATATGTATATTAGATTCTATCCATATACAAAATGCTTCAAAGTTGTTTCAATATCATGTTTTTTTATTTACATGTGTTTTGAAAAAATTGGATTTCCATTTCAAAATTAGGTTTTTGGAAAATACTGTTTTTAGTTTAAAGCCTAAATTCAATATCACAAAAATGATTCAAATAGCTTATAATATATGTTGAATTTTTGTCACACATATTTGTATTTCAAACATATAATAAGAACATATTTTTTGCTGAATTTATGTGATTTTATGAGATTTATTTGATAATAAAAAGACAAAGTTTTTAATCCCTAAATAACCTGGACCTGGCCTCCTGCCGCGTCAACCGGTCCGGTCGACCGACGTGCACAAGCGTGCACGCCAGCTTGGGCTGGTGGGCTGGTTGACCGGGCAGTCAACCATCTAGAGAGCTCTTCTCTCTGGAAATGGCCCCGGTCGACCGCTGGTCGACCGGTAGAGAGCTCTGGTCTCTGTATCCAGTTCCGGTTGACCGGGGCGGTCGACCCGGCCAGGAGCCGTTTGCTATCTGTTTTCAGGCTCGATCGACCAGGCGGTCGACCGATGGCACAACGGTCATAATGACCGTTGGCCGTCAACCAACCGTGCGGTCGACCGGAAGGTCATTTCTGACCTTTCCTGGCTGCCAACGGCAGAATTTTTTTGGGCTATAAATACCCACTTCTTTGAGCTGTTTTAGCCAAGAATTTTAAGAGCAAAATTTTCTATCTTTCAGCAAGTTTTTAAAAGAGTTTTTGTACCAAAAAATTTAATCTTTATTTGTTTTTAGAGGTTGGAAAACTCAGGAAAGGAGAAGTCTTTGGGATTGGGTTTTAATCTTCATTTCTATAGCTATTCTAGAAGTTTTCCCAAGAGTTTTTTTTTGTGATTTTGATTTTCAAACTCTTTGTTTTTCTCACACTCGAGCTATCTATCTATCCTATGTATTAGGATCTATTTTGTGAAAAATTGTTTGTGGTTGTTGATACCACCAGAGTTGTAAACCTTCGATACTTTGTGATTCCCTCTAGTGAGAGGTAATTGTGTTATTATCCCTCTTGTGAGAGGTGATTGTGAAAGTTGTATTGGTATCCCTCTTTATGAAGAGGTGATTGTGGAGTTGTGGCTTTATGCCTTATCCCTCAAGTGTGAGGTTGATAGTTGTTTGGCTAAGTGCCAATCTCTCTAAGTGTAGAGGTGATTTGTGTTGTGCCTTGCCTCTTGTGTAGAGATTGTATTGGTTGAGAGAGGAGTTGTGTACTCCCAGTTTGTATTACCCAAATTCTTAGTGGAGGTTCCCTGTGTGGGAAGTCCTGTGTGGATGATTTAGTGAAAATCCTTCTGTGTGAAGGCGGGGACGTAGAGCTGGGTGCTCGAACCTCGAAACATATCTTTGTGTTTGCGTTTGATCCACTATCTCTAACTCTCTCTCTCATTGTGCATTGCATCATATTGTTCATATCATTTATATGCTTGGGTTTGATTGTGTGCCTCACTTGTGTTGAACAAGAGAGCTTCATAAAGCACTCAACTCTTATTTAGAGAAATTTAGTGGAGATAGTTCAGAGTCTTTTACCGAAAATTCGGCTACACTCTTTGGTTACACTAAGTGTGTTGCAATTTTAGTTTTAATTTCGCATTATTTGTCATTAGATTAGCCATACACATATTCACCCCCCTCTAGGTATACTTTCAATTGGTATCAGAACCTGAGGTCCTGATATTAGGTTTAACCACGTAAAAGTGAGATCTTGGTTGCTAATCTAGTATTTGTATTTGCACACTATATTGTTTACACACACTCAGGGACTTCATGACCCCTCCCATGTATGATACTTCCAACATTGTTGTTTGGAAAGCTAGGATGTCTATGTACCTCAAAACCCTAAGTTTGCATGT